>BSYO01000033.1:4731197-5072277 GCA_033239525.1 Nepenthes gracilis
CCAACAATAATACTCGCAATGTTGCAGAAGATTTTAACTATTTGGCTTCTATCTTCTACCTGTTTAGGATGACTATCAAAATAATTAGTTCTCGAACGATTAGCAGGAAGAACTTCTCCAGCCTCGATCAAACTCTGTTCTTACTTATTTTGGGAATATATGTAGCTCATCTGTGTCCAGTCCAGGTTTATTTTTCTTTCTGCATTGATATCTCATCCTTCTACCATTTTTCATTAGATTATTAGAATATTTTTAAAATTAATATTTATATCCTATTAAAAAATATTTTACAATAATTTCACAAGTTAAGCTTGAATCATGACAAATTGTGCAAATAACGTTTTAAATAAGACAAATAAAGTGGCAGATGAAGCTGACGCTGTCGTTTTGATATTATTTTCTTGGATATTTCTTGAATCTGTTTACTTCTTAAATTTCCGGACCAACCTATTCGTGGAGGTTTATCTCTTAAAGAGATAATTTAAATAAAAAAAAAGATTAGGTTATTTATTTTTTAAAAGATAGTTATAATTTAATTATTTTAAAAAATTAAAAATTAGATAAAATTAATTATTAAATTAAAATTATTTATTTGAATATAGACCGTTCAGATTTTTTAAGAAAATAATTTTTATCTCTTTAAAAAATATAATTCCCCGATTCTCAAACCAACTGCCCTTCATTTAGAATTGACATTAAAATAATAACATTAATTTTTAAGTTATTAAAATGCTGATTTTATTATTTGGAATACGTGCTTAATCAACATAGCATGGAATTTCAAGGCTTTAGATAATTCAATTTTTTTGTAATGAAATTACTGTTAACGTTCTAAAAAACGTGGTATTATTTATTTTATATTGTATTACTTTAGGGTAGCCCTAGATCCAAGGGTCAATGAAGAGGTTTTACGGGATTGTAGAGGACTAACCAAAAATTAGGGTTTCTTGCTCGTCTTGCATCGTAAAATTTGTTTGATTAATTAAATATAAAATAGAAATACAAATAAAAATCATGTAAAAAAATAAAAAATATTGTCAAATTTCCGTGGTAAATAGCTAGAAGGGTTTTAGAAGGAGGGAATATTCCATCAGAGATTAACATTTTTCGTACGGAGTGAATAACCGTTATAGGCTTCTAGCGGTGGAAAACTACAGTAATCCATATTGGATAATAGAAAAAATATATTTATTGAATTTTATGAATAAATTATATAATCTTTTTTGTTATCCAAACATTAAAAAATAGATATAATTAGTATAGGATAAATAAATCTCCAAAGTCCTCCTTAATCATCGACAACCTAACACCATAAGAGTATAATGACTAAAATCACATAATAAAATACATATAAATTACACAATAATACTTAACCTATAAAATTATTTTCCATTAAGAAAAAACCTGAGCAAACAAACCTGATATTGGCAAATAGTCTATCGCGAGCACAAGTTTAAGGAAAAAGCCCAATGTAAAAGGCATACTTGATAGGTAGGAGAATCCCACAAATTTGTAAACCCTTTCCATTGAGGATAATATATACAAGTTATACGATAATATTTAACATGTAAAATTCTTTTCAATTAAAGAAAAATTTGAACAAACAAACCTGATCTTGAAGAACAGCCTGTTGGGAGCACAAGTCTAAGAAAAAAGTACAAGCCAAAAGGCACACCTAATGAATAGGAGAACTCTTCAAATTTATAAACCCTTCCCCTTGAGGAGAGCTCCTCAATGTGGGACTCATATCACAGCCCTACTAGAAAATATATATAAAAAAAGAGAAACAAAATGATAATACATTTTAAAAATAAGATTAGAGTAATGTACCTAATTTTAACGAAAAATAAAATTAGAATTGGATCTTAATTAGATGTCAAATATTTTTTTTTTCTAACTCTTTTATACAGTATTTCTTTGTATTGAAAATAATTTCAAATACTATAAAAAATTAAATCGGGATTTTTTATAGCTTGCGTGGCCGCTTGAGTAGCTAGTTTGTGGCATTTCGCAATCATCATTGAAAAATTTTCACAATTTTATCACTTAAATGTCCAACTCACAGTTCCCTTGTGGATCGTTATTGAAAATTCTCACGGTCTAAGTGTTTGAGCCATCAGCTTGTAGCCTTTCCACGTAAATATTTGCGAATATTGTGTGACTTTTAATAAATAATTTTCTTTAAACGAATCACGTATGAATATCATAAGGTTCTACAGATAACCTATTTATTGAGTATAAAATTTAAAAAAAGATCCAAAATCTAACAATTTCTTATCTGTTAGTCATTCCTATTAATTTGCTACTAGTCTCACTAAAAAATTTTAGCCAAGGGTTTATTTCATTTGGCTATTGTGGTTGTATTGGCTGTTGGTCCAATCCTACAACCGAAAGCTCATTTGCATTTACCATTAAAATAATAACAGAAATGACATTTACTCAAGTTATGAAGTGTGAGTTTTTTCTCACATTATAACACAAATGCTTTTCTCAAATATATCCAATAATTAAAAAAAGCATAAGAAAGAAATATATATATACACACACTTTTAATAGTACATAATTTTATATTTTTAAGAACAACATATATCAGCATTTAAATGTTGAATTGCAATTACAACTGCATAAAGTTGACTTGTGTACCCTTAAAAAAAGAGAAAAAAATAATAAATAATAAATGGTATTTTGATTGTACAAGATGACAAAACCTCGGATATGACTTGCCTTGTATTATGAAATTGTCAATAAAGTATGAACACCAAAAGGATGGAAAAAGCCTGCCTAATAACTTAATTTTCTCATTAATTAATTACTGCAGTTAATAAAAATAATTTAAAATATTTATATTTTATTTTTGATCATAAATTTGAATTTTATTGTTATATATTTAAACTTATTTAATATATAATCTTCTCAGATAAAATTTTATAATTAAAGTAAGCTTATCTCATAAAATATAGCAAGTAATTATCACTTTTAAATATTTAAGAAAAAATGTTAAAGAGGAGTCACTATCTCTAATATTTTCACATAAGATCATATTCAAATTTGTAATAGTTACCCAGACATAAAATAATTTTCACGTTTCGAAGTTACATTATAATATTATTTGTATTTTGTTGTGATGTGACAAATGATTTTGTCACTATCTAACTTTATTTTTATGTCAAAATTTATTGTCAAAATTTTATTTACTTATAAAAAAATAAATTTCATTGTAATGGGTCCACCGTAGGGAGCTTTACTAGCCATTTTTTATCTTATTTACGTATCCAAGTGGAGAAAATGAAAAAAAAAAAAAAAGAGAAGTCAATTCATCTTTAAAACACACATTGGTTAAAATCTATATATTAATATTAAAATAATATTATATGACATAAATATACAATTTCAACCACTTGAAGAAGTTAGACTGATGGGTATACCATTACTGAGTTGGCCCCAAAGGTCAATGGAGGCCCAAAACGACGGTCAACACTCTAACTACTTGAATCAGGAATAGCGCCCAGGTTCGGTGCAAGTCTGGTGACGGTCCACTTGCTAACAGACGGTCAACTCAAACGTTGACCGTCCGCGTTACGTGCGTTGGGCCCAAAGAGGCTTTCCTACAGTAACGGGCCAAATCCGTTTGGGCCCACGAATCATTAAAAGGCCAACAAGGGCTTTCCAGGGATTTTACACAGTCCCAACTGGCACCAAAGAAAATTTTGACAATATTGGCGCCCTTCATATAAGGAAGGTGCCGGATTTACCCGAATCCTTGCCAACTAAGGCTCTCCAACGGTAACATGCACGGAAGGAAAGCACCCGGTTTGAAAAGCTGTTGGCTGCCTCAGAAGCTATCTCTCATAGTTTGGCAACTGGCGCCTGCTCCCAGAGGCAAGCCAGCCAGCAGATCACGGAGGCAATCCCTCCTTCCAAAGAAGGAGGATCGCCCTCTCCACCATAAAAGAAATCCTGGATTCACCATCCAAGGGACGCTTTCAATTACTCACCAATTGCACACGCTTTCAATTATGCTCTCAGACATTAGAACTCTCAGAATTGCACAAGCTCTCGGCTACGAAAACACATTCTCCAACAACCCTAAGGCAAACAAGCGAGCCCTCATGGCCGTTTACTGCCTTCCCACCTTCCAGATCCAAGAAGGCCTCGCGTCTCTCTTACATCTGGAAAAAACACTCTATTTCTCTCTCTTTCTCTCAACTTCAGTTTCTTTCTTTCGAAGACTGTTTGATTGACTTGAGTATCAGAGTGTTTTCGGTGGGACAATTTCTCGTCGACACATTGACCTCTTGTTCTGTTTAGTGGTGTGTAGGATCCAACTCAGGGGACGGAGCCGGAACCACGATAAGAGGATCAACCGAATTTATTCAAAATTCAGATCCAGAGACGCATCATTGGCGCCGTCTGTGGGAAGAGCTTACAAAAGCCAACAACAAAAATCTGCACAAACTCTCTCTGTCACCTTCTGATTCTGCAATGGTGAACACAAGAGCTCAAGCTAGCGATCCTACTAGAGACGCTGCTAACTGCGACCAGGACCACGCTGCTGGTGCCATGGTCAATGGGGCCACTGGCGGTGTTCCACCGCCATACTTTCAACAACTGGTGGAGCAGATGTAGGCCAACAATCGCCTGCTCTAGTTACTTTGCGCTCAGAACGAGCAACGACAGCAGGCGGCTCCACCAGCGGCTCCACCAGCAGCCATCCTTACTCCTGCCACCAAGAGGGGTGGCCGGAGGAAGAAGAGGCCGGCCAAGAGGCCCGTAAAAGTCGGGAACAATCCGGCTCCAGCGTTCTCCCGCGTTCCTGGCCAAAACAGGCCCGAAGAACGCTCCGAGAGCACGTCTCCACCAGAAAGCCCGGAGAGAAGAAACCCCCGATACTCTCGGGTAGAAGACAACAACACGGTCCATGAGCGAGCCTCCAGGACTACCAGGTCCACTGGAGGCAGCAGCAGACCAACTGCTGAACCCTCTAGGAACAAGACAGAGTTGAGGGATAACCTCAACTCCAAACGATCAGCAAACCTCGCTCGCACCGATCCGCGGGTGGACAAAATCTGGAACCGTGTGTTCCAAGAGGAGGAGCGCGCCATCGACTTGGACCGATCTCATTTCACTGCGGAGATCCTGAGCCGTCCACTGCCATCAAAGTTTAAGATGTCGTCCCTTGACTTATACGATGGGGGCAAAGTGATCCCATGACCACCGGATCACTTCCGCACCCATCCGAGTCTCTGAGGGCTAGAAGACTCGGCGATGTGCCGCTACTTTCCGCTCACGCCGAAGGGAGACGCCGAACTGGGTTCCATCACCTCCCTTCGTGCACTATCGCAGTTTCGTGAACTCACGGATCTCTTCCCGGGCTCAAGACGCCTCGAGCGAGACAGAAGAGAAGCGCCCCCAGCATCTCTCTCACATAAAGCGTAAAACGGAGAGAACCCATGGCGTTCCTGGATCGCTTCGTGGCGGAGGCCAAAAGGATCCCCAGGATCACAGAGGAGATGAAGCTGGGTAGTTTCATCTCTGCGCTTACTTACAGTGACTTTTTCAAGTACCTTGCCTACAAAAACCCTCAAACTTTCTGAGAAGCAGAATCCATCACCAGGGCCTACGCTGCAGCAGAAGAGGCCAATGAGGCAAAACGTCCAGAGCGGGCGGATCAGCCTCGGCAGTTCCCCGGTGAAGGGAAGAGAAAGTACAACGGCGAAGAACACTCCTCCCAGAAGTAACGCTGGACTGGGCCCCCAGAACGCAGAGATTATAGGCCCACCAGTTTCACACCTCTAACGGACACGGGCGCCAACGTCCTCATACAGATCCGTGGAGAAAAGTTTCTGAAGTGGCCCAAACCGCTGAAGGACTCTGGAAACCAGTCGAAGTACTGTGACTTCCATCGTTCTGTTGACCATTCAACTGAGGACTGTAAGACGCTGCAAAGGGAGATTGAAGATCTAATTCGCAGAGGCCACCTCACGAAGTTTGTTAGAGGCCCTGGACAGAGCTCAGGAGCGGATGATGAGGAGGGGCAGGAGTAGACTCCACCCCGAAATAGGGTTACGGCGGGGGTGGTTAATATGGTCACCACACGACCTGCCAAGAACCCGGCTGACAGCAAGGAGCAGCAGACTGGGAGGAAGAAGTAGCGCACAGTAGACAACACGATTAGCTTCAGTGATAATGACTCAACTTATGTAATGTCCCCCCATGCTGACCCCCTTGTTATATCAGCACTCGTTTCAGACGGCAGTATGGACTACCAGTTGAAACGAGTCTTTATCAATAATGAAAGTTTCAAAGATTTGCTTTACTTGGATGCCTTCTTTAAGTTAGGCCTAAAAAAGAACCAACTAAAACCGGCCGAGGGCCCATTATATGGCTTTGACAACGAACCAGTGCCCGTTCAAGAGACTATTCAATTGGAAGTTACCTTAGGGACATATTCAAAGACAATGAGTTGCACTCTTCCCTTCCTAGTAGTTGACCTGCCTTCCGTTTACAACACGATACTAGGCAAGCCGTGCCTAACAGCATTTGGGGCGGTCACCTCAATTCCACACATCAAAATGAAGTTTCTGACACTTTACGGTGTGAGAGAAGTGTTAGGCGACCAAATAATTGGGCGGATATGCTACATGTCCTAGATCGCCCATAGCGGTAGTCCCGGCATGGTGGGAGAACTCGATCATCGAGACGAGACCACCCTGCAACAAGCACAATCTGATGAAGCCACGGACCTGGTCCCACTGAATCCGAAGGAACAGGAAAAGTGTGTACAGATTGGCGGCTCACTCACTGGCACACTGCGCACTGAATTGATTGCATTCCTGCAACGGAATGCTAACATAATCGCATGGACTCCCGCAGACATGCTCGGGATTTCGGCTGAGGTGATGGTTCACAAGCTGGGCCTTGATCCTAGCCGGAAGCCAGTCAGGCAGAAGCGGAGGAATCACTCCATAGAAAAGCTAATCGCCATCCTAGAGGAGGTGAAAAAGCTGTTGAATGCTGGATTTATTAGAGAAGTCCAGTATCCAGATTAGCTTTCAAATGTCGTCCTGGTTAAAAAGAGCAACGAAAAATAGCAAATGTGCGTCAATTTTACCGACGTCAACAAGGCCTGCCCTAAAGACAGTTTCCCGTTGCCCCGGATTGGCCTACCGGTTGACTCTACAGCTGGACATGAGCTGTTAAGCTTCATGGACACCTATTCAGGTTATAATCAGATCCGAATGAGTCGAAGGACGAGGAGCATACATCGTTCATGACGGACCAGGGCACCTACTGTTACAAGGTAATGCCCTTTGGACTGAAAAACGCTGGAGCAACTTTTCAGCGACTGGTCAACAAGATGTTCGAAAAACAGATTGGTCGCAACATGGAAGTCTACGTCGACGACATGCTCATCAAGAGCAGAGGCACTGGCGACCACATACGTGACCTGGAAGAATCTTTTGAGGTGCTCCGCCAGCATCAAATGAAGCTGAATCCAGCTAAGTGTGTCTTCGGGGTGGCCTCCGGAAAGTTTCTGGGTTTCATAGTCTCCTAACGGGGGATCGAGGAAAACCCAGAAAAGATCAAGGCCCTCGCTGACATTGCTCCCCCACGAAGCGTCAAAGAATCCAGCGATTGACTGGGCGATTGGCAGCTTTGTCCCGCTTCTTCGCGAAGTCTGGTCACAAGTACCAGCCCTTCTTCAAAGCCCTGAGAGGGACAAAATCCAACGGATTTCAGTGGACGGCTGACTGCCAGACCGCCTTCAATGAATTGAAGCAGTATCTGGCTAGCCCGCCATTGCTAGCATCGCCCAAAGACGGAGAAGAGCTGTACCTTTACCTGGCGGTGTTAGAAGTGTCCCTCAGCTCCGTCCTCGTGCATCAGGAATTCGATACCCAACAGCCGATCTACTATGTGAGCTAAATATTGATCGGCCCAGAGACGCGCTATCCGTGCACTGAAAAAATGTCCATAGCACTTATCTTTGCAGCGCAAAAGTTGAGGCCATACTTTCAGGCGCATCGAATAGTGGTCCTCACCAACCAACCGCTGAAAAGTATACTCCAGAAACCCGATGTTTCTGGACGGCTGGTGAAGTGGGCTATCGAATTGGGTGAGTTCGACATCAAATTCAGGTCCAGACCTGCCATAAAAGCGCAGGCGCTGGCCGACTTCATTGTTGAGACCACGACCCCAATTCACGAGGAATAGCCCGCAGAAAATGTAGAACAGCCAGACGAAGTTCCAGAGTGGGTACTTCATGTGGATGGATCGTCCACGAACAATGGCAGCGGAGCAGGAGTGATCCTTACGACCCCCGATGGATTTGAGGTTAAGTATTCCCTCAAACTTGACTTCCCGGCGACCAACAACGTCGTCGAGTACGAAGCCCTGCTAGCCGGCTTACGATTAGGAAAGGAATGCTCTGCCAAGAGGTTGGCGGTTTACATCGACTCCGAACTAATCATCAACCAGGTTAATGAGGGCTTTGAGGCCAACAATCCTTAATTGGCCAAGTACTTGGCTAAGGAAAAGGAGGCCATCAAGGGCTTTGACAAACTGAGTCTGATTCATATTCCCAGTACTGAAAATTGGAAGGCAGATCAGCTGGCTAAAGCCGCTGCAGCCGAAAACCCAGAACAATATTCGAGGGATTTGTGGGAGATCCTGAATGCTCCCAGCATTGAGAAACAGGGGGCGATGCAGATTTTCGATACGGAAAACTGGATGACGCTTTACCTTAGATACTTAACTGACGGATCACTCCCAGAGGATGCCGAAAAGGCTAAGCGAATTAAAAAGACAACTGGCTGGTACATGGTAGTTGATGGGCGGCTGTATTGCCGTGGATACTCGACTCCGTACCTCCGCTGCCCATCACCCGATGAGGCTGACAACGCACTGGGCGAGGTTCACCTCGGGATCTGTGGATCACACGTAGGAGGGAAAAACCTGGCCTTCAAGATCATGCAGCAGGGCTATTACTGGCCCTCAATGAAAAAGGACGCGCTTGAGTTTGTTAAGAAATGTAAGAGCTGCCAGTTTCACGGCAACCTTCACCATCAGCCGTCCGCTGACCTGAAGTCACTTCAGGCTCCATGGCCCTTCGCGGCAATGGGGCTCGATATTCTCGGCCCATTTCCCATTGCCACGGGGTAAAGAAAGTTCATTATCGCGGGCATCGACTACTTCACCAAGTGGGTCGAGGCAGCCCCACTGGCAAAAATCACGGAGCACAACGCACTGGAATTTCTTCGCCAGAGCATTGCCTGCAGGTTTAGCGTCCTAGAGGTCGTAGTGACCGACAACAGGATCCAATTTTTGGGGAAACGCTTCACCAAGTATTGTGCCAGCCTTGGTATCAAGCTGGTCCACACTTTGGTGGTATACCCCCAAGCGAATGGATAGGTGGAGGTCACAAACAGAACGCTACTCCACGGATTAAAGACTAAGCTAGAGGACGTCGGGGGCTCCTGGGCTGACGAGCTCCCATCCGTCCTCTGGTCTTATCGGACGACCCTGAAAGAACCAACGCGCGAGACACCCTTCAACCTCTGTTACGGGATTGAGGCGGTGATCCCTGTTAAAATCGGGCTTCTAAGTCTTAGGGTGGAATCTTTCGACTCACAGACCAACTCCCAGAAAATCAGGGAGCACTTAGACTTGCTGGAGGAAGCCCGCGATGCCAGCAAAATACGGACAGCAGCCTACCAACATCGAGTTGCCCGGTACTACAATAAAAAGGTGAAAGCTCGGTGATTTGACATTGGGGACTTGGTCCTACGAGGCGTCGAGGCCACAGGCAAGTTGGCCGGCCGCAACAAGCTCTCCCCTAACTGGGAAGGGCCTTTCTTGGTCTCTACCGTCCTGCGAAACGGAGTCTATAAACTCCAAAACCAGGACGAAAAGTTGGTCTCGCGAACGTGGAATACAATCCACCTCAAACGCTGCTTCCAATAGGGAACCCAGGTACGCACTCGTCCACCTGTGTGCATTCATTCGCAATCTTGTTTTAATTTGGTAAAATGAGAAGTATACTTAGCATATAGAATCCTAGTCTTTGTGTGCATACATATAAACTGCGTTTCCTTGCAGGTTTACCCGACCTAGACTTCCCCTAAGTCGGGACGGTCTTCACCCTCTCGTTGTTAAACCCTGGTCATCCAGGTAGCCTATAAACGGTCTTAAACTCTGGTCATCTAGGTGGCTCATTAGCGGTCTTAAACCCTGGTCATCCAGGTGGCCCATGAGTGGTCTTGAACCCTGGCCATCCAGGTGGCCTATAAGCGGTCTTAAACCCTGGTCATCCAGGTGGCTCATAAGCGATCTTAAACCCTGGTCATCCAGGTGGCCCATAAGCGGTCTTAAACCTTGGTCATCCAAGTGGCCCGTTAGCGGTCAAAACCTTAGGGGGCTAGTGTAGCACACGCGACGATCTCTCTCAAGGGGAGTAGCAACGTCAGTCATCGACGGTCGAAGGGAGAAACATTTCTTCTCCAACATTGGCTGCCCAAGTCATCACTTGTACGGCGCCACCGGGCTGATTAACATAACCGTCTGTTCGGCTTAGGGACCTTGCTCCTAAGTCAGCCAATGACTTTACTCATTAGGCAGCCGGCCAATCAGATTGGCCTCCCCATGCATCAACACACACCGACACAAAAAGCAGTAAAAATCAATGGACGTGAACCGGTAAAAATTCCTGTTTTATTGCTTTAATTGTGTTGTGCGGTTACATCAGTAAAAAAAAAAGAGGGGGATTACAACGACCGTCTCGGGCTGCCACAGGGGGTCCCTCACAAGGTCCTCTTTGCGCTGCGCCGCCCTGTTGGATTGATTAATGAGTTCAGCCGAAAAATTTGGATCAATCAACAGCGTAATGCGCTTACTGACGTTGATTCCCTCCAACAGCCGTGCGTGCAGCATGCCTTCAAGCTCAATGGGACGGATGCGGAGGATCAGATCATTCTCCAGATCGGTGATTCGGTCAGCAAGCCGCTTCTTGACTTTATTATGTCGATCATCCTCCTCCTTCAAGCGGGCGACCTCGGCTTTCAGCTCAGCGTCCTCCGCCTCCATGCCCGCCATGATAGCCTCGAGAGCAGCGGTCTGCTCGCGGAGCTCCCCTCCTGAGGCAGCCAGCCTGGCCTGCAGCCAGGCGATTTCAGCCTCCCGGTCCGCAATGATGCGATCGCGTTGCTCCACCTCCCAGGAGAAGGCTGAGATCAACCTCCTTGACTGCACAAGACAAAAGCAAACTGTAAGTTACAAATACGAGGAAGAAAGGAGTACAAGGAAGCCATTGCAGAAATCACACCTCGTAAGTCTTCCTAAAGGGTCTCACGGGCCTGAACTCTAGACCCGGCCCAGTTGGCGGTGGACCAGTTGACGGTGGACCAGTAGGCGGTGGACCAAGAGATGATGAACCAGGAGCATACCCATGCGCCAAACTCGCGGCTGCCTCATCTAAAATGCGATCTAGGAACTCATCATTCTCGTCCATGGTAGCTGGGGGCTCCTCTCCTACAGCCTCCAAGCAGCAGCCGCAGGCTCCTCTCCGGCGGCCTTTGGAGCAGCTGCTGAGGAGTCGAACCCCACCATTGGCTCCACAACAGAAGTCTGCGTGGCCGTCACAGTCTTACTAGCAGGCTCCTCAGAAGATCCCATCGCCTCAGCACCAAGAGCCACTAGCGGCGCAGTCTGCGCCAAGATGACTCCACTTGCCTCCGTCGGCTAGTCTTCAAAAGTCTTCTCCACGCACGCGGTGCTGCCGGCCCCGGCACAGATCCCCGCGGCAACATAATCAATAAGCGATGACGACGACGAGGGTGTCTCCGTCACCCTCTCAGGCAGCGGGCTGGTAGACCCTTCGTAGGGATGTCACATATGGATAATTACCCCTTTTGTCTCATCGGGGTTCGCCATCCTCACGGGCGGCATAGGTTTTCTAGTTGGGGAGGGCGGACCCCAGTTCGCTTTCCTTGTTTCCTCTTGAGAAACCAAAAAATCCTGAGCAAATTCATCCGGATTCTCTGCTATTGCTTCCGTCAGCTATGTGTAGGCTGCCCACTCCGCCGGAGACGGCGCCCCAAAGTACGCCTTCGGAATTTGGCCCCAATCCTTCGTGAGGGGCCATTTGGCCCCCACACTCACGAAGAAGAACCGATTTTTTCAGTTCTTCAGCGAGTCATGAATGGCCTTACTAATTTTTATTCTGGTACGGGGAGAGAGCGATATCCACTCTCCCCCCTGGTTCACCTTAAACACAACCCTAATGCCAGACATATTAAACATTTTGCCAAGCTTTCGAGCAAAAATGCACATGATGCAGAGATATCTCACGTCGTTGGCATGGAGTTGAGCAATGGGCACTCGTAGAGCCTTCATGATCGACTCTAGCTCCTCCGGCAACGGCAGGCGGAGGTCGCTCCTCAGATGGGCCTCGTAGATAGTGATGTGCCCCTCCGGTGGGGAATAAGCCCTGTCGTCCTTGCCTGGAATTCTCCAGGCAATCTCCTTTGGAATATTGAATTCGACGCACAGAGCTTTGACGTCACTTTCTCTCAGAACGGAAGCAAAATCGGCGGCGGAAGCCATGGTTACACGGAGAGTTAGGTTTTTCAGAAAGAAGAGTTGGAAGGAAGAAGACAACGGACTGAAGACATAAACAATTTCAAATTACGGAAGGGAAACTTAAGCGCCAAGTACAAAACCCCTCATCATTGACGTCGTCAGTCCTGCCACGTGTCACCTCCCTACTTGACACTGTAAAAGGACAGATCTCTGGCGCATTAATGGCCAGGATCTCCGCCCAACCAAAGGGAGACACGTGTTACTTTCTGCCCTGTAAACCGATTAAAGGCTGGAAGAAAATGCTTCCAGAATTGGCCAAGACGGTCAATAATTTTGGTACTCCAGAATTGACTAGGACGGTCAACAATTCTGGTGCTCCGGAATTGACCAGGACGGTCAACGATTCTGATTCTCCTGAATTGACCAGGACGGTCCACAATTCCGGTCAAACTCTCCTTCAGGCCTTTCACAAAGTCCCACGAGATCCGCAGAACAAGGAAAAGCATCCAATCATGAACATATTGGAGGCCAGACTTCTGGCCTCCAGCATGAGGGGCTAGTGATGGGTATACCATTATTGGGTTGGCCCCAAAGGTCAATGGAGACCCAAAAGGACGATCAACACTCTAACGGCCCAGAAGCCGAAAATCCCAGGACGGTCAACGTTAACGTTGACCGTCCGGGCGGCCAACTCGCTAGCAGACGGTCAACTCAAACGTTGACCATCCGCGTTACGTGCGTTGGGCCCAAAGAGGCTTTCCTACAGTAACGGGCAGGTCTGTTTGGGCCCACGAATTATTAAAAGGCCAGCAACGGCTTTCCAGGGATTTTCCACGGTCCCAGTTGGCACCAATGGGGATTTTAACAATATTGGCGCCCTTCACATAAGGAAGGCGCCAGATTTACCCGAATCCTTGCCAACTAGGGCTCTCAAACGGTAACATGAACGGATGGAAAGCGCCCGATTTGGAAAGCTGTTGGCTGCCTCAGAAGGAAGCTATATCTCATAGTTTAGCAATTGGCGCCTGCTCCCAGAGGCAAGCCAGCCAGTAGATCACGGAGGCAATCCCTCCTTCCAAAGAAGGAGGATCGCCCTCTCCACCATAAAAGAAACCCTGGATTCACCATCTAAGGGACGCTTTCAATTACTCACCAATTGCACACGCTTTCAATTACGCTCTCAAACATTAGAACTCTCAGAACTGCACAAGCTCTCGGCTACGAAAACACATTCTCCAGCAACCCTAAGGCAAACAAGCGAGCCCTCACGGCCGTTTACTGCATTCCCACCTTTCAGATCCAAGAAGGCCTCGCGTCTCTTTTACATCTGAAAAAAACACTCTCTTTCTCTCTCTTTCTCTCAACTTCAGTTTCTTTCTTTCGAAAATTGTTTGACTGACTTGAGCGTCGGAGTATTTTCGATAGGACAATTTTTTACCGACACGCTGACCTCTTATTCTGTTTAGTGGTGTGCAGGATCAAACTCAGGGGACGGAGCTAGAACCACGACAAGAGGATCAACTGAATTTGTTCGAAATTTAGATCCAGAGACGCATCATAGACAAATATAATAAATGCTAACGTATACACTGCAGCAAGCTCAACAATTAAAATTAACATCAAAATAATTAGTAGTAATCTTAATTATAAATTTGATGGGCATAATTGTACTTTTCTAATAGAAAAGTTGCCTTTATTAATTATGCATTAAACTATTCTTAATCATAAGGTCTTAAGCGCCACTTACCGTTTATTCTCATGTTTGTCTTATTTAGACACCCTTTAATCAGATTCGGTGTAGCTCTATATTTATAAAAGATAAAACGGCTAATTTTTTTATATATTGATTGTTTATTTTTAAATAAATAATTATAATTTAATTAATTTTTTTTTTAAAAATTAAAAAAATTAATTAAAGTAAATTATTTTAAAATGAAAAAATTATAATTGTTTATTTAAAAATAAATAATTAAGATAAAAAAATAATTAATTAATTTTTTAGGAGATGGAGCCTCCTTTAATCACCCATTACCGTACGTAAAAGGCAAAGTTAAGTGCCTCTACAATTAACATAAAAATAATCTTTTCTATGGCCGAGTAATTTAAAGTATATATTTTTATACTTCTCCATGACTTGGTACTAAATGCTCATGCAACATAGCGCTCGTGATACACATGTTAATTAAAAATAAATACAAAAATGAATTAAAGAAAAAAATGAAAAAAAAAATTTACTACATTTAAATTTATTCTTCCCAAGATGACTAATTAGAATAAAAATAATAATGATGCCATCATAAAATAATATTTACCAAATTGCATGACAATACTTGTCAAAATTTGGGTATGATTATTATTAATGGGTGAAGCTCGTGCTGGCGCAATGAGGCATGAACGGTCAGACAGTAGGATGCCAAACTCCATACACAAATAGCAACCAGTAAACAGACACAATAAAGGGAATGAGGAAGAAGAAGATGAACACATGAATTTTTATGTAGAAAACCCTTCTCTAACCAGAAGGAAAAAACCATGGAATATTCGTCCACAAACCAATTTTACTATGTGAGATTGGGAATAATTTTTCACAATCCTTCTAGCACAAGAGAAAGAAAGAGCCGAAGAACATAATACAAGCAATACAAAATGCACACTTCGTTTTTGCCCATTATTCTCTTTTTTTCTTCTCTACTTTTTTGCTTTCTCAAATCTTCACCATTTGAAGAATTTTTCACCAAGTGCACATTCCTTTCTTTCAATACAGATGCATATATGGAGCAAATCTGAGAAATATTCTATTCTCCTGATAAATCTGTACTTATCAACAATACGAATATACTTTGTCCAAAAATAACAGTTTTGAGATCATGCATACTCAAAAAATCTTCTGAACTGACATCCTTCTGAATTCACTGGTGGACGGCCAACAGACTACCGTCCGTGTGCTTTACAAGGCCGGTCGACGCCCTGTTGACCATTCTTTCCACATGACCGGCCAATGCCACAATTGACTGGTCATTGTTACCCGTCCAAGTATTTTTGGTCAACTATGTTGACCGAAATTTCTTCTACTTATCTTACAGCAGATCCGTATGTTATCAGCCAGTCAATATCATATTGATTGGAACGCATTTGTTGACTGAAATTTCTATCTGCTCAAAACTTTCGGTCAACTTTGTTGACCGAAATTTTTTGTGTATAATCCGCGGACGTTCAGCACACAATTCCTCGTACTCCGTCCGAGTCCTCCAGCCATCAAGACTCCCATACGGGAGTGACATCCAACAGCTCGGGCACTCATTTTCTTCTTATACTAAGATTAAAAAAAATTAATGATTAAAAGATAGGTTAGGAAAAAAGAATAAAAAAATATTTTATTACTATAAATATTTATTCGCTTAGGATTATAAACAACCGTAAATTATTAAGATTAAAAAATGAAGATATTATTTTCTTACGAGAGAAAATAATATGACGGCATCGCAAAATGAGAGTGTTAATACTCTGTGTAGAAGGATTTAGTGTGGAGTACTTGATGCAAAGTGTCTTAAATAGAGAGAAAAATGCGCTCGAAGGAGAGTGTTTTGAAATTGTCACTAGCTGGATGTTGAAATTTTGCCGAAAAATTTGTTGTAATAATATATTTTTATTTCACAATATTTTTTTATTGTTCGTCCTCTCCTTCTCCTATTGAGAAGGATGGATATATATATATATATATATTTAAATGGCAGTTTGATCTCTTCTGACAATCATCTGTGGAATCGTTAGGATAGATAAGGAGATACCATTTGGAGGACGGTTAATAACCGATTACGGTGTTTGTTGAGCAGTCTAGATAAGAGAAAGATATTGTTCGATCCGATTGATTATGGTTAGCACCTTCAACGCATGGAAAGTGGGTCATTTTGACAGGATCGATGAGCTTATTTCATTCGCTTTAGACTTATAGGCTGATCAGGATATTATTTAATTTTGAGCCAATTTCTTTAGCTAATGGGCCCTTTTCTTGGGTAGGACTGACCGTATCCATCATATTTTAACAGATAAAAATATGGTAATAAATAAATTAATTGGACGTTATATAAAAATGAATATTAGTGTCTTTTTGTTTTTAAACTTACTAGTCATTCTTAGTTAAAAGATGACAACCATTGCATGGGAATGATTATGATTCTAATATGTGTACTATTTATTGATCTAACATCTGTACTGTTTATTGATATAATATAAGATTTTTTTTCTATTATTATCAAATCAATATATAAATTGTTGTTATTTTTATTACTTTTCTAATTGAAATTATTTAATTTATACTGAAATAGAGGTAAATATCTTCTTTTGTTTACTTAGCCTCATTCAATACAAAAAGGAAAAAAAGTTTATGAGTTTTCCCTTATATTGTTAACGATTGTTGTGTTGGAGGTCATCCCCGTGTAGGAGTCTTATGGGGCCAAGGATTTTGAGTGGTTTTAATCCGAGTACTTGTTACTAATAAACCGAGAACTTGGTGCAGTATAATCTTGAGAACTCTGTGTTGGCCAAAGGCAATGTAAACAACTAAGGTTGTTGAGTGCATGAAGGTTTGAGGACATACTTGAAGAATGTCCGAGAACTTATGGAGCAAAGGTTCGAGAACCCTATATCGTATAAGGCTGAGGTCTTTGTAAGCGGCCAAAGTTCAAGGACTTGCTTGAAAAAAGCGCACGTGGATGCCAATTCAGAAGATTGTCTGAGTATTCGCAATCTCTACAAAGTCGCTTTTGCAGAGCACCTGCAGAGCCGTTTTCTGCAAGGCACGATCTTTTACAGGGGAGTGCCGGTGCAAAGCTGTTATAGGGGTATGTGTGTTAAGCGGCTGTCTGTACAGGTGTCCTCCACGTCGACTTGACTGTTGCTTTCAATAATATGTGATGTATGTATTACGTGCGTGTGAGAAATTTCAAAGGGAGCAAAGAGTGAAGTGTAATAGAGAGCAGCGAGTAAAAACTGTGTATATTCACGTACTCTGTTCTTCATCTTTGCCTCAAAGGTGCTTGTGTAGCCATACGGTTTCTGTAACCAACTCTCACGTAGTGGATTTATTGTGGACTAAAGTTTCATAATTTTTCCTTATTTTAGAAGGATTTTTTACGTAAAACTGCTATGTGCTTCTCTTTCTCTCTGTGTGTACTTGTATTCATTGTATCCGACTAACCCTTCTGCGCCTACAAGTGGTATCAGAGTCAGGTTGAGAACTTTGTCTAAATAGCATCATCGTCTTTGAAGAATTTATTATTTTGTGTGGAGCAGTTCAACGGATAGGGCAACTTCATCCTCTGACAAGAGAGGGTCAAGAATATCCTGATCAGAGAAGGAATAATGAAGGCATTGAAGAACAAGAAGAATGAGAAGCCTGAAAATCTGACCGAGGATGAATGACAAGATAAAAGAGATCACGCCAACTATACTATCAAACTATGCCTGGTAGATAACACTCTCCAAGAGGTCCTCAGACCGACTGATTCGGCGAAAGTTTGGGAGAAGTTGGAGAGTAGATATAAGTCTAAATCATTGACAATCAAATTACATATAAAGAAGTAATTTTATAGCCTGTGGTTGTCAGAATGTGGGAGTTTTGAGAAGCATTTAGACAGTTAACTAGGATATTGACGCAGATGTCCACCTTTGATGAGGAAATCAAGGAGGAGAATAAGGTACTGGTATTGCTGACTTCTCTACCAGCCTCTTATGACCATATCATCACAATTTTGTTATTTAGAAAGGATACACTGAAAACGGATGAGGTTATTACTTCCTTACTTATGAATGAGTCAAGGCGGTCACAAGGGATTTCAACGTCTTCTCATTTTGAGGTACTTATGACTGAGTTCAGGGGAAGAAGTAGAGGTTGCGGCTAGAAATCTGGAGAAAAAGGCCGCAATAAATCACGGTCAATGTATCAAAACCTTGAGTGCCATTATTATGGTAAGAATGACCACATTAAAAAGCGCTACTTCAAGTAAAAATGTGAAAATACATATAAAAAGAAAGGAGACAAGGGATGAGGAAAGAAAATGTCCTTGATCTTAGTAGTCATAGAAGGCGACCTCCTATTGACATGTAAAGAAAACGTTGTAAGCCTGACGGATCGTAAGTCCGGTTGGGTGGTTGATTCTGGCGCTTCTCTGCATGCCATGTCCAGAAGAGGATTGTTCATATCTTACACTCTAAGAGACTTTGAATTGAAAATGATGAAAAATGAAGGAACATCCTCAGTTGTTGGCAGAGAAGTTGTTATTCTGGTTACCAATAATGGGACAAAAATGATGTTGAAGGATGTACGTTATGTCCCTAATATCCGGCTAAATATAATTTCAGTCAGTCGAACGGTTGGATGATAAAGGATATTGTAATATCTTTTGTGAAGGTGAATGGAAAATGACCAGAGGATCCCTTGTTGTGGCAAGATGAAAAAAGAGCTCCGGATATGTGATGAAAGTCTGTGCAATGGCCGGAGATGTGAATGCCGCAATCAGTAAGCAATTTAAGGACTTGTGGTACAGGAGGTTAGGCCATATGAGTGAACGTAGACTGTGTCATCTGATCAGGAAGGACCTTATCCCCAGAGTAAAGGAGGATGAACTGAGGATGTGTCCTCATTGTTTGGCCGACAAGCAACTGAGAGTCTCGTTCCATGAAGACTCATCCTCTATGAAGGCGGATATACTTGATCTCATCTATATAGATGTGTGTAGACCATTCAAGAAAAAGTCGTTTGGTGGAGCTCAATACTTTGTTTTTTTATTGACGATTATTTCATGAAGCTGTGGGTCTACCCATTGAAAATCAATGACCAAGTTCTCGGTATATTTGAACAATTTCATACTCTAATTGAGTGTCAGATGGGGAAGACATTGAAGGCCGTCCGAAGTGATAATGACGGTGAGTACATAGGGTCTTTTGATACCTATTGCCAGTCTCATAACATTAGACATCAGAAAATACCATGAAAAATGTCACAACTGAATGGAGTGGCCGAGCGGATGAACTGCACGCTTCTAGAAAGATTACGATGTATGCTTTCTGAAACCAAGTTTCTGCATCTTTTTGGGCCGAAGCACTGAAGACGGCAGCCTACGTCATCAATAGGTCATCCAATAAATCCTTGAATGGTAAAGTGTCAGAGAAGATATGGTCAGGCAAGGAGCCGTTTTATGATTATCTACGGGTATTTAGATGTAAAGTTTTTGTTCATATTCTAAAGGATGAAATACCAAGTTGAAGCCAAAGATAATACAATATGTCTTTCTGGGCTTTGGAAAAGATAAATTGGGTTACAGATTTTATAATCAAATTGAGAGAAGACTTGTCCGGTTAAAGGACGTGACCTTTATTGAGGATGAAATGATTGAGGATGTTGGCAGGAAGACCAAATCTGATACTTACCGGACGGATAAGATAAGTGTTAAAGTTATCCGTCTAGAAGCTCTACAGGATGAGGACACTGACCCTGATGTGGCAGAGGACAATAGTAAGACCATGACGGCACCGGATGAGGACCAGAATGAAGTTACTCCTCAACCAGTCGAGGATGCTTCTGTCAGACGATCTTTACGAAACAGACGGCCATCCGTCTTTCTGTCTTCTAATGATTATATCCTATTCACTGATACCGGAGAGTCTAAGACATTTAAAGAGGCTATGGAGGATGAGAATAAGGAGAGATGGTTGGAAGTCATGAAAGATAAAATTAGCTTTTTTCATAAAAATTACACATTTAATTTTGCCAAATTACCAAAGGAAAAGAGGGCTTTAAAGAATAAGTGAGTTTTTCGTTTGAAAATGGATGAGAATACTATGAAGCTGAGGTACAAGATATGGCTAGTTGTAAAAGGTTTTAGTTAACGGAAGGGAGTTGACTTTGATGAGATTTTTTATCCAGTGGTAAATATGTCCTCTATAAGGGTTGTGTTAGGCTTGACTACTGTTCAGAATCTTGAGGTGGAGCAAATGGATATCCAGACGGCTTTTCTCTATGGTGAACTTGAGAAAGAAATTTATATAGAATAGTCGAAAGGGTTTAAGATTAAGGGAAAGGAACGCCTTATTTGTTGCCTGAGAAAGAGTCTGTACAGATTGAAGTAGGCTCCTAGACAGTGGTATAAGAAGTTTGAGTCAGTTATGATTAGTTAAGGGTACTAGCGGATTACTTGTGATCACTGTGTATTTACACAGAAGTTTTTCGAGGATAATTTTATTATCCTTCTTCTATATGTAGATGACATGTTGATTGTTGGATGCAATGGTACTCGGATAAAGAAACTGAAGGAACAACTTGGGTGGTTATTTGTCATGAAGGACCTGGGGCCGGTGAAGCAAATCCTTGTAGTCAAAATTATCCGCGACCAAGAGGCAAGAAAACTATGGTTGTCTTAAGAAACTTATATTGAGAAGGTGCTCCAACGATTTAATATGGACAAGTCAAAACCTATGAGTACACCGTTGGCAAACCATCACAGGCTAAGCACTCGTCAGTATCTGTCCTCAGACGAAGAGAAGGCATAAATGAGAGGCATTCCCTATTCCTCAGTGGTGGGAAGCCTGACGTATGCCCTGGTATACACAATGTTGGATATAGCATATGTTGTTGGTACAGTCAGTCGATTTTTGTCAAACCTTGGAAAGGAGCACTGGTCCGTGGTCAAATGGATTATGAGATACATTCGAGGAACTTCTAAAAGGTACCTGTGTCTTGGAAGTGATGAGCCTCAATTGATGGGCTACTCTGATGCTAATATGGCCGAGGACATTGACAATCGCAAGTCCACCTCGGGATACTTAGTAAAGTTTATTAGAGGTACAGTTTTCTGGCAATCCAAGTTACAGAAGTGTGTCACCCTTTTAACTACTAAAGCTGAGTACATCGCAATGACAGAAACTTGTAAAAAAATATTATGAATGAGGAAGTTCATTCAAGAATTGGATATCAGATAAGAAAAGCATGAGGTTCTTTGTGATAGTTAGAGTGTCATATATCTTTATAAGAACTCTTCATTCCATTCTATATCAAAGTACATTGACGTTCGATACCATTGATTGAGAGACGTTATTGAGGAAGGTTTGCTGTCACTAGAGAAGGTCGGTACCAAAGAGAATGGGGCGGACATGTTGACCAAGATTTTGCCAAAGTGTAAGAATGAAATTTGTTGCAAACTGGTTAGGCTAATAGATTTAACTTTTTCACGGTCGTAAGGAAATGTTTGTTGGAGGTCACTCCCATGTGGGGGTCTTATGGGGCTGGGGACTCTAAGTGGTTTTAGTTCGAGTACTTATTCTTGACAAATCGAGAACTTGGTGCAGTATAATCGTGAGGACTCTGTGTTGGCCAAAGGCAATGTAAACAACCAAGGTTGTTGACTGCATGAAGGTTCGAGGACATCCTTGAAGAATGTCAAAGGACTTATGCAGCAAAGGTTTGAGAACCCTGTACCGTATAAAGCCGAGGTCTCTATTAGCGGTCAAAGTTCGAGGACTTGCTTGAAGAAAGCGCATGTGGATGCCAACTCAAAAGATTGTCTGAGCATGCGCAATATCTACAGAACCGCTTCTGCAGAGCACCTGCAAAGCCGTTTTCTATAGGGCACGATCTTTTACAGGGGAGTGCCGGTGCAGACTTTTGCAGGGGGTACGTGTGTCAGGTGGCTGTCTGTACGGGTATCATCCACGTTGTCTTGGCTATTGCTTTCAACAATATATATATATATATATATTGTGTGATGTATGTATTAGGTGCGTGTGAGAAATTTCAAGTTGAGTGAAGAGTGAAGTGTAATAGAGAGTAGCGAGTAAAAACTATGTGTATTTTTATACTCTGTTCTTCATCTTTGTCTCAAATGTGCTTGTGTAGCCGTGCGATTTCTGTAACAAATTCTCGTGTAGTGGATTTGTTGTGGACTAAAATTTCGTAATTTTTTCCTTATTTCAGAAGGATTTTTTACTTAAAACTGTTGTGTACTTTTCTTTCTCTCTGTGTGTGCGCTTGTGTTAATTCTGTCCGACCGACCTTCTATGCTTACATGTTAGGTTAGATTGTTTCATATCAATTAGTGAAAAATATAATTTTCTACTTATAAGTGTGAATACTTCTTTTTTTGTTTACTTCTTCCTTTATTTATCTTGTCTTTTTTAGAATATAACTAAGCAAAATGAAACTAATGACAGATATATTTTCTAAAAGCAAAAAATATATTAAGTTAATAACGTTTTAAGTCATATGATCATAAACTTTGAGCATGTCTTGAATAAGCCATCTAGAAGGAGATTAACGAAAAATATGGAATTACTAGGCAAAATTGAACATTGGAGAATTGAAATTCCAAGTTCTCTGACCCTAAAACATAGTCTTTCAAATGAGGGATAAAGCTACTTTAAAAGATTCGCCAATAAAACATGTTTAATTTTCCAACTTGAAAGAAAATTAAGCTCAACTATGGACCTAGTTCTCCGGCTTAAAATTAGACATGAATTAAAAAAAAAAATGGGGTTGAAATTGAGCTTAGAGATTAGTAATTATAACTATTTAGTCGAGTTTAACTAGCCCTAATTATTCAGATAAAAAAACATAAGATTACTCTATTGATCGTCAAAATCGGAGCGATTAATGATCATTCTTACTTTTCAAAATATATTTATATGTAAATTTAAAAATCTATGTAAAAATGTTGAAAAAAAGATTAAATGTTATAAAAAAAAATTACCTAAACTATCTTAAATGAATAATATTTATATATAAAAATTATTAATTATATAAAAATATGATTTATCAATATGATATTTTAAAATATGACATTTCTTTAAAATAAAAAATTATATTTATAAAAAAGAAATATAATTCGGGTTAGGCCAATCACGTTCAGTCTAGCTATGCCTTACCCACAAGATCAATCTGATTTATTTTTTTAGCTATACCTGGTGCAATACTTATATACTTTGATCGCATTTTATAAAATTTTATTTTGATAGGGTGATTCGGTTTTGACTAAGCTGATTTGACACTCAGCTGCCAAAGAAGAGAAGTAAGATTCGATCTTATCATTTGGGAATATATTGACATGAAAAGTAACCAAGGAATACATGTTTAACAGCCGTCAATAAGGCCATGTTTTTGCATATATATATATGCTTTCGTGATTTGATTTCTTTGCAACGAAAACATCAAGAAGAAGGTGACAGAAAAATCTCATCCTCTACTAAAAGATCAACCAAGAACAATGAAGCAGCAGCCCGCTTACAACACGCCCACGTTGGACGAGTACGAGATCTATTTCTCGTCGTTGCTGTCATCCCCTTGGAAACAAGCCCGCAAGCCTGAGCAACGAAGGAACCAAGAAAGCCATCAACCCGGATATGGAGATCGACTCGTGGTGCTGAACTACGGCGGCGAGAAAGGATGGGAAGAAGACGTCAATGCTGAAGCCACTGAGTTCATTGAACAAAATCACAAGAACTTCGAGCTCAAGAAATGGATGTCCATGAGGATTGAATGATGGGTAGCATGCTGAAAGCTGTAATAAGTGCGTCTGTTATCTAGTTAATGTTATTGTTGGCTATGTACCAAGCTATAAGTAACGATTGACGCAATTCAATTAATACAAATTTTATTGGTGTGTGTACTTTGTTTTGCATTAGTTTTGGGTCCTAATGAATGGTCTAGTGGTCACGTTGATTCTCTTTAATTTGCTTGATATAGCTCTCTGTCGCTGTATATCAGGTTTTCCGATTGTTCAATAAGTATAAAATAATGGGCAATATGTCGTAAAATGTTTGACACATCATAACTAATCAGAATTTTATTTGTATTTATGGTTAGTTTAGCATAAGCTTTGCTTCTCAATTCTTTAGTCTTGTGGTCATGTTGATTTTCTTAAACTTTCTTGTTATAGCCCGTTAATTCTTTAGTATATATCTGCATCAAGGGTGTTCTAAAAATGATCCATTAGACGGAGAGATAGTTAATAGATATCTTCACATTTTGTATTATAAAACCTGGGATTCGGGAGTCTACACCTCTAAAAGGAGGATTATTTCAACTCCTTTTAATCACAATCGTTTAATATTAATCGAACGGTTATAGTATTTACTATTAAAAAATATAAATGTCTTCACATTTTGGATAATAAAACCTAGGATTCGGGAGTCTACACCTGTAAAAGGGGGATTATTTCAACCCCTCTTAATCACAATCGTTTAATATTAATCGAACAGTTATAGTATTTACTATTAAAAAATATTATTTAGTTTTTATTTATTATTAAAAAATATTAATTTAATATGTCTAATATTAATCAGATGGTTGTCAATGAAAGGGATTGAACCAATCCCTCTTTTAATGGGTTAGAAACCCCAAATTCCAAAACCTGATTTTGGTTGGCTACTTTCAAGGTAAGAAGCTGGCTTTTCATGTTGTCAATATGATCGCGAAGAGGGTTTGGGAAAACTTGGATTAATTCAAGTTCTAGCAAACTCAAATGGATTTTACTCTTCAGTTTCTCGGATAGGGTGAATATGGTCTAGGTCAATGGAAGGAGGGCCATGGAACTTAATCCTGAAAACATTGAATCGGGGTATGACCTTACATAAGGAGGATCAACATACTATACCCATTTGGGTGATCTCTTCAATATTCTTACGGAGTTTTGGACCTCGGAGGGTTGAGTTACATTGTCACTAATGTTGAGAAACCCGTCGGATAAATTTTTAAATAGTTTTGATAAGTAATTAATCATCTTAATATCATCAAAATCGGGATGTACAAAAAACTCCGAAAAGTTAATGATGATGAACAAGATTGCCGGAAAAAAAAAAAAAATGCCGACCTATGGAGAGTTTAAAAACAAACGAAACAAAAACACATAATATAAAAGTAAAAAATGAGAGACCACAGACCCTCCATTCGGTATTGATAGGAAGAAAATTTTCAATATAAAGTTAGGTAACAGAAAAGTCAATACTGTTATGCATATCTTTCGTAACTAGTAAGTTATAGATGATAAGAACCATATTATTGTTATCAAAAGAATTTTTTGGATTGAACCTGCAAAAAGTTATTATCCTTTGGGATGTGCTAGCTCGAACAGAGGGGCTTGATCAAGGATCGGATAGGCTAGAATTTATATTCAAATTGAAGACAATCCCTAATACTATTAATCAGATTATTGGTAAAAGATTGGGTTTACCTTAATCATGTTTCATTTATGCCCAATATAGAAGGTGAAAGCACAACATGAATAAATATGCAACACATATAATATATATTCTCTTTTAGAAGTAATTACAAATTGATATCTATAGAAATAGTTATCACCAAAATAATTTTAATACAATAAAGAAATTAACGCGCAATTTTGATAAAGAAGGAAAACTTGAAAACCAACTAGTTTTTGAGTGGAACTATTCGGACTTATTTAGTCAGAAAAGGAAAGCAATATGAATGTCAATTTATAATCCAGGTGATACAGATATACTAAATATTAGCTCACTTATTTTTGACTTGTGACGATTAATGAGAAACTTATCGAATTTATTTGCAATAATGGAACTAAATAATTTCTAATTTCTTATCGATTTTGCTTCACTTATTAGTAAATCTTTACATACTATTAGAATTTAAT
This sequence comes from Nepenthes gracilis, assembly GCA_033239525.1. Classification (NCBI taxonomy): domain Eukaryota; kingdom Viridiplantae; phylum Streptophyta; class Magnoliopsida; order Caryophyllales; family Nepenthaceae; genus Nepenthes; species Nepenthes gracilis. The sequence continues at coordinate 4,757,426 of BSYO01000033.1, forward strand.
ATCCACCTCACCAACTCCACCATTAATATTTGCAGGCTAGAACAACTGTGTAAATAGAGATGATTGGATGATATAACTTTGATAATTTTATCTTAAGGGCAAAATATTGTGTTTTCTTTTTTTATTGGTCTTTCTTCTTAGACAATAAATGCACAAAGTTTACAACTTAATTTTAGGGAGACTACAATTAGAAGAAAGGAGTATATAAGGAGTGGGTTGCAAAAATTAAAAAACATGCATTAGAGATGAAGCATCGCATTAGCGCTCATGCACTTTACCGGTGCGCATTAGGCGCATAATCGTTAGGAAGGCAACATACATGCACCGCATAGGTGCACATCACGTATAAGTTTTTTAGAACAAATGCACTTGAGTATAAATTAGACACATATTGTGTATGGATATACTAAGCAATTGCGCACTTATATAGCATAAGCATGGCTTAGGCATGGAAAAAATGGGCAAAAAGTACACTTTCGTGGTATAGACGTACATCTAGTGCTAGTCTTTATTGATAATTGAGTGTCCTTTAGAACATTTATTTTTTTAATTATAAAATATATTAATACTAGATATTTATAATAGTTGACATTGATTCTTCTACGTTAGAAATTTTTTATTGAAATACTTAGAGAGTAGTTATCTAAGCCTCTTAGATATAATATTTTCAATCATTTTGGACACAATCAAGGAACATGTCCCCCCAAAATGCAACCCAATTCTATAAACTAATAACCAAAAGTCAGTCTAATGCCTCAAATTCAGGCATTGTGTTTTAAAAAGATCTCACTCCCATAATTTTTTCCATTTTAGAGAGAGCTAATACTTAATTGTGGTCTTGAATTGTAGGGATTTTACTTCCCATCCTTTTGTTATGAGTGAGAAGGTTTCTATTGGGCTACTCCTTAAATCCTGTATATGAGAAAAATATACTTTATGGAATTGTTTGAGTAAAGAAAATGGAAAATTGTTAAACCTATATAAATAGAATCCTCTATTTAAGTTTATGTCCATTAAAAAAAAAAAAAGTGATACCGTTCAAATAGCAAAAGAGTTTTAAGAGAATACGAATTAGAGAAAATTTTGAATTAATTTATTGATGCACAAGTTGGTAATTGAGAAGAATGAACAAGATTTGGAATCCATCAAATCCAACGTAAAGCTATAAACAAATTCTAAAATATAAGTTGATAATAAAATAATTATTTTAAATTAGGAACATATCATTATGAGTATCAAAAAATAGTTGGTATTATACTATTGATAAGAGTGCCATAAGATTTTTGGGTGAAAATATGAAAGAATCTTTTAAAGTATATTTTTTTCTTTCAGAAAGTTATAAAAGTTATATAATGAATTTTTTATTATACCTTAGTATCTTCTTTCCTTCTCATTTTAGGGAGATTTTTCACATAAAAAATTCTTATATTTTAATTGTACTTGTTTTATTTTTATGAACGGAATTTCAAAATCTCAACGACATCTCATCCTATGGATACTTCCCCGTCCTTGGCTCCATCTAGTGCTAGTTTGCCCAGAGTCCATTTCTTGTTAAATTTCCTGCTTTTTGTGGGATGATGGCAGTGATAGCTTATGAGTAGAGGATAGACCTGTAGCTTGCAGCAAGGTTTTAAAAAAAAGATTGTCCGAGGGGCCTTTTTAGCCTACTAAAACTCAATGTATTTTGACTTTAGGAAAAAACAGGGGTTATAATGCAAGCACAGGTATGAAGGGAGAGCTCATCCCAAAAGGATACCCTGAGAGGGGGAGAGCCCTCTACACTTATAAGTTGATGGTTCTGTTACAAACTTTTCGATGTGGGACTCGCAACATTTCTCACTCCTTCGAGGGTCGCCGAACTCGACGGCTCTTACTTTGGGATGCTTCACTTCGCCCTGGCGCACCAACAGCAAGTCAGCCCTTCCCTAAGTAGCCTTTTTCGAGAGTTGTGGTCAATCTCATCGAGAGCACCACTAATATGAATACAAATATAAGGGAAGATCTCACCCTAAAATGACGCCCTGAGAGGGGGAGAGACCCTCACACTTATAAGTTGATGATTTTGCCACAAACTTTTCGATGTGAGATTCACAATAAGTTAGTAGACTTTTTTAATAATGACTTGGTATCTTCTATTTCGTTGTTTAGAAGAAGTGAGCCACAGGTATAAGACATTATTATTATAGTCTAAACAATTTGACATTCAATCTGTAATAGCAGAAAGTACTGTAGGCACTCTTTGTAGGGGCTAAGAAAATTTCTCCTAAGTATACACAAGAAAAGTTTATCTTCATCATCCAAATCTTATGTGATACGTGAAAGATCTAAACCTGCTTTTCCTATTCCTAATGATTAGAACAACATGTTGGAATGTCATAGGGCTCAATAGACCTCTCGAGGTGATGGAAACAAAGCAATTCCTTCTATCATCTCAGCTTCATATCTCCTCTCTTGTGGGAACCAAAGACACAATCAAATACTTCTAAGGTCATCTTTGGACTGCCCATTCATTCCTCGAACAGTTCCACAGGATATTGTGGAACTCTAAATTATGCTTCAGATTTTGATGATGAGATCAAACAAAGTTTACAAGGCATAGTAGATGGAAAGGCACCAGGATCTGATGGCATGTTTGTTAGCTTCTTTAAGAAGGCTTGAGGCATTCGTGGGATCGGATTACCAAACACTGTTGTACACAATGTCCAGAATGAATCCCTAGCGGGATTGACTACCAATTCCCCATGTTTAAATTATGTAATAAGGTTAGACGATAGCACACATTTATAAAAAAATAAATTATATAATGAAAGAAACATATAATATTACGTAAAAAACTCTTCTCAACTAAAAAAAATTATAAGAAAAATAATTTTTACTATAATATGTGAGTTTGGTTACAATCAATTCCTTTCAAAATTACCAACAAATTTATCACAAAATATGACAAATCAAATAATAAATAATAAGAGAGCAAAAGATTATGAGGAAGTGAGTATGACTAGAAACCTAAGAAACAACAAAATCTCATCCTACTCTTCTTCTCTTCTCTCAATTCAATGCTTAAAGTGTTCTAAATTTACTCACGTTCACACTCTCTAACTCTTTTAAGAAAACTCGCATTGAAAGTTAATACATTTCTCTTGTTCTCACCCTTTTTCTCATTTTAAAAATACAAAGCAAACTACTCTTAAAAAAAGAGTGTAGCGTTTAAACACTGGCTGTAGTTGATGAAAGCATTAAGAGATGTCATTTGAACAGTACAAGCATGTGTTCGAATGTTGATTGCAGTTGGAGTGAGAATAAAAAGATGGCATTTGAATGTTGGAAGTTGTCATTTAAACGTCACAGCTAAAACTGCCCCCGTGTGGGAAACTGCACATAAGTGTTATTCAGGCCCCATCAGCCACTGAAATCCATGCATGAGGCCCCCTCATTGCTCCATCAAACACCGATTTTTTAATTCACTTCAATATTCATTTTGAGTGATTTTTTACATCAAAATCAAGCAAACCTTCTTATGACCTATTCAGTGGGTGTAGTATTCATGTGAGAGTGATCCAAAATCTAACAACATTATTGGTCCACTTGTTTTGGAGGATGTTCATAATTTCTTCTTGTAAGAAAACGGTGTCAATCATCGATAAAACTAAGAGGATAAAGATGATGAACGCTCACGTACACAACTGAGAGATATAAAAAAATTTGGAATACACAATTTTACGTGAAAACTCTCTTCTGAATAAAAGAAAAAAAATCATGGGACACTTAATTCATAAAAATTTTACTATGTAAATTTTAGTTACAAAAACCATAATTATACAGAACAGAGCACAAGAGCAAAAATTGGCGACTCTTTGTTTTTCTCTTCTACACTCTCTCAACTCATCACCATCACTCAGCATACATACATATATATATAGGCATCGAGCGACCATCTGCTTCTGTAAGGTAGTTGCGTGTACAACAAAACCTGCCACCAACTCTACAAGATGCCTTCCTGTCGAGAGCAATTAACCTGCTCTACAAATCGGCTACCAATTTTAAAAGTCAACTTTATTTTCTGTAAAGTCTACTATCTGCACAGACTTTACGGGTTAGTTTTTCAAGATAAGTTGTCCTTAATCGTTGATCAAAGTCCTCGGTCTTCAGGCAATATCCTCGCCAGTTGGCGAAAGTCCTCAGCCTTCTGGCCAATATCCTCGGTCATCAATTAGTGTTTTTGGCCATCAATTAGAGTTCTCGGCTTTGAAAAGGAAATTCTACTCCGGCCAAGTATAACCATTCAAGTATTTATTTCACGCCGGCCTTTATTTCACTTCCTATACGGGAGTGACCTAAAATCCCAACACTTCTTGAATGGAAGAATGCTTACTCAGGAGAATATCACACTTGCCTTATTTCAAAAATTTTCTCTCCATCTAATGTCTCTCATTTCGGACTAATTTTTGTTGTAATGTAATTTATAATATTATTTCAAAATCAAAGCTAACCGAATCAAGGAGGTGCTATCTTTTTTGAGTTGATAAGCGTTAAGCAAGATTTGTCACGGAAATCAAAGCTAACCGAATCAAGGAGGTGCTATCTTTTTTGAGTTCGTAAGTGTTAAGCAAGTTTTGTCACTGGAAGGCAAATTGGGGATAGCAGTCTATTTGCCTTGGGATTACTTTATGGATACTGTTGGGTTCAAGGCTAAAGCCCAAGAAGATTTGGAGCCCAGCCCAACTATGCGGGATGTCTAAGTGGCGACCCACCGTCAATAGTCAGCGAGCGCCTTCTGCAGCTTATTAATGCGGCTGCTGAAAAATGAAAAAAGAGCAGGAGAAACCAGCCAATGGAGAAGTAGTCAACGCTGGCAGCTGCGACTCAGACGGCTGCTCACTGGCGACTAGCCAATTCCATCTCAAGGGGGAGAGCAGGCATGGCCGGCAACACCCGGTAGTCTGCCTGCCACTGCAAAACAATAGCAGACACGCAGGCAATCACCGAAAGCGATCAGCGGCCAACGGACCCTAGCGATAGGAGTTCTCGCGCCCAAAATTCTCTGTCAGGGGGCCTATAAAATCCTTCTTCTTCAACGAAGATGGGGGATCGGATCCAGGATAATTGATTCAGTGTCGCAAGCCTCAAGCTTTCCAGCTAACCTCCGAATCCAAACTCCTAAGCCTATTCAAGTGACAGGAAGTCAGCCACTCATAGCGGTACACCTAGGGAGCTAGGCCTCCCACCACCCGCTCATTATTCTCTCTCACATAAACAAACACGCACCATCCACGCATTTTCAACATTTTTTCGCGCACCTCTTAGCTTGCGCCCCAGTTCTGTTCATTGCGGGAATTTGCTGACTTGAGCGTCAGAGTGGCCTTTGTGGGAGAAATTCCGCCGAACCTCTGACCTCTTGTTTGATTATTGTGTTGTGTAGGTCCTAGGTTAACAGAGACGGAAACCAAACCCTTCCACATACACTTCAGAACAATTAGGAATCTGAATGCTCTCTAATCCATACGACAACCGAGGATCCGAAACGCAACAGATACCACACTGGTAAAGGAATTGATAGTGAAAGCTCTAACTAAATTGATTGGAAGTTCTTGCTTACTGCACTAGAATTTATTAGTTTTCCTCCATAGATGATCAAATAGATTGAGAAATTTATTACATCCTGTTGGGGTCACTCTCTTGTGGTGTTTATGTCCGGGGACCAGTGGACACAAATGTCCGGGGACAGGTGGACATGGACGAGGACGTGTGTCCTCGGGGGCAGCTGGATGAATTGGACGGGGACTACTCAAAGGTATCATGTCCGAGAGGTGGACATGGACGAGGACGCCAGAGCCTAGGCGTCGACTTTCTCTCTCTCGTAGGCTCGCTGCGCAATGCGTGTTGCAGGACAACACCCACTCCGATTGGACATTTGGGCAGCTTCAACTTCCAAGGTGGCAGGCTCGCCATTCGACACGCAAGAGGCGTGCGGACGGCCATGGCAGCCTAAGGGGACATAGTCTGCCACCCTACCGCGCAGGGGTGGGTGGGTGGTTAACCACGTGGCCCTCCCAGGTATTATATATGTGTGCTGCATTGCGTGAGATGGAGAAGTGAGAGAGTGAGAAGCTTGAGAGCTTGTGTAAGCCGGTGAGTGCATGTAAAGGCAAAAGGGCTTTGTGAAAGAGAAGAGAGAGTGCACCACCGGTGAGAGAAGGGAGAAAGAGAAAATAGAGTGAAGAGAAAAACAAGTGTGTTTTCTCGGTTAGCTCAGAGTGTTTTCCTTTTATCTTCTTGGGCATGTAGCAGATACTCCTTCTTGGAGGTTGGTTGTAACTTATTTCACATAGTGGATTTGCTGTTGCCTCTACTCCCGTGGTTTTTCCCTTCGGTTCCAGAAGGGTTTCCACGTTAAATCTGGTGTGTTTCTTCTTCCTTGTTGACTGTCCGTCCGAGTGCTGTCCCTCCGTGTCCGAGCGATTTGTCCCCTCGGTCATTGCACTTTGGGGAGCATTCTGTCCGAGCGCCCGTTTACCCCAACTAGTGGTATCAGAGACTGGTTCGTGAACCGTCGGTGGGATGGCGTCGTCGGCGAAGAATGGGACGTTCATAGTAGAGCAGTTCAATGGGCAAAATAATTTCATCCTTTGGCAGGAAAGGGTGAGGAATATTTTGACCCGGGAAGGAACGGTAATAGCTCTGAGGAAAAAGGAAGAGAAACCAGAGAAGCTGTCCGAGGACCAGTGGCAAGAAAAGAGGGGTCTTGCCAGCTCGACCATTAAGTTGTGTTTGGCGGACAACACACTTCAGGAGGTCCTCGGACTGCCAGACCCGGCCGAGGTCTGGGACAAGCTTGAGAGCCGTTACAAGTCCAAGTCTTTAACAACCAGGCTGTATGTAAAGAAGCAATTTTATGGCCTGCGGTTGTCGGATGGGGAGAGCTTCGAGAAGCACTTGGACGAGTTCCATCACCGGTAACGATGTCGTCACCATGATGAGAAAATCAAGGACGAGGACAAGGCGTTGGTGTTCTTGGGCATCCTTGCCGTCCTCGTATGATCATATTGTCACGACGTTGTTTGTTCGGGAAGGACACGCTGAAGTCGAACGAGGTTATAGCTTCCCTGCTTATGAATGAGTCTAGGCGAAGGGAAAGCGGTGAGGCCTCCAGCTCTAGGGAAACTGTCCTGGTAACCACCAGCAGTCGGGGACGGGGGAGATCTGGACGAGGATAGGGTGGCAGGATGGAGAGGAGCAACAGCCAGAGCAAGCTTGAGGAAAGGAGTTGCTTCTTGTGTGGCAAGAAAGGCCACATAAAGAAGGACTGTCCGCAGAGGAGGCAGGACCTGGAGGGCAGAAGTGACGGCCAGGATCAGGATGATGATCAGAAGTCCGTGGCCTTCTGCGGGGACCTCCTGGGCGTCCACACAGGGGAAGCACCGAGCGATCCATGCCAGGAGATGAGTTGGGTGATGGACAGTGGGGCCTCATACCATGCGACACCGAGGAAGTCCCTCTTCAGGAGCTACACGCCCGTTGGCCGATGGGTGTTGAAGATGGGTAACGGTGGCTCGTCTAGGGTTGCTGGCATTGGGGATGTTTGCTTGAGGACAAGCAACGGGAACACGCTCGTGCTGGAGGGCGTGCGACATGCCCCGGACTTGAGGTTGAATGTGATTTCAACCGGGAAGTTGGATGAGGAAGGCTTCAGGACAGCATTTGGCGAAGGCCAATGGAAGCTTACCAAAGGCGCCTCAGTGGTGGCAAGGGGCAGCAGGACATCAGGGAGATATCTGATGAGGACTTGCATTGCCCAGGGAGCTGCCAGGATGACCAAAAGGGGCACTGGTCAGGGTAGCAGGAGAGGCCGGCCGGGTGGGAGCTTTGGACGTCCGAGTGGCCGGAAGGCCAAGAGGTGCCAAGGACGGAGCCGCGGGACCAAGGGTGGAGCCGAAAGGGGGCTGAGTGCGGAGCCGCAGCCCAAGGGTGGAGCCAAAGCAGGTCAACGGAGGCTGCGGTGGCCAAGGCCAAAGGGGAAGGTGCCAAGAATGTGACCCAAAGTCCGAAGACAAAGGGCTGAGTAAGTCACGTCCTTGTACTGCAACTGTGAAAGCAAGGAGAATGACATGTCTGCAGGAAAAGAGCTGAAGGGGAGTGGGTTTACTCCAAGTTCAGCAGGGCAGAGGAAGGTGTCATTCAGGCTTGCGGAGGACAACGCTGGATTCCCAGTTAAGGGGAAGGTGCCGGAAGGCAGGCGATGACGATCGCCGGATAGAGGGGAGTCCACTCGGTCGTGAGTGGAGGGACAACTCCCTCTATGTCCCTATGTTCGCGGGGGGAAAGGACGCGGACCCTTTGAAGTAGTGGCTGATGCCGGAGTCCAGATTCAGGGGAAGCTGCCAGGAAGCAAGAGATGACGGTTGCTCAACAAAGGCAAAGGTTCTTCACAAGATCGTGAGGGGAAGTTTGTTGGGGTCACTCTCTTGTGGTGTTTATGTCCGGGGACCAGTGGACACAAATGTCCGGGGACAGGTGGACATGAATGTCCGGGGACCAGTGGGTCCGAGGACCCCTCAGAGGTTCATGTCCGAGAGGTTGACATGGACGAGGACGTGTGTCCTCGGGGGCAGCTGGATGAATTAGACGGGGACTACTCAAAGGTATCATGTCCGAGAGGTGGACATGGACGAGAACGCCGGAGCCTAGGCGTCGACTTTCTCTCTCTCGTAGGCCTGCTGCAGCGGCGTGTTGCAGGAGGACAATTGACCCACTCCGATTGGACATTTGGGCGGCTTCAACTTCCAAGGTGGCAGGCCTGCCATTCTGACACGCAAGAGGCGTGCGGACGGCCATGGCAGGCCTAAGGGGACATAGTCCTACCACCCTACTGGCAGTAGGGTGGCTGGGTGGTTGGCCACGTGGCCCTCCCCTGGTATTATATATAGGCTGTTGCGTGAGATGGAGAAGTGAGAGAGTGAGAAGCTTGAGAGCTTGTGTAAGCTGGTGAGTGCATGTAAAGGCAAAAGGGCTTTGTGAAAGAGAAGAGAGAGTGCACCACCGGTGAGAGAAGGGAGAAAGAGAAAAATAGAGTGAAGAGAAAAACAAGTGTGTTTTTCTCGGTTAGCTCAGGAGTGTTTTCCTCTTTTATCTTCTTGGGTGTGTAGCGGATACTTCCTCTTGGAGGTTGGTTGTAACTTATTTCACATAGTGGATTTGCTGTTGCCTCTGCTCCCGTGGTTTTTCCCTTCGGTTCCAGAAGGGTTTCCACGTTAAATCTGGTGTGTTTCTTCTTCCTTGTTGACTGTCCGTCCGAGTGCTGTCCCTCCGTGTCCGAGCGATTTGTCCCCTCGGTCATTGCACTTTGGGGAGCATTCTGTCCGAGCGCCCGTTTACCCCAACACATCCGCCTCATTTTCTGTAGCAATCAATGGAGAATGAACGCAAAGGCAACAAATTATTTCGACAAGGTGACCCACTTTTCATGTTTACATTTGTACTGGGAATGGAAATTCTTCATGAATCATTCAAGAAACGCGATGAATGACAGCAAGTTCAATTACTATTGGAGATGTGTGTGTACCTGCAATGTTATGCTTGCATTTGCAAATGATATTCTTATTTTCTATGGAGTGGATGCTGACTGTCTTTGATCAAGGTTTGCATGCAACTCTTCTCCGGGTTGTCAAGCTTGAGGAAAAAGAAAAAAACAAAAAAAAATCCTCTAAGGACCCTGCCCTTTGTGCAAAACTGCAAGGAAACACGATATATAATTTGGGCAAATTACTTGTAAAATATCTCAGAGTGCCACTTATTGCTATAAGGCCACCTCACTCTAATTGCAGTTCCCTGGTTGAGAAAGTCACCAAGCAAATTTCTTTCCGGCGCACCATGTGTCTTTTCTTCGGTGGCCGGCTGCAACTAGTCTGCTACATTGTTTCTATTATCCATGTCTATTGAGCCTCACCTCAAGCAGATTGATTGCCTTCTTTGAGGATTCGTTTGGCATGGAGATACTAATGGCAAATCTACAGCTAAGATTGTATGGGATAATATGAATACCACAAAAGAAGAAGTCTTTAGATCAAATTTGTCTTTGCCTGGAACAAGGTTCTCATGGCCAAGCAACTTTGGAAATTATCAACTGACGAGGGGAAATCAATTTGGGTTGATATTAAAGAGAGAGACTTGATGCAAATGGTGATATTCAGATTGAAATAGTAATGCAATGGGCTGTTGCAGAATGGGAAGGGAGAGATCGAATGGAGATTTCATTCAGTTTGACATTGGCATCAATGTTTATCGTATTTGGCATGAAAGAAATGACCATTTATTTATTTGAGTCAACCCCACCTCATCTAGAAGAGCAAGTGGTTGCCACAATCTTCGCCACTAATTTTTAGGGTATACAACGAAATATTGTGATACTAATAACGTAAGGATAACTTCTAAATTGGTTATTTTACAATGAGGAGTATATTGAACGTTATATGTAATCATCCCTATAGTCTATCACCTTAGAATTTTGGATAAAATGTTAAAGAACCCTATCTGATGCTTTGCTTCCTTTGATCTAGATGTGATTTTGTTTTTTTTTTTTTTTTTTTGTGCAAATTAGATGTTTGTTCAAATTATTCTTAAGTCTAAATTACTCAACAAAAAAGCATAGTAAGATCCAAATAGATTGGAGCAAAAAATATTGGAACCCTGACTTAATCAAGGATGGATTGGATGCCCAAGGTGCAATTAATTAATCTAGCTTCATGCGAATATAACGGTCAAATAAAGCATCAATTACGACTTCCACATCCTTAATCTTCTATGGATTGAACATCAAGATTAAAGCCATTTTCCATTAGAAGGCTTAGCTCGAGAAGTCCAAAAAAACTCCCTTATAGAATGAGGAAGAAGCATACAAATGGAGGACTTTTAGTTTTTAACTCAATTTGGAGAACTTTAATTTTTATGACTTAGATTATCAAGCTTTCTAAAAATAATAGTATTATTTCTCATTAGTTAAATTTTTTTCTTTGTCTGATTATGTCTAAATCTATATCCCTCAACTAAGGACCCATCCCAAGTTATATATTCATCAGTTAGCCCCCCTATAAGCCAATCCGGCTACAAAAGCTAATCTTTACAATAGTCTCCTCCATTTCCCTCGACGAGGGACATCTAACCTTTCACGTGACTGCAATCTAAACTTGCCAATACATTTCATTTGATAGAACCTTTATTACACTCTTCAAATATTTCAATTTGTCTAGTATTATACTAATTTGAGTATTAGATAAATTCAGATATTTTTTTTACTATTTATTTATTCTTTCTAATGGTGTATAAAGTAAAGGTCTATTGGCAATCGTACTCTTAAATAGATAAAAAATAATTCAAGTCAAATCTTTTTCAAATACATATAAGAAAATAATTTTAGTTACAATTGGTAATTGTATTCGTTTTCATTAATCTTTTTCCAATATATTTAACTAAATTGTCAAAAATCCTTCATTTTTTATAAAGTTTATCAACTACATCTTTATTTTAGCCTCTATTTTCACAACATTGAGATTTTTCTCTCCCTACTGGATTTTATATTTCTATAAAATATATAAAAAGAAATAGGACTATTTTATAAGCTAGATGTCACAATTTTTTTCAAAGAAAAAAGGGGACTATTTTATATTTCTAAAAGTATCAACTTTAGATATATTTCAAATTATAATATAAATCTTTATTTTACTTCTGTTTTAAATATATTTTACATTATATTCTCTTTTGGGCTCATAAAATCAGGGTAGCAGTAGAGAAATCACATTTGGACAACTTTGATTCAACGAGATCCAACTTTTGAATGTTTCTCTCCACCGTTAATTCAAATTTTTGACCGCCGTTGTGGCGTAACGGCTCGCAGCAAAAGCCGGCCAACCCGAGGACCCACCATTGATGCTTCGTTCCCCACCCTAGTAACCCGGTTGACTCTTCCCTCTTTTCTTCCTTCAATGTAGCCGTTGCACCTCTCTCTCTCTTTCTCTCTCGGGTCCAACAATGACCTGCAACTCCGCAATGCCATCACCAGCCCCAAAATCCAATCTTGGCGAAGAAAATCACTCCCCAACGCCAATTCTTTCTCAGTTTCGCGTACCCATTAAACCCAAAAACTCTTCGCAAATGTTGCAACTTAGAACCGTCGACAGTATCCAACGTCATCCTTCTCCTCCATCTTCCGAATCTGTAGTCACGCCGCCGAGCAAATCTGCCCTTTCTTGTTCTCTGAAGAGAAAGAGGCCGCCCAAAATCCAGATCCCAGATGCGTTGCGCGAGATTAAGATCGATGCCCAGTTCAAATCTGGGGGCTCATGGTCAACAGACGACTTCGTTTGTTTTGGGGATCTTGGAGTTGGAGTTTCTTCCGTCAAGGGAAAGAAGAGGTTTATGGAAGATGTTCATAAGATTGTTCCTTCATTGCATGGAAATCTCGAGAAGGTATTGTTTACGTGGAGAACAAAAAGGTGTCTCCCTCTATTTTTTCAAGAAATTAGGTTGCTGAAATGCATATTGTTTGATTTGAATCTGCAGGGTTTTATGGGGGTTTATGATGGGCACGGAGGGAGAAAGGCTGCAGAATTTGTAGCTGAGAATCTGCATAACAATATCATGCAAATGTTTGAGAATCGTACGGGAAGCATGTCAAAGGATGAAGCAATTAAGGCTGGTTATCTTAAAACAGACCAGGATTTCTTGAAGCTGGTAACTTTAAATTTTCATTTTTTTTCCCCAGAATCTTGTAATTTTCTTGATTACCTAGCGTATTTACATGTTAAAGTTCTTGTTTTTCTTGTCCTTGAGTTCATGTTTATTCACTATACTGCTTTGAACAAAGTTTATTTTAAAAAATGTGTCAATTCTACTTCATTTCTCAAGTCATTTTCCTAATCTAATTCCTGATTGTTACTGGTCGAAAATATAGCTGTATCCTAAAGCTAGGCGTGTAGACTAAAGGCCTGTTACGATGCCTTGTCTCGTGTGACGCTTATTTTTTGCAACTCTTAAACTTAATACTTGGGAGTATTAATTTATTTTCCCTCTAAAATTCTCAGTATTTAAAAGGCCCAAGCACTTTCTGTTCTCTAGACAGACTTTTTCCCTGATCGTTTCTTCTTTTTTAAACTCTTAAGTGTTCTATTCTTCTTACAATCCAACACTGCCGGTCGCCGCCGGCTAGGGACTCTGCTAACCCGGCTGCTGGTTAAGTAACCCAAGTCACCCCATTGATGACCAAGGAGCAGTGATTGAAAATATTTTCTTGTTCTTAAAATATAATTATTATTGACGATTGAAAATATTTTCAGTTGCTAATTATTTTTTCTGATAATTTTAAATTTTGTACACATGTCAAACATCAAAAATATTATGGGGAGAAACTATTTTATTTGAAATTGTCTATAATGAACAATTTTAAAAAAATTCTACCAATTAGTTTCTATTTTGCAAATGCTTTGTTCTTTAGAACTGGCTAAGTTTTCATCCTTTACTTATTGTTTCTTGAATTCATCTGATATTGGGGAACAAATTTCACTGTTTAAATTTTCCTCTAGATTTTATCACCATAGCTGTCCCTATGTAATGAATGAGTCTAGAAATAAAAGGGAAGACAATTAAAGCCAAACTGTTTGTGTTTTCATGGTTCATTTCTTTTTGGGTTTTTGGAGATGAGTAACAGTAAAATGACAAATAATTATATGACAGAATTACCAGATTTATATGAAATAATCTAAAGAAAAAAACCACAGGTAAAGGGGAAAATTTTTCATTATTTCAAAAAATCGGTACAAACATGCCACCAAAATGTTCTCAAAAATTTTGGCAAACTCTCGCACACATAAGCTAAAATAGAACATAGTTTTATACTTGTGTGAGGCCACTTGAGCAGCCATTATGCAGTCCACGTGGGTGCAAGGATGTTTGAATCGCCATCACTTGGTTTGCCTCCAGCTTGTCATTGGAGATCTTTCCGAAACTGCATCATAATCGGCTAGCTTGTGGAAATCTCATCCAGCTAGAAATCCCATTCAAGTTGGATCTTCAAATCAGTTGGTTATATAAAACGAATTTGGATCGTATTTAACATGTTTCCTGCACTTTCGTGACATTCATTTGTGTTTCTCTCTTTATCATCGCACGCACGATGATTGCAGGGTGTAGGGAGTGGTGCCTGCTGCGTGACAGCTTTGATTGAAGGGAACGAGATATTTATATCTAATTTGGGAGATTGCCGGGCAGTTCTTTGTAGAGGTGGAGTGGCCGAGGCCCTCACGACGGATCACAGAGCAGAGAGGGATGATGAGCGCAAAAGGATAGAGGACAAGGTAAGTATTTTCTCTTGGATTCACATGAGCTTAGTAGCAGGAGATAATGAGAATGACTTGATTTTTTTCCATGGATTCTTAATAATAGGGAGGATATGTGGAGATCCATCGCGGAGCTTGGAGAGTTCATGGCATACTTTCTGTATCCAGAAGCATTGGAGACGCCCATTTGAAGGATTGGGTGATCGCAGAGCCGGATACAACGATCTTGAATCTTACTCCGGACATGGAATTCCTCATCTTGGCTTCTGATGGACTATGGGAAGAGGTGATCTTATACCTTTTGAAACTTTAGGAGACTTTAATTATTTACGGATTATTAGAATAATTATGTTATTTAAAATTTTAATAATATAGAATTAAGTATTAATGGCATACATGAATCTATGTTTAATGTTCTTCTTATCAAACAATCTGAATTAATTTATCTCCCTTTATTATTATTATTATTTTTTTAAAATAAGATTTCATAGAATTTTGTGTGTAAATACTTTATAGTTTTGTGAAAGTCCTTGTAATAATCACAATTCATGGAAAGTTAATGACTTTTCACTCATTTAAAATGAAAATTATTATAATCATTATCCCAAAAAAAGTCTTCTATAAAATGGGATAATATCAAATTTTTTTATTCATTTATATGATAAAAATAAAATTAATTTTTTAATTATAAAAATATTATTTTTCGGTAAAAAATTAGGCAAATCAAGGAAAAATCTTCTTTAGTAAAATATATTGAAACCATAAAAGATTATAATATCTAATTATTTTAATAAATTGTTAAATATGTATCATTTTATATAGGAGAATTCTAACAATAATTCTTCTTTATTGTCTATTTCTTTTTTCTATTGTCTGTTGTATTGACTTGAAGTTGTCGGCATTTAGGTGGTTTATTCTTTTGCGTTACCATGATTGCTTCTTATGTTACTGCTCAGCCTGTGTTATTTACTTAGTTAATTACTTTGGCTAGAAAAAAAATAAAATTTTTACTTAGAAACTTATAAAACTCTTTATTTCAATATATTTTTACTTAGAAAATTGTAAAATAACCTTTTATCATTCTCACAAAAAAATATATTTCAATAAATCACTCATACATTTTCACACCACCTCTGTGCCACCACCTTGGCAAAATGATTGTTTGGCTCGGAATTGTTATTCCATGAAAATCAGGAATGAGTTCTTAGTAATCTTACGAATTATATGTGTTGGATCACCGAGAAATCACTTCTCTCAAGTATTTAGTTCAGACAACCCATTTCAATTCCATGCATGAAGATATAAGCTGCTTCTTCCATCACTAAACTTTGATCCGGCGACCCAATTTTTGAAGGTTGGAAATCAAGAAGCTGCTGAGATTGTCCAAAAGTCATATTTTTCATCAAAGAAACTCCTCCCCCTCGCTGAGGATGATCTATCAAAGGAGAACATCAATGAATACGCTTGTGTTAGTTCAAGTTGCTCGCCGAAGGCACGGAGGATTTCTTTGGTCAAGCAGCAGCAGCAGAAAATGACTAGTTTGTTGTCTCCGAGGTTTACGAAGACTGTCAAAGAAGATCTGTGTGATGATGAGTTCGACAGTGAGAACGAGAACCACCAGCCGCCATTGAAGTTGAGAAGACTGTCACTATTCCAGCAGCAGCTGCCGAAGAAGAAAAGCAAGAGAGTTCAGTCTCCCAGTGAAGAGAATAAGAGACAGCTGCTGCTGCCCTCTTCTGGAAGGGGCCTCGTCGCTGCCTGCAAGGAGCTGGTGAAACTTGCTCTCAGTAGGGGTGGTCTGGATGACATTACGGTGATGATTATTGATTTAAGTAACCATTTCAGAGAATAGCTTAGCGTTCAGTGGTGTTAATTAATGCATTTCTCTTAGTATAAGACTTAGATATTGATTACAGCGGTAATTATTGATTCCAAAATCCGTTTCAGAAAATAGCTTAATGTTGAAGATATTAATGCACGTCTCTTAGTACAGATACTATGAGAACGCATAAGATGTAATTTTACCCTGTCAGAAGCAGATTTAGCCTCTGCATTCGTTTATTAGCTTTCGATCATGGATGCTCAAGACATAATAAGACTATTGGAAGAAGCAAGGTTCAAAGAAAAACTCTTCTTAGAGTCCTTTCGTAATTTCATTAGAATGGATTTTATCATGCTAATTCTAACAAATTTAAAATAAGTTATACAATACAATGAGCTATACCAACTTATAATTCTTACAAATTTTATCATGCTAATTCTAACATAAAATAAGTTCAACAAATTTAAATGTGTTATCATAATTCCAACAATATAATGTATTTGAGTAAATCCATGATCAGACATACGTGCCCAACTTATAAATCACACTATACCAACAATGAGCTAAGCTATACAATACAACACAGAAAGCACTTATGTAACTATCAAAGCTGTAGAAAAAGACTTACCGTAACAGTCTAGTTGTCAACGTATAATTTGATGGTCACAGGCTTAACTTCACTTCGTCACACTTCTGCTTGAATCCACCTTATTTTCAAATGTAACAGTTACTCAACGTATAAACCAGAAAGCACAACAATTACTCGTATCTTTACGCAATATACTTCACTTTAGCAATCAAATATACAGCAAAAGACAGAAAAACGTGCACGGTATTGGCAAATTAAAAGGACAACACTGACAACAAAGAGAAAAAAGTTAAAAAAAAAAAAAAAAGCCTATCAGCCTTTGCCAATGCCACAAAAGGAATCGGATTTAACAACAACAATAAAAGAAACGGAGCTCTCTGGGGGACCTCTCAGCCAGGAGCCAATCTTCAGTAGAGGGGGCATGAAAATGTCAATGCTTTGTGAGTCGGACATGAGATCAGAATTGCAGTTTCCAAAAGATGTAATAATTTGCAGTTCTGCCATTAGCCATTGCCACTAGTTCGTGAGGAAACAGGATCGTCCAACCCTAGCATTTTATGCAAGGAAATTGGAAAAGAATATCTGTTGCTACGAAGCAAGTTATCATTTCCTAACTTCTATACGGTGGAAGATTTAAAAAGAAAAAGGAAGAAGAATAGAGAAAAAGAAGTAGATCATAAAAGGGGTTCTGAAAGCTCCATTTCGTTGGAACTCTGTAGTTGTGGCATGTCAGTTCGACGGGAACTGACAATGTCCAGCCCGAGCCAACCCCATGGCCAGCATATATATCTCGGAGCACTTCTGCTGCTCCTCGTACCGCCATCCCTAGTGTCGAGAACTTCAAGCTGATGGGTCAACTCTTCCACTCTCTCTCTCAGCCCGGAAGCTCTAATGTCTGCCAATCTCAAGGATTTCTCAGCAGCATCTCTAGCTGCCATGGCAGCAGTGGCTGTCTCTTCTTTGAATTTGAGCTTTTTCTCTAACTCTTCCATTACTTGCTTTGCCTCCACGAGTTCCTGATTGACGGCTGATAGCTGCAAGTAATCCATTATCACTAACAGCACATAATCAAAGATGAACAAACACACACACACACGCACAGACAAGTGAAAGCCAAGGAAATAAACAGATCAAATAGTGAGACGCCAGAAAATTGTTTGATGAAGCCTGAGGAGTGTTCCACCCTTGACATCAGGCGTTTATCGAACAAGATGAATCTCTTGTTTGAGGCCTTTGGGTTTGGCAGAAAAGGAGTAGTTAAAATTGCCACATGAGACTCTGAGAGAGAACAAAAAAAAATCAAATCACTCTATCTCTGTCATAGATAAACGCCTCACTATTCAAGCTGGCATGGTAAGTTGATAGCATGGTATCTGACACAGAATGGAAAACAGCTCAGAAAGCTGTTTTCTGCAAGATTCACTTCTTAATCTGTACTAAAAACAATCAACATTTCTTTCCAGATAGATCTATAACGCTAAACTGAGACCAAGAAAGAGAGATTTACTGTGATCTTCTTCTTCATTTTTTTTTAAACTCCAAAGTAAGGTTTTAAGCTTCCATACTGTTCTTTGGTCTTGGTGAAGATCTTTTCCTTCTTATAGTCTCAATTCTTAACTGACTTTCATACATTTTTATTTTAACAGAAACTGTGAGTGCTATTGAGGATTACTTACCTAAACAAAGTGCTATTGAAGATTTGTGGAGTGACAAAATGACAAATTTCGTTATTAATCATTGCAAATTTTGTGCTAAAAGGTATACAACATACTATCAAAATAAAAGAGCGCAGTGCTAGAGGTTCCTAGAGAGAGGGATTCGGATAGGGTCCAATATATGTAGCCTTATCCCTACATTGTAGAGAAGTTTTTTTGGGATTTGAACCCATGACATCCAGATCACAATAGATCAACCATATGTTACCAAAATACACTAGGAAAGTAAAAGCTGCTCTGAAATTGCATCTATTAGGTATCTGGTAAGGTGCTGCTGTCATGGTGATGTAGCCTGCAGCCACAAACCCAAACATAATCAAGAGGGTTTACTCTAATATTTCTGGAATGTCATGACAGCACTGCCATCTATGGATAAGTTTATATCCAGATGGGCAAATTTCAGCAAATCAAAATTCAGAAAACCTAAAACAAACTGCATGACCACAATACTCATCTAATCAACCCATGCCAAGCCACCAATCCCAGTCAACTGTTTGATAAAATGTGCGTGCAGGCCAAGAGAAGATTTTTATTCTCAAAGAAGAAAAGAGGGGGATGAAGGGGCTCAATAGGCACAAGTTTTGTAGGCTAGAGGACTCCAAATGGAAAGGGAGACCAACAAATTGAAGCATTTTAGAGGAAGTGGGTACTGAGAAGTCAGAATATTAGTATACTTTTGGAGAACATCAAGAAAATTCCAACCTCATACAACCCACTTCTCACGTGTAGGGAGATCTTTTCAAAAACACATAGAAAATTGAAAAGGCATAATGCCTTTTGCCCTCCTGCTACACATTGAAAGTGAATTGTCGGAGGATTAGAAAGGGTGGGATGAATAGCTTTTCTTGAACAGCAATAGTGCTGAGCAATACAGTAAGCACATGTTCAATGTAATGCACCATAAGAAAAGATAAAGCTCAACATCATCATATTAATCTATGTGAGCATATAAAGGATAGCCAAATGCAGAAACTTCCAACATTATATACCAAGGAGAGGGTTTGATGAATGCAACCATACATCAGCAAAATATAGAGGTTGTTTTCGTGGATTAAACCAGTGACTTTCAGATTATAGTGAAGATATCTTAACATTGCACTAAGGCATACATATGAGAACATACCCGGGCTAAATATTCTTGCTCAACAGCTCTGCCAGCTGCAGCTTCTTGCTCTGCAGCCACTTTCCACCTTGTAATTTCTTCTTCAGCAGCAGCAATATCCATCATAAGCCCTTCAACCTAGAAAAGCACAGTAATCTGAGAGTCGATTGATACAGGAGGTGAATAATGGTGCAAGAACAACTACAGCAGGTTATTAGTCACTTCTGGTTCATTTTCAAATGCTACAAGATATAATGTTTCTCGAGAATAAAAGCATTCTAGGAAAGAGGTTCACATTTTCATTAGCTGCCCTCTCCTTCTCTTCGAGTTCTTCTATAAGCTGCTTTCTCTGACTGAGCTCTTTAGCCTGGCCCTCCAACTGTTCTGCAAGTAAACTTGACTCTGCCCTTAATCCAGTAGAGCACCATGCAAAGCAAATGTTATTCAATCAGTAGAAGTCCTAATAGGACACTCAAAACAGAAGAATCATAACACAGGCTTTTCTTGCAACTACATGGTAACAATCTAGGGGTATTATCTATTGGTCACGCAAGGTCAATGATAAAGCTTCAAATAAGTCAAACTAATTGCTATTTCAGTTAATCACATACAAGATAACACATACTGGACTGCTAGCCCGGTAACTATGCTCCAACCATCAATCTACTGTGCTGCTATTCCCTGTAAGTCAGTTGACTTCAAGTATACCAAATAAACCCAAAGAGGAACTTACCCATTAGGGAGGAGCTTAAACAAATGGTCGGTATCTTCAAGAGGAGTGGACATATGACGAATTCAAACTACCATTTCAAACGTATAGATTTATAGTCTTGAATGTATGTCTTGAATAATTCTTTGGTATTTACCACCTGGAATCTGATTATATGAAGACTTCATCAGGACAGTTTTTGGGTCAACAAAAAACTCAGTTTTGATGTCAAAATATTCAAGGCAGGTAAGTGGGAGGAATGAAAGGGGAGTTTCTCCTTGATGCTCTGTTGATTCTGCTCTCACCACTGCATTCTCTGCCCCCATAACATGTGGTGAGGTTGGCTCCCATATAGTTTGGAGTGCATTCAGGAGGCATAGAGGCCAAACAAACCCGATCCCGATGTATCATGATGGAAACAGCTCATTGAAAATACTATAGTTCTCAGGTATCCGATCAATTAATCCCCCAAACTAGAGAAGCTTAAATGGAAATTGAAGAAAGGAAAAACCAGAGAAGCCGCTAAGAAGGCTTCTGATCCCACTAACAATATTTTATAAGTAGATCCTACATCTCTCACTCTTGATAATTAACTACTTTCAGTTGCCACTTCCATTGTCTACAAGGGTATTGGTAATGATCTATGAGAAAAGATAGCAGTCAGATATCAGTGGATGAAATGAGGGATGAGAAAAATAGAAGAAACTTAGATGATGAGACAGGAATATACAGTATGAGATTAGTGGGTTCACAACATGATGCTGATGGGCTGGAGTGGAGGTGATGCTATGTCATTGATAAGAGAAAAACCACACTAAGCATTTTCTCACCTAGTACGGTCAGCTTTATTATCATACAATTCCGTCGTACATCATTTTTCAGAAGAATATGCAACATCAAACTTGATATGGACATTGTTGGTTAACTAATGTTCATGTCCTTGAAAGATCCTAGCACCATATTGGTTAACCAATTACCAACTTCTTACGCACCAAAAACACTAAGGAACTAATTACTGACTAACAACTTATGAGAAGCAGCCAAAAGTGATTTTCATAGTATGTTTTAGCATAAAGAAGCTGAAAGAAATGCAATTGTAGGTTTGGTCTGAGCCATGAAATTCCTGAATACCATTTCATAAATTCCAGCTATTTCTCTGCTGCAAATTCTTGCAGTTTACTTCAAAAATTAGGGAATTAATGCAGGGAAAGGCGAGAGACAATGAGTTTATCCATTGTTTGTTCTATGGAGGAGAAGAGTGGAGGTGCCAAGCGAGCAGACACCTTGCTCTTGGCAATTGTTCGCAATCGGCAAAGACTAAGGGAAAAAAATGACACAAATGATGGGCACAATATTCAACAAAAACAGATTCCCTAAAAATTAGGCATACAACAAAAAATTCCCAGAACATACTTGTAACTTCAGTATATTTTCATTCCTTCCCTTCCTTGAAGCAAACATGAGAAAAGAAACTCTATTTTCCCTTCCAGTTTTCAATCCATTTACCCCCTTGTCCCCTTCTGCTTTCTCTTCCCTTTCACAATTCAAATTTAATATAAGCAGTTAGCTTTATGGTTGCTGGAGTAAACGTACCATGAAACACACCTGCAGGTTGCAAACGACAGGGTTTTGCAAATTGTATGACTTGCCCTTGCAGAAGACTAATAATGAAGGTAAAAGTAAATTAAAATCTACTATCTACCCCATACCACCACCATCCCCTCAAGAAATAAAATAAGAAAACTTGAAGGTCCTCAAGGAGACAACAATCCTCACATTCTCATTGAACTTGGTAGGACTTGCATTACATGCTAATAAATTTGGAACATTTCCTCCATCCTCTCACTCTAATATCCAAACGCCGGGGAGAAGAGTTAAACTTGAAAATCAGGTAGAATGAATGAAAAAGGTAGAGAATGGTAAACAACCATTAACTAATTGTTCCATAAACCCTCTCATCTGGCCCACATCCCCGCCCACCCCAAAGGAAAAAGAAAAATGAATCCCTTTTATACCATACCTCCCACTTTTGTTCCTCAATTGACATGTCATTTTTGCTTATTGTATTCCCCCAGAACAAACAAGTTCTGAAGGACAACTACCCACACAGATGGAAAACTAAGAAAAAATGGCCATTCAAATGTCCAGACATCCCCACGAAATCCTCAGACACAATGCAGAAGAACCACTGAAGAAGTATCTGATCTTTGCTGTCACAGAGTGAGCAACAGTGTGGAACCTCTACTATCCTACTGATCCAGAAAAAAAACCTCCACAATTACATTTAACCTTCAAGATAATTGATATGGTCCTCTCTACAAACAAAGGAAGTGGATGCTTTTAACATGAATCATCCGAATTAACTTCTCATGGTTCAGAAATTCATAATATTCAACTGATGGTTGAAACTGATTAGGAAGAGTCCAAAGTCATCGCACAGTTTCTTAACACTTACTAGCATCACAAGAGCAAAATTATACAATCATGCATCAAGCCATAATCTCCATTGAGGGTTTCTGCTCCACAACCAGCCCCAAGAATGAACAGAAATGATTAATTCCTAAAGAACATGAACTTGGTCAAAATATTGTTATTATCTTAGCAAAATATTTCATCAACCTCAACTTATGCCCGCTTAATGCCCTTCAAGTTGTTTCCGGCACGGCAATTTATGTGGGGGTCATCTGAAATACACAACCTGGTGCTCACATAAAATAATGTTTTATCCATGTGACAAATGCTGTACTTTAGCTTTGTTTTGGATAGTTCACCTTCTAATTTCATAGTGGAAGCTATAAACTCCACAAAGCAAAATTTCTTTCTGGAGTCATGCATTGACTATATGTAGTCAAAAAGTGAGCTACTACACATCATCATCCTCAGTCGTAGGAATTTCCAGCACATTTAAAATGTCCATCAGTACCTTAGTCTCTCCACAGAATGCCGCAACTCAATTATCTCAAGCTGTGATTCCTTGATAATGTTCTCCAAAGCACCAGCCTGTAACATCAATAGGAATAGCTCAGCCAAGATAACATAAAGCAAACTTGAAAAAAGGTTTCAATGTTTCCAAATTTCAAACTTCTAAACGTTTACCAAAGCATATATTTCATCCTCCCTAGCCTCTTGACCATCTTTATCAAATGAAGTCAAAAGCTGCCCATCCTTGAGATGATTAGTCAACCTAAATTCAACTCCTGCGTCACTTAAACCCTTTTCTGCCGCTTGAAACAATTCCCTGGTTTTAGATGATGCATCTGCCGTTAAATTTTTCAATAGAGCACCTCTGAGTAACACACCTATATGTTCTTTCTCTCTAATTAAACGGGCCAGTGTCTCATTTAAGGTTTTCACCTCACTGTTCTTTTCATCAATAAAGTCCCTCATTTTTCCAACAATAGTTCTACTTAGTTCATAAATCAATTCCATTCCAGCTAAAGATGCCCGGACATTCTCCTCCAAGCCTGTTTCTTGTGGAACAAACAACAACTCTGACAATTCTGACTGATCTGAATTATTAGCATCAACAATTCCGATCACAGCATATAACTGATCATGAACTTTTGAAACCAAACTCAACTGCTGAACAATTAAGGGCCTTTGAGACTCCATCTTAGATTCTAGATTCCTCAACTTGAAATCAAACTCATCCACTAATTTTCGCGACTCCAATACTTCATTCTCAGCCAATCCTAACTTCTCTGACATTTCGCTCTCGATTTTTGACAGTTTATCTTCTTTCTCAGCCATGGACTTGTTCAAATTCTCCGCGAGACTAGTTTTCTTAGACAGCTCTTCTTTTAATTGGCCGATCGTTGCTTCAAGCTGAGATACTTCGATAGCAATCTCATAATTCCTCTGTTCCATCTGCCCGCGTGCCTCATTTCTGGACTTGACCGTTGATTCAATCTGTCTAAGGAGCTCCTCCACGATCTCATTCATCCTTTTAATAATTCCATAGGCAATAGCAGGAAACCCAGTGTACTTCTGGGACCTAGGCAGTCCACCAGCCATAAAATTCTTAATATGATTTACCTTTCCCGATATTTTCTCGATTCCAGACACTAACATCTGCGCTGCAGTCTCGATTTCTGATCTGGACGAGTCCTTCGCCTTCACTGCTTCATCTAACTGCTTAGCAATCTCATCCCTCTGCTTCGATACCTCCTCTTTCGTCCGAATGACTTCGGACAATTCATTCGATAACTTCTCATTCGCCCTCACAGTTTCTTCTCTCTCACGCAAGACGTCATCTTTTAGCTTATTGCTCTCATCGCGCTTCTTTATCGCCTCATGAGCGAGAACTTTTAGACGATTAAAGGAAACCTGCAATTCAGATTTCGATTTCTCCGCAGCCAGACGAGCTTGTTTCTCTCGATCAAGCTCCGCAAGCAACTCCTGGAATTTCTCCACGGATACGTCTTCTTCCGACGGACTGGCAATTACGACCGGCGCCGGCTCGTCGTCGGCCTCAACGTCACTCAATACGACGTCGCCTTCGTCTTCGCCGGCGCTTGCCATTTGGATAATCAACCAATAACTATTTTTCTACTCAGTCATGCGCAATTTCTTTCGATTTCAAATTCAGTTAAACTTGTATCTTCTAAATGAAACCGAAATCGATCAAGCCAGACTTTGGAAACTTAAAAACCCTTGAAGCGGAAATTTCGAAGAAGTTTTGATTGCTGGTGAGCCTATGGAAATGTGATATTAGTTGGTAACGGCGGAAATGAAATTTGGCGTCGTCACAGCAAATGAAAATTGTTACTTTGTAAGCCAAGATAATCGGTGATAACAAATGAGATCGAACCTTAGATACAGATGTAAAAGTCCAAGCAACAGAGAACGGAGAGACGACGGCAGCCACCCACCAGTCTCGGTCGCCTTAACCTTTATTTCTTTTTCTTACGGGAACCCTAAACGATAATGAATTATTTTGACGATATAATGAAATTAAATCTGAAAATTTTAACGTAAATAAGATTATATGGCCATCAACGATTATCTTCTACCGTAAATAAAAACTTAGATATTACTCTATTAGATACTTCTTTATTAGATATTAGAATATTAATCTTTATTCTAATACAAATTAAATAATAGGAAAATTTTATTTAAATAATATAATAATATATACATGATACCAAAATAAATAATGTACTTTTTTAAAAAATAATAAAAAATAAATAAAAGTTTCTTCTTTAATTTTCTTAGATATTACATGAATATTACGTAATGCTGATATATGGTAAATTTAATTAAAATTTATAATACATAAGTTAAAAGTAAATAGGTCCATTTTATATTTTTATTATTTTTTTAAAATTTTACCGGGTCGTCGTAAAAATTTCTGTCCATGTCTGCACCTGGTTTATTTTATCATCAGCTTAATTAGCTAAACAAGGGAGTTTTAGGGTTTGATGGACAAGCAAGAACGCTTCGATGACATCGGCAGTTAACATGACCAATCATTCAATGGTCAAGCAATTCGCTGTTCTTGGACATTGTTATTGATGTGAATCTGCGTTGCAACAGGTTAATAGAAGCATCGATACACGGCCAGAGAAGCTCAGCGCACAAGAGCAGAAAACAATTGATGCAACTGCACAAGCAAGCGAAAGCCCTCCGGAAACTGCTGATTTTGTTTAAATTTGGGAGATTCTTGAGGTTAGTTTGTGAATTTCACAGAGATTGTGTCGAAGAATGTCGACGCATCCGGAAAGCAGACAGAATTTGCCCTTGCAGCTTTCACGGAAATGCCTTCCCAGCAGAAAGCAACTTCAGATCTCCATATATTGAGGTAATGATTCAGTTCTTCTAAATTTCCCCTTGTGCGATTAATCGACATCGAACTGGACATTCTCCAGAGAGGATTCCTCTTCCGCCGCCTCTGTCTGGCATTGCCTCCATCGGCAACTGTTCAAAACCTTACTGCTTAAGCAGTTTTCAGCAGAGCGCACCTCCTCATCTGGAATATGGGACTAAAGTCGAAGCAACTTCTTCCTTGAGTCCCATTTACGGTAGTGTAACTCCAACTTCAAGGTTCTGCCTCTGACAACCGGTAATTGCCAGTTTTCTAGCTCACAACACGCTGAGCGTTGTGCGTTAGTTAAACAATCTGGATGTCAGGTGCGTAATTTAATCGTATTTCCTAAAATTATGGGTGAAGATGTCGGCTATATGTCTTAAACTAATTAAATAACCCCATGGAGTCCGCTTGTCAAGAAAAATGGAACTATTTTGGTAGTTACGTTGCACATTGTAAAGGTCTTGAACTGATAAACATGTAAAAGATCCTGAAGATACTTCTTGTTTTTTTTTTTTTTTACAAGAAGTAATTGTATTGATAACATAAATATGTACAAAACAAGTGTCTTAACATGACATAGGAACAATTCAAAAAATAATAATAATAAAATTAAACCACTCTATAACCCGACAAAATTAAGAAGCCCAAGAGAAAAAAAAAATTATATATGTGGAGAAATTCGATATCCAACATTACAGGATAGACTTATCATTAGAGAATAAATGATTAGATATGGTAGAGAAATTATCAATTCGAATGATTAAAATTATATTGATATTTTGAATCTTATGACAAATAGATATGTCATTAAAATTAACTTTATTCCGTACTTTCTAAATGTAGTAGATTGTGATGGTGAGCTCAAATCTAACGACAAAGTGGCAAAATATATTTCTAGAATCGCCTCCAAAATGACGTACCCAACCATAACAAAGAATAGAATTCAAATCGGATCTCGATCGGATGTCGAACCTCTTCTTCTTCTCTCTTCTTATCTCCTCTCTATGTGCGGTGCCCCTTATAGAGAAAGTTTCAAAATCATAACTCTAAAATGTGTGAGCCACATTTTATACTGCGTACCAGTGCTCGAGTGCCTAGCAAGTGCGGATCTAGCGTGCCGGGTTTGGGATTTTGTGTTTGAGCACCCATCGAGGGTGGAGTGAGCACACCAAGTCTGGAATTCGCGCCTCTTTATTGCTTGAGTATGAGGCGAGTGCCAATAATCCTCCATAAATCTGGAATTGGCGCTCGAGTGCCCCTCAAGCGCCTGACTTAATCTTGCCTCCCAATCCTTCGTCACGCATGCTTTACACGTGAATACTCCAATCCTCTCACGAATCTCATGCGAATCTTCAATGACTTTCCATTTGTGATCTACTCACAAGAAAGTGACCCAAAAATCCAAAAAATTTTTCCTTACGACCTTGTGGGGGGACCCTTTGTCTCTACTAAAAACTGTCATCGCCTGTCTTTCGACAGCTTCCCCTCAATTGGGATCTTGGCGTTGGCCTCTAAAAACCTAAATGATACATTCTTATACTCCACCGAACCTGGAGTAGTCCTATTCCTATTCGGCTTTTCCTCCGCGGTCGAATCATTCCTCCTTGCATTCCTCATCGCTCTCCTCTTCCTGCCACCTTAACCAATACCTCCGTTGGTCACCTTAGCTTTATCATTGGCAACTGTAGCCATCATCGAATATCAACTTGATTGTTTACTTTCTCTTATCATAATTGATGCACCTTTAATGAGTTTCTAATGACCATCTCCAAATGCCGTGCTGAAGCCTTCCTCATCAAACTTCTTTGTTGAAATCACATTCAACCTCAGATTCGGGGCATATCTCACCCCCTTCAATACGAGTTTCATATCGTTGCTTGTCCGCAAGCAAACATTCCCAATGTCAACAACCCTCGACGAATCACCGTTATTTATCTTCAATACCCCGTGGTTCCCGGACATATAGCTCGTGAAGTGAAACTTCCTCGGTGTCACATGGTATCAAGTGCCACTATCCATCATCCAATTCGTCTCTTGACTCGGAAAGTTTCGTGTCTTCCCTACATTGATAACCCAAAGGTCTTTGCAAAGAACAACAAAGGCCCGATCATCTTCACCCTAATCCTTCATCACTTGATGTTCACCTCCACCTACCTTCTCCTACTTCCTTTTGAGGTAATTTCATTTTATGTGGTCATTTTTGTTGCAATGGAAGCATTCCATGTTCGAAATTTGGAATAACCATTTGTTGTTTTGATCCATCGATTTCCCATGTCCCCGACCGCTAGTAGTGACCAAGAGCTTCGATTCCTCCGGAGCCACAACGCTTTCCCTTTGCTTTGACTCATTCATAAGTAAGGAAGCAATGACCTCATCCAGATTAAGTGTGTCTTTTTTAAATAGTAGTGTCATGATAATATGATCATATAAGACCGGTAAAGAAGCCAGCAATACCAAAACCTTGTCTTCTTCCTTAATCTTTTTATCATGTGCCGATATTTGTGTTAAAATCCGATTGAACTCATTCAAATGCTACTAAAAAATTTCCCCTTTTGACAGACATAGGCCATAGAATTGGTTCTTCACATACAGTCTCGTTATCAAAGATTTAGACTTATATCAACTTTTAAGTTTCTCTCATACCGTCGCTGGATCCAACAAACTAATGACCTCTTGAAGAGTATTATTCGCAAGATAAAATTTGATCGTGTAATTAGTCAGATCCTTTTTATCTTGTCACTCCTCTGTCGTCACATTCTCCAGCTTATTTTCTTTTCTTCGCAGTGCTTTTACCGTTTATTCTAGGGTCAAAATATTTATTACCCTTTCTTGTTAAAGGATAAAATTATTTTACCCATTAAATTATTTCACGTAAAATGACAAACTTATTGATGTCGACACCATCAAATTATAAATTTTTCAACCTCTCTCTGATACCACTTGTTAAAAATTCGACACTCGGATAAACCCAACCGATGCAGTGGAATAAATACAAACCTCCCGTCAATCGTCAGCCACCAAGTCTGTGAGTACAAAAAATAAATAATGTACAATAATTTGTAACGTGAAAAATCATTTTTAACTAATAAAAAAACTACAAGATAAATTTCAAATAAATCCACTATAAATAGTGCGGTTACAAAAACTACCTCCGAAATCTTTTCATTCCAATCGAGTAAAGAATAGTTGAATATAACCCCCTCTTAACACACCTGACAACCAATAAAAGAAATACAATAAAAAAAAGAGTAATTAAATGAAAATACGTTTCTAAAATCACCTCTAAAATGACGTACTCAACATTGGTGAATAACGAAATTCAAATCAGACTTTGATCGGATACCGAACCTCTTCCTCTTTTTTCTTCTTCTCCCCTCTCTCTATATGTGGCGTCTCTTGTGGAGAAAGATTTTAGAATAATAACTTTAAAACACATGAGCCACATTTATACCACATACCGACGCTCGAGCGCCCAGCAAGCGTAGATCTAGTGCACCGGGTTCTGGATTCTGTGCTCGAGCACTCACCGAGCATGGAGCGAGTGTACCAAATCTGGAATTCATACTTCTTCACCGCTCTAGCATGAGGCGAGCACCAACAATCCTTCACCAATTTGGAATTTGGAATTTCGATAACTTTTCATTTGTTAAATTATCCATAAGGAAGTGATCAAAAAATTTAACACAAAATACATGAAAAATAAATAAAAAGTCTAACAAAAGTTACAAGTCAACAACTATTGGTGAGCCAAGGGATGAAGACATGAGTGGGAGTAGTATCTTTCCTCCATTGAAAGGCTACCTTTCTTGAAAGTAGGGACATCCTCACAACCAAGAACATTCAAACACAAAAAGAATTCACTCTTAAATTTATTAGGGTGAAGGCCTAAGAGAGCTGAGAAAATATAAAGGTAATTCATCAGCATAATCATCGAAAGCCGATTAGAGTAAGAGAAGGAGAGAAAAATATTTGTAAAAGTAAGCACCACCTTCATAGTCTTATTACATTTCCAATGAAACTTAAAATCGGGATTGTGACAAAGTATGCTGGAGAATAATGCCATATGAGATTTCTACACAAAATATGAAAATATAAGGGGAGATGGGTTCCCCCAATAAAAATCCTTACAACCCTTGAAAAATCAGCATCTTTACCATTAATAGAGATATAGAATGACAGGGTGGTGATAAATTGCTTGATCCAATTTATGAAAATGGATGGGAATCTCATGTGGTCATCATGGTGATAATAAAATCCTATTCAATATAGAGTCAAAAGCCTTCATAAAATTGACTTTAAGGATACAACGAGCAGGCCTTTGGTTAAGGTAATATTTGTTAAGGAGCTTTTGGGCACGAAAAATATTATTGCCAACATATCTCTCTTTAATAAAAGTCATCTAGGAAACGTCTACAAGGAAATGCACAACTTCATTAACGTGAAAGAAAACTCAACAAACTATAGATAGACTATAATGATAGTTAGATTTGTTATTTTTGTGCTATCAGTTGGTTTAATAATCTATAGATGTTATAGAAGCTGAGTATTGGCCCAGTGGTTGTAATTTAGAACTTAGAAGTCTAAATTATGGGGAAAAAAAAAAGGAAAGGACTCACACAACAATGTATGTCTAGATTTTCTTTTTGTTAGAATCACTCAATTTCTTTTATTTTTCAACATATCATTGTTGCATGCTTACATTAGCCTTATAAGCTAACCATGCATATAATTTAGGTTATATAAGCTAAGTCTGTCAACTCAATGTTGTGGCAACAATTAGACACTGTGATTTTAAACCTGATATGTATTTTCTGCTGATAAATTAGTTGTTTTAAAAAGTAATTTTTATAATTTAAATTTATAACTATCCGTTCACACAATAATAAATTTATTATTGTACTACGCTTTGCCCTCTATGCTGGCCGGCAATAACAAACTTTAAACTTCCCAAGGTGGTGGCGGGATGGCGGCAGCTGAGGTGGAGGGTGGCTGATGAGGGGAAGGAGATTTGTGCAATTTTTGAAGTTTGATCCTATAAAAATATTTATAGTTACTGTGACTTATTTATTTTTCAAAGTAAGTCAATTTTTTTTCCTATTTTTATGAAAAATAATATCGTAATTATTAAAATTTATTATATAAAAATTTTAAAAAAATTATAAATTGATAACACAAATTTAAAAATCCTGAATAAGCCCCTAATCTTTCCACATTGGGAGCATGACACCATATAACTTAAAATAGGGTTAATTTGGCTAAAATTTTTATCTAAAATAAAATCAATATTAAAATAAAAGTAGGAATAAAATCAATTTAAGAAGTTAAAAATAAAATTAGGGAAAAAAAAAAGGCAATTCTAAGCATTTTTCCACATATAAATATGTATCAAATGGGATTAAGGGGTTATACCTTTTAAAGTGGTAGTAAAAATTTTTTATTTTATTTATTTATTGTTAAATAAATAATTATAATTTAATTATTTTTTAAAAGTTTTAAATAAAAATAAGTATCCCTATCTTGGATCTCTCGAAGTCCGTACCAAACCTACCGCTCAACTAAAAGGGGATAATATTGAATGCCGTGCTTCATCGTGATAGTTGTATTTCAACCAATCCAAAGACATCACCATCCATCGATCTATCCTACGATGGAAACCAATCCAGTGGCCGGCACGACGAATCTGACGGCGTATGTTCACAGCCATGGATAAACGTTGTGTGGAAGGCAATCCACTCAGAGTACAAGCATCATCGAATCCTGATTGGATACCAGGAAAACTTAACCTCCATCATCGTCTCTTTAATTTCCTTCAAAGGATTACCATCAAAAAAGGCAACAACCCATTTCACAGAGAAGAAGCAGGGCACCATCAGCAGCTCTTTAAGCGTCTATGCAGATAAACTCTGAAGGCTCCAATGTCTATGTAATAACCACACGATCTCACTCTTGGTTTCTAAACTCACAGGAATCATATCCATGGAGGGTAAGAGGATATTGGCATCATCCCTCTTCTTCCTCTCCATTTTTTCTGTCAGCCGAGTCGTCGCAGGTGCCTTGCCGCCGGAGCTTAAGGGGGCGGTGGCTCTGCCGCTGTCGACAGATGGGCGATGGATTGTGGATGGAAACGGGCGGCGAGTGAAGTTGGCGTGCGTGAACTGGGCGTCTCATCTTGAAACGGTGGTGGCGGAAGGGCTGAGCAAGCAGCCAGTAGATGTGATATCTAAGAAGATAGTGTCGATGGGATTCAACTGCGTCAGGCTCACTTGGCCGCTCTTTCTGGCGACCAATGATTCTTTGGCGGCTGTCACGGTGCGGCAATCGTTTCAGGGGCTCGGGCTCTATGAATCCATTGCTGGTTTACAGGCGAACAACGCTCCCATCGTTGATCTCTCCCTTCTCGGTGCTTTTCAGGTAAATCTATCTGTGCTGAAAATAAGGGGTGACTCGTTGTATTTATATATATATATATATTTAAATTGATAATTATAATTTAATAATTTTAAATAATTAATTTTAATTATTTTTAATTTTTAAGATAATTAAATTATATTTATTTATTTAAAAATAAATAATTAATGTTTGCAAAACTAACTCATCCATCTCCGTGAGAGATGAAGGTCACCGGAATCCATGGATTAGTGTTTTATTGTCATTTGTGTTAGCATAATTATAAAAATAGTAATTAATAAGTGTGATTAGATATTGTTATTAAATATTGAATAAACTAATAAATTAATTAACTACAAATCTCAAATAAAGTAATATGTGTGTGAAAAAATATATAAATAGCTAATATATTACTATTCATAAATAATTTTGTGACTAAAAATAGATAAGAAAATAAAGAGGAAAAATAAGGGTAGAATAATTTTTTTATTAATTTTTTTTTTTTTTAAAAAACCAACCTAAAAGTTATTAAAAATTTATATTTATGAGAATTAAAAAAATATTATTGATATTATTATTCCAATATCAACAATGCTTTATTTTTAAAAACTAAACCATTTCTCCGAGACTTGCTCTCTATATTGACGTGACGGTCAGACTTTTTCACTCTAAAGTCGAATGACTAGTCAAGATTGTCACATTTCATACGATGGGCTTGCTTTAGTACGTTAGTTAACATGCATAATATTTTTCCATCTGTGTCAAAATTTATTATTTGAGATAACCTTGCATGTCAGTAAGTTTTATTATTATTAAATTTTTTATTATAAAGTTAATAATTAACAAAAATAAATAAACAAATTTATCTAGAATCTACATTATAAAGTTTTAATCTCAATTGACATGAAAATAGGGCTATTATGCAAATGTGGAGGGTGTTGATGTGATGAGATTAACATTAGGGGACTAATTAATTACACATTTCCCTAAGTTATTGGAGCTGTAATTATGATTATCACTAGCAAGCAGCTTGAGGCATAATGATGGTGTATAGTTCGATGGACATGATGGGATCTACTCCCACGGCTGCCTGCATTAGATTGCAGGTGCTTTTCCATTTATTTTGGCAAAGAAAAGGAGGTTAAAGTGCATTATATTTTCTAATATGAGGTTTAGAATTATACAATTAGATGTGATATTATTTCTAATAGTTAATAGTATGCTTTTGTAGCTAATTGACTAATGTTTACATGATAAAAAAAAATATAAAAATCAATGGCCGATCACAGGCAGTGGTAAGAAGCCTAGAAGACAACAATGTGATGGTGATCCTCGACAACCACTTAAGCAAACCCGGGTGGTGCTGCAGCAGGTTTGATGGCAATGGCTTCTTCGGCAATGTCTATTTTAATCCTGACCTTTGGATCAAGGGCCTCACCAAGATGGCCACCTTGTTTAAATCCTCCCCCTATGTGGTTGGCATGAGCTTGAGGAACGAGCTGCGTGGACCAAAGCAGAATGTCCTCGATTGGTACAGGTAATAACAAAGATTTGTATTTAAGCTATACGGTCTTTTCATCCTCGATTGGTACAGATTGTAGGTTGGTCCAAAGAGAAACCTGATCTAGACACATGAAATCTGACCCAAAATTACTAACCAAATTAAGCTCCAACTCCTCTACCGTGCTTGTGTTGGGGAGATTGTGTCAAGGTATAAGAGAGTGGTCATCCTCATCCCAGTTGTTGGATTCAGTTCTTTCATTTGGATAATTTTGACATATCTTGACCATTCCCACTTGTAAATACATATAGTCCAATAATCATATCCTCTTGAATTGATATCGTTATAGAGTTTCCGAATTTTTCGTAGTTTTGAAGGTGTAAATGTTCGATGATATTCGAAAGGTACATGCAAAAAGGAGCGGAAGCAGTGCACTCGGCAAATCCAAATGTGCTAGTCATACTTTCTGGCTTAAGCTTTGACACCGACCTTTCTTTCCTTCAAAAACAGCCGGCGAATGTAACTTTCACCGGAAAACTAGTGTTCGAGGGCCATTGGTATGCATTCACCAACGGCCAAGAGTGGAGCGATGGCAACGCCAACCAAGTTTGTGGTAGCATTGCAGATAATGTGATGAGGAGGATAGGATTTCTGCTTGATCAACAGTGGCCGTTGTTTTTCAGTGAGTTTGGCATCGATCTCCGAGGGACCAATGTCAATGATAACAGGTACCTACCTTTGTGTTCTTTAGTATGTTTTATAGTGAACTTGTTATGGTTTTTTTCATATTTTGAGCTTTCACATTATTCTCAATGATTGATATTGTGTGATACAAAATGGGTGATGAAGATGTGTCCTTAAAATAGAAACCAAAATGAGACATTTATAATTCATATCGTTCAATTCTAGCCATCAAGATGACAAATGAGCTTAAAATTAGGATGATCATAACAAATCTAATTTTATATATAACTATGACAATATAAATGAATTGTTAGAAATATACATAGAATGATCAAACGATATAAAAATTAGGAAAATTTATCAAGAAATGTGTCAAATTTACTTTTCTTTTGATATCTGTTCTAACAATTCAAATGAGCATTGTAAATTATCTCTAAGATATAGTTATAAATTATGTTGTACCTTACTAATCGAATCAAACCACAAAATTTTCAAATTTGGAAAAAAGAAATGTCTTAAGTTTAATGATCATAGTCAGCAGAAAGAAATTCTTGTATAATTCAACGTAAGATTACGTATAATAAATTCAAAATAATCGATGCTTCTTTAAACTCTCACAAAACAAAAACCCCGTATGCCAAGGTACCTTTGTGTAGTGAACAATATTTTTTTGTTGGACATGGTATTTCTAACTATTCACAAATATGATTGTTAATGTATTTATTACCAGAATAGTGAGATAAAATGATTTAAACAGTTATGTCAATCTAAGAAAACACAAAATGGGTAAAGGAATAAACAATTCACCACCATTATCACGCGATCTTACCTACCGTTTCCTTTCTTTTCTCTCCATTTGAGGATGGTGATTTTCAATGTATGTTTATTTCTTTTTCCCCTAATGGGTTTAATATTGTGGGTGGTGAGATGATAAGACTATTATGAAAATTAGGTACTTCAATTGCTTCCTTGGTGTGGCAGCAGAACTAGACTTAGACTGGGCACTGTGGACGCTTGTTGGAAGCTATTACCTTAGAGAAGGTGTACTGGGCATGAATGAATATTATGGTGTGCTCGATTGGAATTGGTGTGACCCTCGGAATTCTAGCTTCTTGGAGAGAATTTCGACTCTTCAATCCCCCCTCCAAGGTAAATTACTGAAATCATTGCCCATTCTAAACTAAAAAGACAGCTCGATATATATAAAGTTTTTAGCATTATCTTTCAAAACAGTCTAAATATACATAGTCTTATCTTTATAATATAAAGAAATTATCCCTACAATATGAACAAAAAACACCTATATCATAACATATCAATACTGCAATTGGGACAATGCTGACCTTACAAAATCATACATATTATCCTGAGTACTGTCAAAGCCTTTTCTATACAAGTCATCAATTATTTCTGTTTTGAGTGATGCAACCCCGGGTCACTGATATATACAGTTGTTTTCCCTATCTTGATCTTTACATATTTTGAAGAATTTCTCTCAAGTGACTGATTCTCACTATTCTACTTCTCAACCTTTGTGACGCAGGCCCAGGCTTATCAAAATCAAATCCACACAAAGTAATCTTCCATCCATTAACAGGACAGTGCATACTGAGACAATCAATATCTCATCCATTCAAGCTCGGCCCGTGTTCCGAGTCCAAAGCCTGGAGCTACACACCCGAGAAGACCCTCACAATAACGGGCACCAACTTTTGCTTACAGGCCGAAGGTATGGATCAGCCTGCCAGACTTGGATTGATCTGCTCGAGCTCGAAATGGGAAGCGATATCGGACTCTAAGATGCATCTCTCAACGTCGCTTGAGGATGGAACCACGGCTTGCTTGGATGTCAACTCTGACAATGAAATAATCACTACCACTTGCAAATGCTTGAGCAAGGACATTTCATGTGATCCGACAAGCCAGTGGTTTAAGATTGTTAATAGCACGAGGTATTCCGTTATGAGAAAATCTTCATTTCAAATGAGCTCGATTCTAGGATTTAATTGGAAAGACTTACTAGCACTTTGGACCGCCATTGCTATTTGAATGCTAGTTAAGCATACGGGAACGAGTATTGAAAAGCCGTCTTGAATATTATTTATATATTCAATTGATAGCTATTATAATTACCCCCGGATGCTAATCTATTGTTTATTCTATCTTAATGGTACATTGCAATTATCATTGTAGACCTATGATTTAATTGTATTCATGAGTTTAGATTTTTTGGACGTATGATGACCTAAATTCCTAAGATTTCAAGGAGGGTGGGGGAGGGGGGGGGAGAAATTTAAAAGTCAAATGTTATTTTCACTGGTTAAATCTTATCGAACAAGCATATACACAACCTTAAACCCTAATTGGACATCACTTTGCACCATTCCTGTTTTTCTTTCTTTTTTTTTTAGAAAAAAAAAAGGAAAATGCTTTGAGTTTTGGATAGTCCGAAATTAGAAGTGCATTGGACGTAAGAAGAGTGACGAGACAAAAGGAGAATAGGTTCTTTGGCTTATGGGGTTCTCATAGCAATGCTTAGAGAGAGCAACACAAGCCAGTAGCAGCATTCTAATCAATTGTTTGAAAACAAAAAAAATGGAAGAGAAAAATGGAAAATATTTAGGCAGAAAAGACTACAACAAAGCACAAATTTAGAAGACATTAGACAACGTTCAATGCTTCCAACTACAAATTAAGTCATTAACACTTGAATAGCAGTTGAATTCATTTTCCAATCAACTAGTAAAGCCCGATGTATGTGGTTTCTTGCAAGACTAACAGCTCATATCTTAGCATTGAGAGGAGATGAAAACAAGTCTAAGACCCATTGAAGAATACAAATCCATATCACCATTTTAGTGGTGAGCTTTCATCACTCTTCCATGGCATCTCCTTTCTCTATGATTTCAACCTTTTCTCTGAGCGGTGTAACCTTTGTCAGCAAGACCTCTGTAAACATGGCCGAACAATCAAGAAAATTAAGCAGCATTTAGTAAACAGCAAGCATGCAAAATCTAAAAATAAAAAAACCAACAATACAACCTCAATTGGTACATTTTGCCTGAGATCATGAAAGGCTTGCTGATGATGACAAAAGTTCATTTATTAGACATGCTTACCTATTTTTGTTTTAACACTGAGATTATTGTGATTTTATAATTTTAATAATCATCAGGAGATATAGGAAATGCTTGAATTTCATCCTATTGTTTCCATAACTGAGCCGTCATTATTTTAAAAAGTATATTTATTTTCTAATTGTTATTTTCATATGTTTTGAATCGTCATTTAGGAAGTTATATTTGTTTCTTGGCTAATTAAGGAGTTGAATGTCAATATAAAGAGCCCGATTTTTATGTTTAAGTAGTTTTGATTAATGACGATATTACAAGTATGGTGCTTGGATAATTTCCCCTTTGCTTCTTCATCCCCTCCCCTCTAGTCCTCCTCTTCCCCACCATCGCCGTCCATGCTGCTTCTCTCTTCCAAGCATCACTTCAAGGCAGGAAACAGGAAAAAGAAAGAAACAAAAGGGAGGGACAGGAATAATGCTCAAATTAAAATATTGAAGAAACACTTTCAGCAAATGCTCAAATTTTCATATGAGACATTTCTCCTGGAAACTGCTCTATGTAAGGTATCTCAAGACAAATCCTGGAAAAGGACTTTTTAATAAGCTCCATGACATTTGCTTATGCCAGAATGCAGGTATGACAAATTGTAGCCATTAACTTACTCAAATCCCCCAAATAAACAAATTTCACAGTTTTCTTTCCCGTGCTGCCTCTTAGATGCTATTTAAAGGAGGACAGTGGGTTTCATGAGATGAACTGATCCAAGCCTAAAACAAGTGGCAGTCATTTAATAGTTTCTTCTCACTAATCCAAACATAACTTAGGTCGTTTACAATATGCACCATGGTTCATCATACGACAGAAAGCAATGTAACAAATTAATATTACAAATGTAAAACTTAGGATACAATTTATGTTCTCACCTATTGGCTTAGGGAATGAGTATCCCTTTGCACTAATGTAGGTGCGAGGATTTGGCAACTTATGGTTTCTCAAATATTCCACATTTCCCTGCAGCAGCAAGCATCATAAAAAATAACTTACAAGCATATATTCCTTTCAGATCTTTTTTTTCATTTTTGTCGGGGTGGCAGGAGAGAGAGTAGGTGGGGCAAGCATTATGGGGTATAGATATATCCACAGGAAAAGAGATCAAACCTTGGTGATGACACATATATCCACGTTGCTTCCGCTTCCCAAGTCGTTAAATATCCCAGAGCAAATAGCCTCAGATACCATATCTATTCCTTCTTCCCTCTGGGGAAAAAGGAAAGCTAAACTTAAGAATGTGAAAATAATGATGTAATCACATAGTTACAAAGCCCTCGAACTTTTTCATTTTTTTTTCTTGGGGGGAGGGGTGGGATCAGAGACACAGCAAAAAAAAAAAAAAAAAAATCAGCAACAAAAATAAATTATAACTAAAATTATCTTATCAGACAAGCATCACCAAGCAATAGTCACACTGCTAAAAAATTACCGTCCAATAGATACTGAGTTTTGCTATGCCAAACTGAAAACAAATCAGACAGACCAAACTCACACAGTCCCCATCAACAGTATGCCAACTTACAGTGAGCCCCTCTCGGTATTTTGACTCAAAGACAGACATGGCAGCAAGTGAACCAGAACCCATGGTTGCAAACGGAAGTGTGTCTGTTGATCCATGAGGATATATCTGCACAATAAGGTCATCACAGGGTCAGTGGTAGAATACAATTCTTCATGTGGTCATGGACTCATAGGTCAGAATTAAACTTACAGTGTGCAGGTGGGGTCCAGTCACATCAACTCCACCAAGCACCAGAGCAGCTTGGACGTAGCCCTGATAACTGGACAAATAACACCTTTATGAACTAGGACTCCCAGCAATGAGCTTTAGCATCTCTAATATACTCAAACACATTGTGCTCTTACCTAAATAGATGGGACTTCAAGAGTGTGAGAGCTGTCACAACCCTTGATTCTCGACCGGTATGATATCGATGGAGCTTAAGCTGGGAACTTATCATATCTGTGCAAACGAGCATAAGATAGCATGGAGTAAAAGCTAGGGTTAAATCTTTCAGGTATGTTATACCTACTAGTATGCCACAACAGCAAAAGAAAATTCTCATGTTTACAAACAATTTATCATTTCTCTTCTGAAACTGCAAAATAAGTACGCGAAAAAGAAGTACTACCTAGTTTTCTTTTAGAGGCCAAGTATCTTCCACTAGTAACTGGTGAACAGAATTTCAATCAGACATAGTCCATGATGGAACATGATTTTTGCCTAAGCAAGGTCATTCCAAACTAGGAGTGGCGTTGAAACCATTTTAATATATCACTTCACATGTTTTTTTGCAACTCTCTCTCACTTGATGCATAGCATAATCTTTGTTGCCCACATGCCATTTTGATGGTCCTTTCTCCTGACTTCTATATGAGCTAAGTCTAACTAGTTGTGGCTGTTATAAATTACATTATCTTTCTAATTTTACCACTGAGGATGAGCTATGGTGTAACGAGGAAGTTACACCATTGTGACAACTAAATGTCATGCACTCAAACCACGTAAGAGCCTCTCTCCAATATAATTATAAGGCTACATAATCTCTCTCTCGCCAAACCCCAAGATGTATGAGTCTCTTCACTGGACATCTTTATTCTTTCAAATTATGCCACTCATTTATTACACTAATTTTCCTTCCATCAATAGTTGTCGAATGCTCAAGGTGATCAAATATGCCAAGATTCCGTGGGCTTCAAGCACAAGTTGCAATATGATTTTTGTGCGTTGTCGTAGTAAGGCACCCATAATATGAAAAATGAGATTTTTCATAAATTAACGTGAGATCATCCAACATTACGTGTGCCTTACATTAGACAAATAAAGAAACTACCAATCATCCAACATTATAAAAACAAATCAAAACAAGCATATCCAACTAAAGCTTAAGAATCTTAAAGCACTCTAGTCGCTAATCATATCCAAAAAAAAATATATCATCATCCTCATCATTTGACTCATAAGTACCCTCAACATCTTCCTCTTCAGTTTTGCTATATTTTCCTCTTTGTTGGGTTTGAAACTATAAGACTAGAATGAATTAAAATTAACAAAAGATGTCTCAAACCAACTAATCAACAACTATGAAGCACAGACATAGACACGACACAACACCAACATGTCGATACGCTATTTTATAAAAATTAAAGAAACGACCTGTTTGAGATACGTAAACTAAAATTATAGTTTATAATTTTATTAATTGATAAATGCTACTATTTTATTTTACTTTGTGGTTTATCACATTCATTTGTGATGAAAATAAATAAATCCTTCATCCACCAAAGATCAACTGTGTTACTACATTCATTTGTTTCACCTCTGTATTTGTCTATTCCTTCTCTAATTTTGATTCCGTATCCTATAAAAATTTGGTGAAAGAAAAGTGTCGTCTACCAAGAAAAAAGAAATCTCTCTTGACTAATATTCCCAGGGAGTTAGGACTATTTACAAAAATGAGAGAGATATTGCTTTAAGTTTTTAAAATAATCAAACAACCCACATTTTTTAAAAATTTATAAAATGGTCCACAATTTTTAAAAAATTATAAAATTACTCAAAATATCCAAAATGTATTGGGACATTTTAGAAAGTGTCCAACATGTGTCGGGACGTATTCGAAGCATGTCCAAAAAGTGTCGGATAAAAACAAATAATTAACAAGTATCGGAGCGTATCCAACACGTGTCCCAACCTGTCCAAGCGTGTTGGACACTGATACTTTACGTCCAAAAGAGTGTCCATATGTCCTAGATCAACAAAATAATAATCAAACACCCAAGAAAAAAATTCGAGAATACAACCACAAGCACAAACACAAAATTCAAGGGAAAACCTACTTAAAATTCCACTATCCATAATAATCATGCACAACAGCAATGTCTTAAGATAACTGATTATAATTTGACACCCAAATCAATTTGGAGCAAAACAAAAATCACCTTCCAAGTCCAAGTACAATTGTTTCTCCATAATCAAAAATACCCCAAACAACCTAAAGGACAAAAACATGCTGTTGACAATACACCCTCTGTAGGCATCAAACCTTTAGCTGCAAATCAGTTCCTATCTCAGCTCCCTCTATTTTCTATCCACAGTTTGCTCCCATGCTAACAAGGAAGCTTCTATATTCCGTATTTGCCTCTCTTGATTAGCAGGCCACAGAAGCAGCCAACTCTTAGTTTTCAGTTTCTTATTCCAAGTAACTGAAAGGAGGTGTATCTCCTCAAAGCATGCACACAAAATATTGGTCGTTGCCACTAATAAAAAACACCACCATACTTTTTTTGTTTTCATCTTTTAATCATATCAGTGGTAAGACTGCACACTTCCCAGATATGGATACCTCATACATTATGCTAGCTCCTTTTAATAAACTCATTGGCTTAGCTCTATTTACCTATTAAACTGGACCTCTAGCCACCACTGTTCTTCAACAAGTTGAAGGAGAATATTTTCAGCTCTTTGATTTTTTTTTTTTTTTTGGCCAGATAAATAGTAGCATTATCTTTGATGCTGTCCTTGATCTGAAATTGTAGTTGCTTTCCTTCATCCCAATAGATTTGGCAACATCACCCATATTACAGAATCACCACAAAATAAAAACTCATAATCATTAGATTACCTTCCATTTTCAAAAGCCAGCATTCATTGCTCTGATTTACATCCTCTAAAAGATTAGATTAACAATGTCATGTGAATCATGCTGATGCAACAACCACTGCCTTCAAAGAGAAAGAAAGAAGCACAAATAGGGTTGCTATGTCTGTGTTATCAGCTTTTACTTTTAAACTTAATTGAGTTGGGTTTCATGTTTTGAAAAGTGCAAAATGAACCAGAAAATTCAAGTTCATTACAGTGCACCTTATGGGGGCCAGGGGCTTTGTGCCTTAATGTGTCCAGGTGGTTGCCTCACTGACAACTCACCGGGTCTAGTTGAGGACTTGAGGAACCCTAGGTGAGTCTCGCTATGCCCCAAGGACTAGACAGGGCTTTGACAACTATGATTTCATTCACACCAATCTTTTGTATCCAGTTCTTTCTAATTTCCAACAATATGAACCATGACACAATAGCTCATCCAATAGCCTCAATAAAGTTTCCTTCAGTTTATGCTGTCATTGACAATAAAAAATCACATAAAATCCTCCTCTACATTTTAATCTTCCCATTTCAACCTTACGAAATTTCCATCGATTTCCTGTTATTCTAAGGGTAACTACCACAAGGAAAACAAAGAGGTAATGTTGGCATCAGATTAGGATGGAATGCAACGTAAGTGCACAATCTAAACCTTTAAAAAAATATATCTAAGCAACTGCATCTTGCTGAATTAAGAAACAGACACTTCAGTCCAGAACACTCCAAGAATGATTAGGAATTGCAGATCACTCAATTGGGTTTTTTCTATCATAGAAAGCTTGCTAAGCCTTTACATCAAGACTCAAGACTGAGAAGAAAACTCTGATGTCACAGAACCGTTCTCCATGGTGACTTCTCATTTTCCCGCATACTCACCCTCCTCCCGCTTCTCCCCAACCAAAAAGCTCAGGAAAAACCATAGAGAAAAAGGAAGATCCATACCATGGCTTTAGATTGGGGATTTCAGGTTGATTTTAACCTAATTCCTCATTGGTAGAAGCGTAAAGAAATAACTAAATTGTGAAGATGCACTTCCAAACTACAAGACATTAAGGAGTTACCAGTCACAGACTCTGTATCTGCAGCAGTCCCTGCTCCACAGCAATAAATATTTGGTGCCATATAATGAATTTTCTCACAATTTTTGTCACAAACTATGGGGCCCTCCGTTGCTCTTGTATCTGCTCCAAGAATAACACCATCCTACAAAAATGATTGACAAAAATTTCCATGGTCAGCGAGAAGATATTTTCTTCACTGTTTCCAAGAAACACCAAGAAAAGCAATATAGCCAGACTAGCAGCTACTTTAAGGGAGCAATACAAAAGATTTCAGGGAGTTTAATTTAAGACATGTGGACAGTTATCAGGATGAAAGTTTTGACCGACATTTCAAATATTAGCCGCTATGTATCAGTATTAGGAGGCCCAAATACTGACATTTTCTAATACTAGAAAATTATACCAAAATCTACATATTTATAAAGGTATAAAACATACATTGATCAAATTTTTTGAGATATTTTTTGATGACCTAAAAGGATATTAAAATTATTTTCGATAAAATTGACAAAGCCCCTCAAACAGGTAAGTAGATGATTCAAGATGGTCAAATTTTAGTTTATAACTCAGTTTTGATGTGGTTACTAGAAAACAAATTTTATATGGCCAATACTAATACGGATTCTACCGATACCTATAGTTTCATCCATGCTTACCACAAAATCTGCATTACATTATCTCTTATGTGATGTCAGTTTTAGTCATATTAAGATCTCCCAGCTTGCTAAACAACTGCTTGTATGGGCAACTACCAGAGACTACTTAAAAAAAAAATACCACATCTAAGAGAAATACAAGAGAAAAAATGTCAAATGTATCCAAGTACCAAAAGCACCCAGCCACGGAGCTCCCAATTCCCATTCATACTTAGTTTGTTGGGAAGGGAGAATGGAATGGAATGGAAAACATCCAGCCATGAATCCAATTCCCAATTCCTTTTCATACTTGGTTTGTTTGCAAGGGCGGATGGAATGGAATGGGATGGAAGGCCATAGAAAGGAATGAGTGGAATAGCAAAGAAATGGGCATAGCTTTTGTTCTATTTACTTGGTTGTCAAGAA
Source organism: Nepenthes gracilis (assembly GCA_033239525.1). Taxonomy (NCBI): domain Eukaryota; kingdom Viridiplantae; phylum Streptophyta; class Magnoliopsida; order Caryophyllales; family Nepenthaceae; genus Nepenthes; species Nepenthes gracilis. The sequence continues at coordinate 4,801,957 of BSYO01000033.1, forward strand.
GGTACCTTTCAATTACCACCACCTTTCAATACAAATTCCACCAAAATTTGTTGTCTCGGTAGAAAATTTTTCTTTCTTATTCCATCCACTTCTTTTATGCTCATCTAAATAAAATATAGAAAACAACTTCCTTCCTATTAGACAAAAATGGAGAATCCAATACACAAGGTTCCCAAGTAGTGAGGTCTCAGGAGTTAGATCTGCCCAGCTTTACCTTACATTGTAGTGAGATTCTTTTTATAGTTTAAACTTAAGTCATTCATGTTACAATGAAGAAGTCTTAACATCGTGCCAAAGCTCATCCCCAATGGTGACAAAAGTATTGTGGCTTTTTCAAGCTCTCGCATGCCTCTCTCTCTAACTCATTGTATGTGAATCTCTTGCAAAGAAAGGCCCATGCAAAACTGCCTCAAACTATCTGGAAAGATAGCAGTTGAGTTTTATTATTTAATACCTTTGCACAGATTTTATTCTCTATTGGATTCTAATCGCTATGTAATTCTAACTTAGAATCTTGGTAGACATGTTGTCAGAATAAAAATGAATATAGTCATCAAAAAGCTTACAATCCCAAAATAATTGTTTTGTTACACTTCCATTCCTTTCCTAACAATTCCTTCCATTTCCTTGAGCTAAAATAGGTATAACTCAAGAAAATGTTTCAACAGCAAGATTAGCCAATGCTTTGTGCATCTAAAGCATCCAATATATAAAGCAGGCCACTGCACAACCATAGTACAGTCTCTCATGAAGTGCATGAGGAATAATGCCTCTGGATCCTAGAAAGTGAATGCCAATTACAGCCTGACAAAGAGGAAATTACTATAATGTTTTGGAAGATTGCTCCTGTACAAAACGATATCTATGTGGTAAAGCAACACAGAGAGGATTGAACAAATAGACTAAAGGGCTATCTGGTTCAAGGCACAGAATCAGAATTGGGATCAGTGCACGGTGGAACTGGAACCTGAATCCTAGACTCCCCCAACATGTTTGATTAGGGTATTGGTATTGAAGTCAGAGTCGGGTTGATGATTGTATTGGTATGGGTGGACGATTGGAATTTTATTTTCTAGATGTGTAGGAAATCAGATTAAGGAGCAATGTCATTCCCGTAATCAAAAATCTGAATGGCCAACAACCAAACATTAGGAATGGCAATTGCTCATTCCAACTCCAAGTCTGGTTTTGATTCTGATTCCAAGCCTAATTTAGGCAAATCAAATGACCCTTAGATCTTCTTATCCAAAATTTCAATTCAAAGGGGCTACAGCCAGAAGGAAAAAGCTAATTGCATAATAGGACATGTAAGGCATGAAAGATGCCGAATTCTTTCTATGGATTCACCAATTTATTCACTCTCTTAACTTTTGATTAGTCTCCAATTTCCACAGTCTTTTTGGGAACCTAAAAGCAATGCCCTCCATATGGATCAAACTAGGTACTCATCATGCAATGAAATGTGATTCTTCCATTCAAGACCTCCAATATGGAATAATATGCTTATAAAACATTTGTCATTTAGTGTGATCAATTCCATGTCAAGAGGAAGAAAGACAAATGGTTATTCAGAAATAAACAAATTGGACAATTTTTTACTTGCAATTAACGACTAAGCATATACATTCAAGGGAAGGTAATAATACATAATTCTCCATACACAACGAAATTATTTATCCATAATAACAGCTGTATTAAGCAGTCAAGAAAACTAAAAAGTAACTAATTACTCTAATAACTCAATTTTGGAACAACTACACATATGAAAAGCAATTATTCTAAAACTCCATCATTACATATATCAAATTACAATTAACTCAGTCAAAATATCAATAAACACGAAATGAATATTTCAATCACTGCAAAATTCCACGTTTTATCATGAAAATGTGATACTTTCATACAAACTTCTGCAACAAACCCAAACACTTCCATACCTGAAACACGAGACCAACGATAGTGGTACCCGTTTTTCTAAAAGACGGAGGCTGAACACCCTTCTTTATCAGCATATCGTTTCTTTTACACAAATCGAAGCTGAACCCACCCTTCGGTGGAACATCAAACGTCGCCTTAGACATTTTTCTGATTCAAATCTGGACCTCTAAAACCCTAAAAGCAAAGCAAATTCGGAGCCAATAAAATAATACTTCGTGGTAGAAAGATGAGATGCTGGTGAAAAATCACCTCCTCATCGCAATCTAAAAAATAATTTACACAAGTTGATTAAAGACTTACGAGAGATGAAATGGAGCTCGGCGGCGAAATCAATTGAAGATCTAGCAGTAGAGTGAGATACAAAGCTTTCTGACTTGAAGCGTAAGAAAGAGGAATTGTTCGGACCCGGGTCGAAGCACAAATCTGGGCTTTTGTCGATATAGCTATTATATGGGCACCGCCGGCGTAATGCATTTTTCATTTGCTTGTATATAAACATGTCATATCAATATTGGATAAAAATTTTCTTATCTAGATATACTTTAGAATAATATTGTGCCAAACACGATCACAATATAAAAAAATATAAATTATATATAAATAAAATAAAAAAATAGATTATATTTTATTTATTTTTTAGATATTTTTAATATTATAATTTAGTAAAAAAAAATTCATCTAATAATAACTCACTTATTTTTTAAATTTTGCTCATATTTTTATTATCTTTACTTTTAGAGTCATTTTTTCATCAAACTCAAAATGATAGGATTTCTTATGATCTTTTATATCTAATCAATTTTTTTTTTTTTTAAAAAGGTACATTTCTATTATCTTCGATATTATTCTACTTCAATTTTCATCAACTATTCAACTTATCGCGTTGAAGGTCGACTCTATTAACACTATATTTACTAATAGGGTTAAGAGATCAATTGCTATTAATACAGTCATGAAAAATATGTACTATTTAATCTTTCACAAATTCAAAATTTTAAACATTAATCTGTTTATGAAGTTAAAAATGTGGTAGGATTATAAGTAGTAAAGAAATTTAACCGACATTATATTTTTACTAATTAACTATGTTCCACATGTACAATCCGTACCAAAGAAACAAAACTTATCAACTGCCTTTACTGCTGTTGGTTACTTTCACTACTGGATTGGGTAGTTTCAATATTTATTATAATATATACTAGTTGTATATTATATATAGGTTATGATCGGCATGAGCCTTCATTTCTTATGTATTGTCGACCATCTCCATGTTAAAATAGAATTTTTTAATATAAATATATAACTTAGGTAAATTCATACAGAATCTATAATTATAATTAAACAAGTTAGCATTGAATGATTTTTCTAATTTTTAAATTTTTTTTCTAAATAATATAATTAAATATAATGCTAATAAATATCATATTTTTAATAAGTTTAATATTTATATAAATTTATTTCTTTAAATTTTGTACTTACCTTTATCATTGGTAGTATACAATAAAAATCATAATTATTTGATAAAGTACATAGTCATTAATAAATGATAATAATTTGCTCAATAGTAGATTTTGGATGGTGTAATTGGTATATGTAAGTTTTTTAATAGTATAATAAAAAATATTTAATCATTTCAGTTATCTTCTAATGACATCCATAATCAATTCAATTGTTGAGATATTTTATTATAAAAAATAGTTAAAATAAAACAAAAAAAATACGTGATCTCAAACACCTAATAACTAGAATTCTATTGTGTTGGATAATTGATTTTCATCTTCTTGTAAGTTATTTTGTTCCATCGATAACAACTACTCCTAAAAAAAGATAATCTAACAAATATGACAATATTTTTAATTTCTTCACATAAAAAAAAATAAATAATAAAATATTATTGACACAAAATTAATAATATAGCATACAAATTTTATATAAAATAATTCATCATAAAAATAAAAAAATTTATAATTTAAATAAAAAAATAACAGAATCAATATTTAAAATATTATCAAAAATAACAAAAATAATCTTCTTAAATATTTTATATTTATTTGTAATAGTATTATTTTTTAAAAAAACTATAGAAGTAATATATGAGTGTTCAAAAATTTTAAAACTAATAATTTTTTATAATTATCAATTTTTAGATATCCATGTGCGATAATACAAATATAAGATAAGCTATTATATAATAATCATATATTATTAATCAAAGAAATATTATATTTTACTTGTATTAATTTTAAATTATTTTTTATTTAAATTATAAAAAATGATGAAAAGCTTTACCTTTAACACTATGTTAAAATATTTTTAGATAATTGAGTTGCAGCCACTTGAATATGTACCTTTCAAACTTGTAGTATTTCGTCATGAAAAAATGGCTATCCAAGTGAAGCATATATCCTATTAATCATTTCTTATTTATCCTTTGATCATATTGAAAAAAAATTTAACCATATACCACCTAAAAATATTGATTTAATTTGAGTTAAAAATAATTTTTATCTCTTTTTTCTCCATATGTCGCTTTAAGTGTATGAATTTTTAGAACTTTCATAAATATAATCTGTTATATATTCTTTTACAAAGAAACTGTTCACAATCGTTGACTAATTTAATTTTCTAGGGGCTTCCGAAACCAGAAGGATGAGTAGTAGTTTCTAGAGTAGGTTGTAATTATGGTATTTCATAATCACCATCTATATATATATATATATGTGTGTGTGTGTGTGTGTGTGTGGTGTAGTTATGAGTATTGAAATAATATTTTCATATCCATTTATTATAGAAACTAGAAAAATTATATGTTCTAATTAATAATTAAGTTATAAATTGATAATTTTAATAAATAAATTACAGATAAAAGTTAATATAATTATATAAGTATCACATTATTAATTATTCTATAAGAGTGAGAGAGTAAAGATAGAGTAGATCAACTCTCTTAGTTGTATAATCATTCAAATTTCTGATGTAGATTTCCTTTTAGAAGGATGATGTAAGTAGTATGTGTTGGGTTCCAAACCACATTGTTTGAACTTGTGAAAAAATGAGTTGATAATGTATAATAAATAATAGCAATTACAAATAATGAAATACATAAAATAAATGTGTAAAATTTCTTTTGAAATAAATAAAAAATTATGGGACTATAAAATTAAAAAAATCATCACTAAATGATAAATTTCATTACAAAAATTTTTAACAAATATGAAAACATAATACCTTGTCGTATTAAGCCTGAACGATAAAGAATACACGACAAATGGAAAGAAATACTACCAATAAAGTGTCATTTACAATAATAATAGTAACATACCTAGATTGATGAAGAATGAAACACAATTCAATATTCAAACAAATGAGCAAATTTTTCTCTTCTTCATTTTCTTTCTTTCTCTTCTTTCTTTCACTGCGATGGCGCTCCATAACTCAAAATCACAAAAGTAATGATCTTAAAATCACGTTAGAATGATTTTATATCGAACAGTGTACAAGTGCCTATTAGGCAGGAGCTTACATGTAAATGACGTACGAGCGCCTCTCAAAAGTACCTCAGTCATTAAACATTTTGAACAAAATACATATATGTATCCCTCAATCGCATATTGGGTGCTTTTATTCTAAATAGAATGCGCATGTGCGCTTCTCAGGCATTCCTCTTGCGCCTCTCAAGCGCTGCTCATGTGCCTCTATTTTGAACAAATGGTGCACATGCTCAGGTAAAACGTCTGTAATGTGCCACTCAATAATTTCCTTTGATTAGGTCAAGACTCTTGCATTATTATGCGTGCTACTGAATGATAAACCAAATGAGTATAGGACTTATAAAAAAATGACCCAAAACCCAACAGTATGCTGATCAGTTTTAGTTGTGATGGCCCCAGTATGCTTAAATGTAGTCTGCTGATCATGATTCTGTCTTTTATTGCTATTTGTTGTATTCTGCATTGCTAGTTCAATCTAGAGTTACCTATAATATAGCATAATGTGTTGGCCTGCTGCCTTCTGTCCTTCATTTATGCTTTTTCAGTTGACAATTCATTAGTTGAAGTGTTTGTGTTATTAGTATTTGTTTACAACATGACGTGTTCCACTAACTTCTACATCATCTCATTCATATGATGATTTTAGTGAAGATTTTCAGAATGTTAGCTGTTGATGTCTCAACTCCCATAACTCTCCTTCATTTTTATTAAACTTGATGTCCAAATTGCATATAATTTTAGTTAATGACAAGCAATTTTTACATTTAATTTGCTTATTAACAAATTCATTTGTTTAATTTCTCTTTTTTTTTTTAAGGATGGAAACGACTTCGATGAATTTTGTAGTATTAATTACATACAAATGCCAATGTTTTTTAAAAAAATTAAATTACATACTCTCTCAAGGGTTTCCTTGATTAGCTAGCTTCTTTTTCCCTGAGTACTACAAGGCTTTGGCATATTGGGACTATCTGGGTCTGTAGTTGATCGAATACCCGAAGAATGGAACCCAGCTATTGATGAGCTCTTGCAGGACTAGATAGAAAATGTAGGGACATCCTATTATGTGTTATTGCATTATGTCATTGAATTCCCTATTTGTTCATTACTATGATGGGATGCTTTATGTTATTTAGAAACAATTAGGAAAGTAGAAGAATTTTAATTATTTTAGTTCAATACATCATTGTCTTATTAAGTGTCCAGCAAGATATACCAGACTAACCTAAGTTGAGTTAAAGTAGCCTAACACAGTGAAATAATATAGATTTGAATCTTTCTTCCTTAAATAGTATTTAATTGTTATAAGTTTATTATATATTAGCAAGTTTATGTTATTCCTGAAGATATCTAACTGGGTAACTAGTAAAAGAAGCAATTGTGTTGTTAATTTAAGTATTGACAAGTTTCAAATTGTTGAATATTTTGTACATGTAATCATTATGGTGCTTAAATTAATCAGAAAAAATTTTCTTTCTTAAGTCAATCTTTCTCAGTCATATAGCATGACTTTTTTTGATTTGTCATTAATAAACTTACCTAAATTTTTAACTTTTCAGACTGCTTAAATAAAGGAGGTCATACAAGTTTGGACATCAACAAGAAAAGATATTAAGATTGGTGCATTGGAAAGCTTTTATTCACTTCTTCAGATAACTAGTCAAACAATGATATTTTGGTAAATTTGTTTCTAAAAATTAGTAGAATATGAAGAGCATCATGTAAATAATCAGCTCAAGTGAACTTTGTGTACATTTGTATAATCAGGAACCTGGTTTACAAACTAAGAAATTGGCTACTTATATAATAGTTATAAACCAATTACAACTATTGGATTACAATCCATTTAAACTAATCCTAATATTACATGAGAAAACACAAAATTATATCAAAACTGAAAACACATTTATATATAAAGCTGAAACATAAAAAGCACAAACCAATCAATTATGTAGTTCAGCTTCACTTGCATTGATGTAATGGCAGCTGAGGAATCAGATCAATAATATGGTGAAACAGTTATACTGCTGTAATAACTATAGCATGCTGTGATGACAGCAGTAAATGACAGCAACTTCTGTTGCTGTGCAATGTATAGTTGCTACCGATCTTTAGCTGCCTTGTTGAGATGTCTGAGGATAACAGCAACAATTGTATTTGCTGAAGTCTACTGCTGGGCAGATGTTAAAAGATGCTGAACTTGAACAGGGAGAGAGGGCTGTGGTTTGGCCCTAAAACTTCTTATAAATTAGTAAATATGCTTCCAACACAGGTTCCTTGATGTCATTTTGTATTAAACTGTCATATGCAAGTGCTATATACTTTGCTATATTTATTATATTTGCATCTTTAGTTTTCAATTTTATAAAATTTGATTGCTTTGTCTTTCATTTAATTATTTTGTCCCCATAAAACGTGTCTATTTAATATTAGTAGAAACAAAGAACGGAAAAAAGAGGATTATCTAAATTCGGTCAAACAATTATATAGCATCGGGCATATTGGATAGAGAGAGTAGAAACGATAATTGATAGGTGAGAAGAGACCGACATTTTATATTATAATTTATTATTTAATTATATTATTTATAAGTCATGCATTACATTCTCTGTTATATTTCTATTCTAACAAAATATTCTCTTTAATAGGACAATTCAAACATTAGTTTTTTATTCATTTTGGTGAGCCAAGTAACAAAGAATTCATTGTTGATGAAGATATATTTGGATATTCTAAGTATGGATCAAAAATTTAATAATATAAATTCTGTAGGTTTAAGGTTCACATATGGAAATAATAATCATTTATTGGAGAATGATGATGACATTTTTACTATTTTAAAGAATATAAAAACGTGAGAGATATACATATTTACAAAAAACCAATTGTTGAGAAATATTTTTTTTAAAATTTGTAATAAGATTTGACAGAGATGATAGGAATGGATCGACAAAGCACGAAAGCCCACAAACTCAACAGCAGACCCAAAAGGCATCCGACCCACAGACTCAGGGGTCGGTCAACAACAAAAACAGTGCCCCAACAGGCTAGACAGCCTAAATCGGCCTCGGCCCAATCCAAGTGGCCCACAGAGCTTTTCCCGCACACTGGAGATGCTTGCCTTAACTAGCTAGGCACCCCGAATATTATCCCTGATCACAATTTCTCTAGGAATGGTAACTCCAACTCAGTAGATAGCCTCAAATGGCAACTTTGAATTCAGCGAATATCACATGATGGCAACTTTAATATCCCCCGCGTCCAACATCTCCTCAAAGAAGAAATGGATCCTCTTAATTGATTACGACTATCCTAATTAGCATCTGCGATCCCGGTACTAGCCTGCCAAATTTACACGGCCAGTTGGTGGTCAGCCTTAGCGCCCAGGCAAGGCTGACCTGGCACAAGGCCTATAAAAAATCTAGGAGACATTCTAAGGGACATGCTTACTTTCTTACTCGGACACACCCGCAAACACTTACATTCAAGAACTCTTAAGAAATCACTCTCAATTCGAAAAGCCTCTCAAGAATTCATCTACAATTCTTGCTCCCTCGACATCAAAGTAGCTCCACCCCAAGCGCAACCTCCGAGCCAGACTCAAAAGATTCACATTCTTATATCATCACACATACTCCTCATCCCTTGCAATGTCCAGCTGGCTAGCCTCACGCCGCTCACCAAACTACTCAAAATCAAGGACCTATATCAACGCAAAAAGGGCTGTAGTCTCCCATCAGTGGAAGAACAAGTGAAAAGATATCACAGTATGTGTTCAGGGGGGACACTAACAGACGCTCTGCAAATCTGAGGTGATCACCAATCACGTTGGAGATCCGGACGCAACCACTCCTTCAGAAGTTTAAGATGCTAGCCTTAAAACCCTATGATGGAAGCACTGACTTGATAGACCACTTTTGTACCCTGCTGAGCTTCTAGGGCCTGGATGAGACTGTTATGTGCTTATACTTTCCACTGACCCTTAAGGGGGACACCCGAATTTAGTTCTACCGCCTGCAGCTAAATTCAATCCGGATATTTTAGAAGCTCACCGATAACTTCTTGACCCAATTCGCCTCCAATCAGAGGGAGAAAAGGCAACCTTAGTACCTTGCTCGTATCAAGCAATGGTCAAATGAAAGTTTGAGAGGTTTCCTAACTCGGTTCATTGTCGAGGCCCGCTGGATACCCCGCCTGACTGACGAGGTAAAGTTGAGCACCTTCATATCAACTTTGAAACTGAGCGAGTTTTTTAAATGTCTGGTCCACAAAGACCGCCAGACTTTCCATGAAGTCGAAACCATCGCCCACGCTTACATGGCGGCTAAAGAGGCCAACGAGGCCAAGCGTCCAGAGCACAGGGACCACCCCCATTAGGGGCTGCCAAACGGAAGAAACAAAAATGAAGATGGCTTCAACTCCCAGGATTCGAGGAAGCAGCCCAGAGTGGAGCCGAGAGCCTGAAGGGAGTTCGGGTCCTTAAACCTGACTTCTCTGAATGACTTTTGAACCAATATTCATGTAGGTCTAGGAGAAAATTTTTTTAAAGTGGCCGAAACCAATTAAGAACTTGGAGGGAGATCAGACTAAGTATTGTCACTAATATCGATCTCCAGATCACAGTATAGAGGCCTGCCGGACCCTACAGAAAGAGATTGAAAAGCTCATTCGGAGGGGACACCAGATTAAATTCATGTAAAATTGAGAGTAAGGGCCCGGTGGAGCAGGTAAAGAAAGATTGAAGCAGCAGCAGCTGAGGAACCAAGTTGTGGTCAAAGTGGTCAATATGGTGGCAACTTGGCCAGACTGTCCCTTAGACGAGTTCGGGACCGCCTCAAAGAAACTAAGGGTAGAAGTCAGGGACGATATCATTAGTTTTCATAAGGAAGATATGTCACATGTAATGACTCTCTACTCCCATCCTCTGGTTGTATCCGCATTCATTTCAGATGGTACAGTCGATTACCTACTAAAATGGGTCTTTATCAATAATAAAAGTTCTCGTGATTTACGTTATCAATATACCTATTTTAAATTGGGACTAAAAAAGAGTTAGCTGAAACCAGTCAAAGGGCCTCTCTACGGACCGGACAACAAATCGGTGCCTATCCAATGAACCATTCAACTGGAAGTCGCCCTAGGAACGTATCCCAGGACGGCATCCTATATACTGACATTCCTGGCGGTTGACTTGCCTTCGATTAATAATGCCATCCTAAGCCGACCCTTCCTGAACGCGTTCGAGGCTCTGAGGTCAATCATACACTTGAAGATGAAGTTTCCTATGGCCTACGAAATCAAAGAGGTGCTAGTCGACCAAATGAACGGCCGAATGTGCTACCTGTTCCAGGTCACCCAAGCCACTCTAGACCAGCAGATGGATGTCTTCGATCACATAGACGAAGGGACTCTACAACAAGCCCAATTCGGCGAGACAACCAACTATGTTCCTTTGGACCTTAGCAATCTGGAGAGATACGTGCAAATAGGAGGCTCACTTGACGGATCCCTACAAGACCAACTAATCACCTTCCTCTAACAGAACTCTAATATCTTCGTATGGACCCCTGCTAATATGCCCGAGATACCAATCAAAGTGATGGTTTACAAGTTGGGCATCAATTCGGATCACAGGCCCGTTAGATAGAAGCGGAGAAACCACTCCGTTGAAAAACTCATCGCCATCCAGGAGTAGGTAAAAAAATTACTCGACACTGACTTCATTAGGGAAGTTCAATACCCAAATTGTCTCTCCAACATTGTCCTCGTCAAGAATAGTAATGAAAAGTGATGAATGTGCGTCAACTTTACCGATGTGAATAAAGCGTGCCCTGAGGACAGTTTCCTACTGCGGAGGATCGACCAACTGGTCAAGACCACCTCTGGGCATGAGTTGATTAGTTTTATGGACGCATATTGAGGTTACAACCAGATCCAGATGAATCCCGAGGACGAAGAGCATACTTCCTTCATGCAGACTAGGGGATGTACTGCTACAATGTTATACCCTTCAGCTAAAGAACGTAGGTGCCACATATCAACAGCTTGTGAATAAAATATTTAAAGCTCATATTGACCATGATATGGAGGTGTACGTGGATGACATGCTTGTTAAAACTAAAACTACCGACGACCATATTTGTGACCGCAGTGAGACTTTTGGGGTATTTCGGGTACACCAGATGAAGTTAAACTCGATAAAATGCATCTTTAGAGTGTCCTCAAGAAAATTCCTGGGTTTCATCATTTTTCGGAGGGAATCGAGGCCAACCCCAAAAAGATAAAGGTGATTATGGATATGAGTCCACTGCGGACTGTGAAGAAAGTCCAGAAGCTGACCGGGAGGCTTGCAACACTCTTCCGCTTCCTGACAAAATCAGGAGACAAATACCTCTCCTTCTTCAAATCTTTGAGAGGGACAAAGGTGAACAGTTTCCAGTGGACAGCTAACTACTAGGCCACCTTTGAGGAACTAAAGGAGTACCTAGTTAGCCCTCCTCTCCTGACATCACTAAAAGAGGGCAAGGAACTGTACCTCTACTTGGTAGTTTCAAAGGTGGCACTAAGCAGGGTTTTGATCCGACAGCAATTTAATACACAACGGCAGGTCTACTATATCAACAAGACTTTAACGGGCCCCAAGACCTGCTACAGGCACGCCAAAAAGATTGCATCGACACTTGACTATTCGGTCAGGAAATTATGGCCCTATTTCCAAGCACATAGAATAATTATCCTAACCGACCAACCCTTAAACAAAATCCTACAGAAACTTGACATGTTAGGACGGATAGTCAAATGGGCTATCAAATTAAGCGAATTCGATATAGAGTTCAAACCTAGGCCAACCATGAAAGGGCAGACCCAGGCAAATTTCGTCGTCGAGACCACCACCCCAATTCAAGACATCGATGTCCTCGACGACGCCGACAATCAGCCAGAGGTGCCAAATTGGACCTCCACGTGGACGGGGCCCTTGACACTCACCGACAGTGGAGCTAGAGTGATACTGACGACCCCTGACGAGTCGAAAATGAAGTACTTGTTGAAGCTGAAGCAATCCTCACCAACAATGTTGCCAAGTACGAGGTCCTACTCATTGGGTTACGACTTGTAAAAGAATGCTCCACAAAGCACGTGACCATCTATAGCGACTCAAAATTGATCACCAACCAAGTCCGCTGCAGTTTCAAGGTGACGGGCCCTTTACTCGCGAAATACCTCACTAGAGTAAAGAGTATGGCCCAAGAAATTCAACAGGGTCAAGATGGTGCACCTCCTGAGAGTGGACAATTGGAAAGCCAATCAGCTTGCGAGGGCCACTATCGCTGAAAGCCCTGAGTAAACTCGAGAGACATGCGAAAGGTTCTAACCTCTCCCAACATAAAAGAATCCGAGCAATGAGTGCTACAAGTCTCCAACAAAAAAAATCAAATGTTGCCCTACAGGAGATATATCACGGACGACGCCCTACCAGAGAATTTGAACAATGCTAAACGAGTAAAGAAAACGATCAGCTGGTACACCATCATGGACGGAAGGTTGTACCGTTGAGGATATTCCACCCTGTACTTACAATGTCCCACACCGGAGGAAGCCGACTACTCATTAAGTGAGGTACACCTCGACATCTGTAGGTCACACGTCTGGAGAAAAAACCTTACCTTTAAGATAATGCAGTAAGGCTACTATTGGCAGACTATGAAAAAAGATACCATGAACTTCGTAAAGAAGTGTAAGAACTGTCAAATCTACGGCAACATGTCTCATCAACCGCCCATTGAGTTGAGGACACTTTAGGCTCTTTGGTTATTAGCCTAAAGGGGGTTTGACATACTCAATCCTTTTCCCATCGTGTCCGGGTAAAGAAAGTTCGTCTTAGTAGGGATCAATTACTTCACGAGGTTGGACATTCGGTTGATTTACACCTCTGTCGCTTACCCACAAGCGAACAGGCAGGTGGAGGTTGCCAACTGAACCCTACTGCATCGGTTGAAGATCAAATTGGGAGACGTTGGGGGCTCTTAGGCGAGCGAGCCACCTTCTTTGTTATAGTCATACCGGACGATACTAAAGGAGTCGACACATGAGATACTCTTCAGTCTGTGCAACGGAACCAAGGCTGTCATCCTAATCAAGATCAAAATTTTCAGCCTCTAAGGGATTCGACCCACTCAAGAACTCCCGACAACTTACAGAGCATCTTGATCTGCTCGAGGAGGCACGGGACGTGGCCAAGATGTGCACAGTGGCTTGTCAGCTGTGGGTCACCCGGTACTACAATAAAAGGGTGAAGGCTCGCTAATTTGAGGTAAGGGACTTGATTCTATAGAGTATAGGGGTCACAGGCAAGAACACTAATAGAAACAAGCCTTCCCAAACTAGGAAGGATAATTCCTCATCTCGGTCATTATGTGGAACAGTGCATACAAGCATCAAGCCCAGAGCGGCAAATAGATCCCAAAGACATGGAACACTGCCCACCTAAAGAAGTATTACTAGTGATATCTTGCTAAACTTAAGTAGGTCCAGCATACATTACTAAGTGTGCCAGTAAAAATGTATCACGTTTAATAAAACAATTTGTTTACTTGTTTATTGATTACTATTGATTGCCATTACTTGTTTGTTTGTCCATATGAATGTTTGTGTGACGTTGCATAACTTCAAGCGACCTATAGTACCCCTAAGTCAGACAAATTCTCATTTGTCCGTTACTAAACCTCGGTTCCGCACCAAGTAGCCCATACATTGTTGAATTTAAACCTTGGTCTATGGTCAAATTTAAACCTCAATCTAGCACCAAACGGCTCATACGCGGTTGAATTTGAACATCAGTCCAACACGAGTGACCCACACGTGGATAAATTTGAACTTTGGTCCAACATTGAGCTGCCCAAACGCGGTCGAATACCAAAACCTTAGGGGATTTTTTAGCACGTGTGCGGCGACTCTCCCATAGGGATGAGCACCATCAGTCGACGATGGTTGATGAGTTAGGATCCGATGCGTGAAAATGACATCCCATAGAGAGACGATCTCAAGTGGTTGCACGCGGACAACTGCCCAAACTCTGCCAAAGCCCAGCCACAATGGCGATGACATTTAGCCGGTAAATAATGGTACACGAATAAAATTGTATAGAAGTATAAAAAATCAGAACAACTATCGAGAAAATTCTCTCTTGTTCCATTACAAAGTTGGACTGTACAAGCGTGCCTGCGCTATACATATATATATATATAAAGAAAAAAAGGGAAGAAGGCTACCCTAAGGCTGGGGGCTAGTCGGGGGATGTGTTGAGGGCTCCTCCTTGTTAGAAAAATCGATCAAATCGGACCGGCGTTGGGCACCCATATTCATTGGGTCAAAAAAGCCAGTTGGAAAGGCAAGGTTGATGAGGGAAGTGATTCGCCGGCACAGGTGAATGCTATCCAAAAATCTTGAGTTCAAAGCAAGGCCCACCTCCTCCAGGTTTAACAAGATTGTCAGCTCAACTCCCAATTTAACATTCTTGCTATGGAGGTCTGCGAGATGCTGCTCAACAGTCTGCAAAGTATCCCTAGATCTCTGCAACTGCCCCATGACCTCAGACAGTTGAAGCTCAAGACTCAAGACTCGATCCCAACACTACTGAACCTCAGAGGTGGTGGCATCCACCCGACCCTAAATCTCCTCCACGACGCTCAAGTCAATTCTTGTCTGGGTCGGGCGATGGACCTCCCTTTCCAATAGATGGATCCTAAACAACCGTTGGTACAAGTATGTCTGCAAAACTTGCATCATTTTGTCATCCTTTAAATAGCATAAGAGAAAGAGGCTAAGCCTAACAGTTAAAATAAAGTGAAAAGCTCTCAGAGACTTATCTGAATGAATGACAGTACAGCAACCGTCGTGCTCAGGGGCACCATGGATGAAGACATCGGAATGGACGCTCGCTCCATCCAAGGCCGATCTAACGTAGAAACCTCCGAGTGAGACGCCTCCATGGTCATCGCCTCCTCAATATCGCCCCTCAGTTGGGCCCCAAATGGGAGGGCCACACCAGGACCCCCTCTGACTAACCTACATGAAAAGCTAGGTACTGTTTGCTTCGACAAAGAAGAAATAACGCAGCAACATCCTGTTGGGCCTTCTGATGACTGCTTGTTGGGACCCCTGTTGGGCTTGGGCTGACGTGCAAATTGGCCCAATTGCCCCCTAACCTCTAGCTCACCCGATATGTCTGCGGTAAGAGCAGGAGGCCCACCGGCTGAAGCTGCTCCGACACTAGCCTTAGTGGTGCCAACATCTGAGGGTGCGACAAGGGCTGGTCCCCTAGACGACTTGCCTAGGCCCCGCATCCGCTCCACTATTGGTCGGCCCAGGGTAGCGGAAGATGTAGAGACGATGTAGTCTGCCGCTGAGACAAACTTTCAGATGAATCCCTAACATATAGGGCCCCAACCTTCCTCTTGGCTGAGCAAGCGAAGGAGCGGTGGCTCCCGTACCCTCTAAGGGAAGACCCCACCGGGCCAGTTCAAGTGCCTCAATAGAAAGGAGATAGTCCTTCTTGAAGTCACTTGTATTCACCTGGATCAACTCCATCAGTAGCTTGACAGACTCCACCTCCTCGCACGAGGCCTTGTCGATAAAGGGTGCCAACACGTGTCCCCACTCATTGGAGAGTTTTCAGTCGAAAGTAACCTTGATAAAGAAGAACTGGTCCTTCCAATTCTTCATGGAATCAAAATCACTCCGCTTATGTGCAAGTCCCAAGGAGACAGTCAGATCCAGTCTTCATTCTGGCAGGTTCGGAAAATAACCTTCACGGCCACTGCATTTAACGTCCTCCTAGGGCCTACAAATACTTGATGGTAATATGCAAAGGGACTACAAATACTTGATGGTATTTGCGTGGAATCTCGCGATTAGGACTCCTAGGGCCACCAAGATCCTGTATAACTCCCCCAAGAAGGGAAAGCAAAGACCGCTCCGCAAATGTGCCTCATAAACGATGATGGACCCGTCCAGAGAAGAACAGGCCCTATCGTACTCCCCTGGTACCGCAAACAAAATCATAGTCAGAATATTATACTGCATATACAGAGTCTCGATGTCGACAGCGGTAAGAACAGAGCGAATCGCACCAACTTTGGAAGCCATGGGAATAAGGAGGTAGTAAACACAAAAAAAAACGAAAGGGAAAACGACTCGAGAAGAATTAGAGTGGGAGAAAATGGTGAAGCGTCACTGTATATAAGGGCATCGTTCAAAATTTGAAGCAACACTTCAAAAACGTGCACTCATAATGACCTTCCATGTGCCAGCGCCGGGGGACATCTAGGCATGTCATTCATCCGGCGCCATTAATGACAACGTGCCACTATACGGACAATGAACACTTGGTAAGATTGGACAGGTTAGATGCCCAAACGCTACGACCTCCTAGGCTACCACACTTCACTCCTTGAGGACAGTAAATTAACGGCGAGCAGATATGTTGAACTCAAAATAGGACTAGTGGGTCGATGATCTACTCTAAAATCTGGTCGATTTGACCGGTCAACAATCAGTTCGCTGTTTGGCATGCTTGATTGATTCGCAACCCAATCTGAAGTCAAGCCGGTTTGACTGGTAAGCAATTCAATATGGTGTTTGGCTTGCTTGACAGATCAGTGACCTAGTCCGGCGTCAAGCCAATTTGACTGGTCAGCGATTTAGTCCAGCTTCAGGACTAGCTGGCAGCAATCCTGCTGTAGACCAGACCAACAGGTGCTCAGCCCAGTCCGGCATTTAGCCAAACTGATAGATACTCAATCCAGTCCGACGTCAACAAAAAAGGGGGTAACCAATATGAACAAAAATAGTCACCAGCTCCATTCATTAATTTTCCTTTACTAAAATACAAAACTTGCAGAGGTGAACGTACAACAAAGAGAGGGAGGTAACCAAAAAAGAGTACATGGAATGACAATTCGGCTACAAAAAAACTTAACTCAATTGCAACAAATTTGAGCAAGAGACTGGCGAGACTCCGACGGATAGTGACCCGCGACAATAGTAGTTTGTGAAAAGTTAGAATAGAGGCTCCTCATGAAGAAAAGCGGCCATCCAGACAGGGTCAAAGCGTAAGGAAAGTTTCACCCCAGAATAAGTTGAAAATAGCGTCAAACTCACCCCGAACCCTACCAAGTTGAAAATAGCGTCGAGATAGTAGTTGAACCGAGCAGCCCATTTTAGACCCTACCACCACCCAAGGCAAGGTACAGCAGGAGTGGCCTCACCCCAGATAGTAGTTGACTGAGGTGGATTCGAGCAAAGGAGCCCATTTTAGAGGCAAGCCACCACCCAAGGCAAGGTACAGCGAAAGGAAAGCCTCACCCCACTCAAAAATAGCGATAGGCATGACTTCAGAATGGATTCGAAAAGGAGTGACCAAAACGGTTCTGCATGTGAAAAAGGGTGACCAAAGCAGACCTCTAGTGTATCCTAGGATGGCGCCTTCGAACATCAAAGATGAGCTCCCACCGATCTCAATGGCCGACAACTCAAGGTTCATGACGATTTTGGGTTCCCACGCCACTTCACTGATGAAGGTAGGATGTAATGCAAGCGATACAACGAGCCCTTAATTTATAGCACATGGAAGGATCAACAGGCCATTATATGCAGAGATTTTCCATGCCAGCAAATCTGTAAAAAATCACGGGTGCAAAATAATCACGTTAGAAATAGTAAAGTAGGGAACTTGAGAACGGCCTGGGGAAGGAGCAAAAGGAGGAAAATAACAAGGCCCGTCACGTCCCATTCATGAACATGTTGGGAGTTAAAAATTTAAATCCCTTAATATGGGGGGTTAGTAATGGGAACGATAAGGATGAGCCGACTCAATATGAAAGCCCACGGACTCAACAACGAACCCAGAAGACATCCGGCCCACAAGCCCATGGGTTGGCCAACATTTTCGTTGACCCAAAATAATGCCCCAACCTGTCAAATGGCCCAAATCAGCCTTAGCCCAATTCATGCGGCCTATAGAGCTTTTTCTGCACGCTGGAGATTGCTTGCCTTAGCCAACCCAGCATCCCGTATATTGCCACTTATTACGATCTCTCTAGGGATGGCAACTCTAACTCAGTGGATCGCTCCTAACGACAACTTTCAATTTAGCGGATCTCATATAAAGGCAACTCCAACATCCGTCACGTCCAGTATCTCCTCAAAGAAGGAAGGGATCTTCTTGATTGATCATGATTGTCCTAATCAACGCTCACGACTCCTATGCCAACCTGCCAAATTTGCACAGCCAACTCGTGGTCAATCTTGGTACTCAAGTAAGGTTGAGATGGCTTAAGGGTTATAAAAAACCTAGGAGACAAACTCCATGAGACATGCTTACATTTTCGCCCAGACACACTCACAAAACACCCACATTTAAGAACTCTCAAGAGATCTCTATCAATCTAAAGAGTCTCTCAAGAATTCCTCTGCAATTCTTGTTCCCTTGACATTAAAGCCATTCCCTACGAGCGCACCATCACGTCAAAGCTGCTTCACGCCGAACGCAACCTCCGAGTTAGACTCAGAAAATTCATATTCTTGCATTATCACGCATACCATTCATTCTTGCATCTTTTCATCTTTTGAGGAGGATTATTGACTTGAGTATCGGATGATATATCGGAGTGTTAGTCCTATCAATCCTCTGATTTCTTATTTTCAAATTGTGGCATGCAAGATCTAGGCTATAGATGATGAAAATCGGATCTGCTTCAATTCAACCTGATGGCCAAACGATACCCTAATCCGTCAGCATTCTGGACCCAAGGCACATTAAGATCAATGTGAATATATTTTTTTATTTTTTATATACAGATGTAGGAATTCAAGTGTAAAAGTAAAATTTCATTGGTGAAAAACTTTCAAATTATTAAACCCTGACTTTGAACCTATTTATATATTTGAACTTATTTACACCATATTTGTATAAAAAATAATAAAATATTATATATATATTATACTATTATCACTTTTATAATTAAAATTTTATTTTGCATAACTGTTGGTATCAGGTTATTTTAATTGTCACCAACAAAAATATAGCATATAGCAGGTACGATTGAGATATAATGGCTGGCAGCATTTACCCATATTATTATTGATATACTGGTAGTGGCATTATTTTATTCTAAAAATTGTTTACAATTAACCATATAACAAATATTATTGTAAAAAATTTGGTTACTAATCACATTGTTATTTACTCCCATAATTTTTTACATGTAATGACGGAATAAATATTATCTTTAAAATTTCAATTACACTTACAATTATTTAGGTTTAACGATAAAAAAATCTTATCATTAAAAAATTTATTACTTGTAACAATAATATTTATTTTTGCAATGGTTAATGAATAACAATTAAAAAAATCTCATCACTAATAGTGTCAGAGTTATTGACATTTGGAACCCTGCCGAAGCGGAATTGGCCCAGTGGTTAAACACACGGAAGTGTGCCTCCCCCACCCAGGTTTGATCTCCCGCGGAAGCACCAAGTGGTACTGTGCCTCCCAAAAAATCCCGCAAGGGGTTTCTGGGTTATGGGGCCGCGAGTGCGGTGGGGCCAGTCACTATAAAAAGCTTACCCTTAACACAATTTTACTTACCAAAAAAAAAAAAGACATTTGGAACCCAAATCCTATCTCTAATTTATTTTTTTTTTAACAATTGAAGAAATAATGATGAAAAATTTTCATCATTAAAAACTATTAATAATGAAAATTGTGTTTCTAAAAACTGAAAATAGTAACTGATGGGTCCTGTAGCATTATAGGTCAACTGAGACTTGAGCCCTTCTCGTCGACGTGTTAGGAGGGCTGAAACCCAACGAGATCCTGCAAGATACGAGGCCCAAAGGAGGCAACCACGCTGCCTAACTTGTGATGGGCAGGTAAAAAAAAGTGATGAGTAGGCCCAAAAAGGCGTCCCCGTGAACCAACCAATCACGACACAAGGAACCTTCTAGTTCACCGGTCAGCAGCCCGATCAAAGTAGAGCACATATGTAGGAGATACCGTTCATAGCAGCAAAGCTAGCCTGGGAAAATGCTGGAAAAGTGGCCCACAATTGCTTGAGCGCCCCCAAAGGACAATTGTTGTTGCCAATGAACGTATTGGCAGGACCACCCGCAGTTGCACAACCTCCCCAAAACGACAACTGATATCGGCAGCTTCCACCATCATCGGGATAGCCCAACAAATCCTGGAGGAACAGCTATCACCAGCTTTGATGCCAAAGACATGCAAAATTAGCAACAATCTTACAAATACCCCTTCACCTTTGTTGGTAAAAAGGGGAAAAGAGAATGATCGTTACTCTCGATTGCCCAGAAAGAATAAAGACTTCTCTCTCACTCTCGAAGCCATCAATTCTCAGATGAAACTATCTCTCTCTCTCTTACAGCTGCTCCCCTGGGAGCACATTTGGGAGTGAGTTCCATCAATCTTTTAATTTATTATTTATTTGTTGTATTGCGTAAGGTTCAGGTTATCAGATACGAAGATTGAATCCGCCTAAGCTCAACCTGCCTTAGAAGATCATGAGGCTCTCCAATCCGTATAATAATTCAAATCTAACAGCATATCAACAACAATGAGAGGCATATCTCTAATTATACAGTTAATGAAATAGTGACACTTCAAATATGTCCAACATGACATACCACCAATACAAGTTAATTTATATAAATTTATGGCTTTTGAAAACTTGAAATCAAAATAAAAGTTTAAAAAAGTTATGAGAAATAAAAATTATGAATAAAATTCCAAACTATTATGACTAAAAGCAGCTCCCACCGGCTTTATGAAGATATCATATTGAATGTAACCTCAATTGCCTTTTTTTTTTCCCCCTTTTTTTTATATGTAACACTTTTTATACATCTTGACCCACGTAGAGATGATAACTTTTAATATGATACGCATTTGAAAATAAAATTTTGTCAAGGAAGTTATTTGTTTGATAAGGATAAAGCTCTGGTTATGAAATTATAACTCCTATACATCACAATATAAAATGAAGGGTTATATGGCTCAAAAATTTATTTCTATGAGTTCTCTCAAATATTTAAGTCAATAAATATACTAACTAATTCAGAATGTATATAACCAAAGAAAATAAATATCGTTCAAGCAATAATGATAAGAAGTGGGATAAAGAGATCCTTGCTTATGGAAAAGTTGGGACTTACAAGAGTTAAACAGTTATTACTTATAATTATGCGTAACGTATTAGAAGTGGATACTTTTCCCACCAAAATATTGCGGGGATAATCTTTTGGCAAAATCAACAGCTCTTCTCTGATAAACCCTTGCATAACCTTGCCTATTGAAGTCTATCAACAAATACGATTTGAAGCACACCATGAATATATTTTATCGAATAGTCATTAACTAAACAAGTAGCTATAGAATAGCATTACTGTGAATAGGTCTGGAATATGATAAACCCTAGTTCATGGAACACCTCCATTACACAATTCACAAAAACCATGGTATTTTACAAACTCTAAACATTTCTGTATTTTTGTGCCTCTGATATCCTCTCTTCAACCCCTAGGCTATTAGAAGAGGTTTAACCTTGGCTGAAAAGTGACTAGTAGCCCATGCTTCATGTATAGGGTAGTAGTGACCTTAGGAGCAGTAACTTGACCTTCAGCTACCTTAACTTTGTATCTTAAAAGGATAGAAGCAGCTATCATTTTCATCTGCACATACGCAAACTTTTTACCCACACACAGCCTGGGACCGCCATTAAAGACAGCATACTTGAACTGATTTTCACTCACAAATTCACCGTCTTTGATCCACCTCTCCGGCTTGAACTCATTGCAATCTTTCCCCCAAATTGACTCCATTCTTCCCATGGCAAACGTATGGTAGAAAACCTGATCCCCCTTTCGGATTCTCATGCCGTCCTGGTACATATCGTCTTCTTGAACTTCTTTGAAATCGATTGGAACCGGTGGGTAAAGTCTCATCGCTTCTGATAATGCTGCTTGTAAATATATCATCTTTTCCAGTTCTGCTGTTTGGAAGACAATGTCATTCAATTCCCGTGGTTTGGTATACATTTTGGCGATGATTTCATCGATTTCAGTTAAGATTTTGTTTTCCACAACTGGGTTTTTGTGTAAGAGCCAGAAAAACCAAGTTAGTGCGACGGAGCTAGTGTCGCGTCCTGCTAGTATGAAATTTATGGAGAAATCCCTGAGGAATTTGTCAGAGAAATGGCTCTTTTTACCTTGCTGTAAATTCATATGGTCCTGCTGAATCTTTATGAGCCTTGACAAGAGATCATCTTGGTTGTTTATGCTGCTTTCTGCCTTACCAATATCAGCTTTTCTATTCTTGACTGCCGTCTCAGCGAATTCATGAACAACTTTAATGGCTCCCTTGAGTTGCTTCTCCGTCCCCAAGTTGAAGAACTTCATGGACTTCCACATAAATGGTGGAACGAGGAATCTGCGCAGAGAGTACTCCGTCGCCTCCTCAAAAGCCTTGGCAAAGGGAATTTCCGGCAAATTAAGCGCCAGACACCCGGGATCGACCCCGAAGGCAACGACGCAGACA
Source organism: Nepenthes gracilis (assembly GCA_033239525.1). NCBI lineage: Eukaryota > Viridiplantae > Streptophyta > Magnoliopsida > Caryophyllales > Nepenthaceae > Nepenthes > Nepenthes gracilis. The sequence goes on from BSYO01000033.1 coordinate 4,825,000, forward strand.
TTATCAAAAGTAAACCTCAGAAGCCATTCTTGAAGATCGATAACGTGATCACCTGAGAAGACTTTCTTCTCTATCAACTTCAGAAACTTCTTGTGCATCAAATCCTGCATAATCTTCGCCGAATACTCGAGAAACCGGGATGTGTGCATCTCAGAAGTCGCTATTCGGCGTTGCTCCTTCCAAACATCGCCGTCGGCGTTGAAGATGCCATCGCCAAGCAAATCTCTGAACCTCTCTCTGTAATACTTCCCTTTAGGGAAATTACTGAACCTCGTCTTGAGCATATACTCAACTTTAGCAGGATCAGATGTCACAACCCCATGACAGTTACCCATCATTATGTCGAAGTAATAAGTGCCCCCACTTTTAATCAAAGCTCTCGTATTCCATTCATGGAGCTCGTGGAAATGGAGAACGAAAGACGGGACCATACCGATAATTGGCCATGCCATCGGCCCTTTTGTGGTGAGTTTTTTATGTATGAAGCTGAATATGCAGAACCCTAATACAGCTATACATATATCAGCAAAGCATATATGAGAACAAGTCCGTCGGATTGCTGAGTGAAGATCTGTCTGCATGGTTCTGATGTTGAAATTCTTCGATGGGTGCAAAAGATTGGTCTCGACATTAAATAACCAACGTAAATGATGCTATTAACTGAGGCATCGATCTACCAACCACATAATTTAGATAGAGAGATAGAGATAGAGAGTTTGTCACAATGTGACATGACGGTGTCCTCCGTAGTTAGCTCGTGAAATCACTTGAATGATCTGATCGCATCGCATACGTAAGGAAACAAAAGAGAGAAATTTAGCTCTGATGCATAGGTCATACAATTTAATATATAACAACAGTGAGTCATTTCCAATAAGATTTTGTATTTTTCGGTTGTAAAGGATTGCATCTATTTTTTGAAAAACAAAATAAATTATTTAGTTTAGATCTTATAGTTTTTACATTATAATTATTAAATTTTATCTTACTTTCTTATAAGTCCTGTATCCTTTAATATGTCATGTAGAGGCATGCTCGAGCAGAGGCGCTAAGTACGGATTAGTTGATGGTCAGTCGAATATTAGAATTTGATAAAAGTTTATGCGACATTCATCCAAAATTAATCAAGTATTTTTTAGGTGTCACCTAAACAGTTAAACTCATTGAAAGACTCATACAATGTTCTTTCAAGGTCGGCTGGGTGATAGCTAGACAATAGAAGTCACGGAAAAATCACACAAGATTAATGCAATGATTGATTGAGTAAAAGCCATCTGCATATAGCAAGCGCATGATAGACAATCATGCACAAATCCGTATAGGAACAGTGCATGGAAGATATATATATGTGAATTGCTCAAAAAAGATCACACCTAATACATGTGAAGAGCACACGTACATCTATATTGATATAAGAGCTTTTGCATAGATTAATAGGGTTATGAATGAGTAATAACTACTTATAAAATTTAAATTTTTTAGGCCTCAATACAGAGGAGAATTAAAGAGGAAAAAAAGAGAAAGATTTTTTCAACCGTTTGAGATTCAAATCATATTATATTTTTTTATTAATCTTTGAAATGTTATTTTTGGTGTCAATAAAAATATTATTTATTATTTGGTTTTGTCATTGCAAGGTATAATATCCATTATTATTATGATTTTGTAGCCATGATTCCCCGAATAATAAATATTTTTTAAAATAATAAAATTGTGATTTTTTTATTTTAAAAAAAATTTTATGTAAAATATTGTACCTCTTTATATATGTTTATTGTCATGCGATTTGTATTAGCATATCATTACTTCACGAATTTTAACAAAATGTTCAAAAATAATATTTGTACAAATTAGTTATCGACTTTGTATATAAAGCTTCAATGATCGAATTCTAATAGTAATTTAGCCTTAAATTTTGAAAACGTTAGAGCCATCGATATCAACATGGATGCTACATAGATAGTTGGTTCGCAAAATTAATATCGAAAGCATATTTTTTATTTAAAAAAAACTGATTAGTTATTTTTTAGATTTTTGGATCCGCCGCAAATACAAATTATATATATATACTTATGTTTGTAAACTTATATATTTGCACTTGAACTAATATTTATAAGCTATTATAGGAGAGGTTGATGTATTTCCTTAATCAATATGTGCATATAATTTTGAAGTCTACAATTTAATGTTTACTTATGAAAAAAACAATTTAATGTGTGACCTTTATTCACATAAATGATATTTTTTCACATAATAGAAAAAATGATAACGTTACTTGGTATGAAAAATCAAAAGAGTGATTCTTTTAACAACATTTAGATTATGATCTACCGTTAAAATTAATCAAAAGCCGAATTACATATAAATAAAAAATGAGAAATTAAATTAAAAAAATATATATAGTGAAAGAGAAAAACCCATCTCATTAGTTTACTAGTTAAATTTTAATAATTTGAGCTAAAATTTCTAACCTAACCTATCATAAACCAGATTAGCATTTGGGTTATTATAGACACATATATTAACTAAGATTGAGGGAGCTTTATTTCTCAAAAAAATAGTCTCTTATTCTTTTAATTTTAATTATTGATATTTAACTATTTGGTTAGAATCTAATTATTTTAAAATAATTAATTTTAACTAATTTTTAATTTATTAAATAATTAAAATATAATATCTATTTAAATATTAGTGGTTAATATATGAAGAATAAATCTCTCAATCTCTATAAAAAAATAAAGCTCCCCTAAATTCAAATCAAGTAATGCTAGCTTTACCTCGAGTATTCAACTATATAATTAAGTTCATAAAATTATTTTAGCTAAACTTGAATAACCCAACTATATATTGTGAAAATACATGTATAGCAAAAAATAACCCACATTTAAAATCAAATCAAATTATAATTATTCAAATTGGTGCTGTAATAACAAGATTAACTAAACCCTATTTGGCTACTCCTAGAATAATTGTTCATCGGCAATATAGGAAAATAATTTATAAACAAAATACATTAATTACATATATAAATAAAAAATTGAGATCTGATGATATAATATAAAGTTTTTTAAAAGTGAAATAATTCTTAAAAGTTTGTTCGATTAAATCAATATCAGTGAATTTAGAAAAACAAATGTTTAATTGAAGGCTATTCGATGTCTTGATAACTTCTGAAAGTAAATTGAATTTTTCATAAGTAATTAATGTATAAAAAATTTAAAATATTCATGTGTGTTGCGTTCTACTTCCGCAGCGTCCAGTCGGATCCATGGTTAGCAGGAAACACAAATATGTGAGATGTTGAACACGAGAGGAAGATTAAGACCGGATCTTTTACGTGGAAAACCTCCTCTTGAATGGGGAGGAAAAACCACGAGGCTCAGGGCCTTGAAAGTGCTTCACTATTTGGGTTGAAATCTTTACAAAGTACAAGTGTTGGGGTTAATCCCTTCCTTGTCTCTTGATTTGTATTTCTCTTTTAGGGGGGATCGCTCGTTAGAAGGCTTTACCACTCTTCTGTTCTGTTTCGCAGGAAAGAGAGAGGTTCGGGGCCGAAAGGAAGTGGGCCTCTTGCCTTCTTTATGAAGTCAACTTTTGGGGAAAGAGAATCCGGTCCCTTTAAAAAGGGATTTTGCTAGGTATTTATAGGGAAAATCAGGCCATTGGGGAGGAGACGCGTGGCAGCCATCGGATGGCCCAGAAGCTGTGCAGTGTCCCACTGACCTCATTGATGCCGCTGACATGCGCGGTAAGGCATGCGGCTAGCGCCGCTGGCAGGACTAGGTGTGTCAGTCTTGATTTGACCAGGCGTGCTTTATTTAGATGGAGACTGGTAGTGGTTGTAGGTTTCCTTGGAAATCAACGAAATCGCTTAGTTGGCATCCTTGATCGAGCATAGGGTAGTCCTCGTCCCTGAGTGGAGCTCCTCGTGAGTTTGCGGGCTCGTAAGAGGAGGCTGTTCTTGAAGGATCTTCTGGGAAAAGTCCGGGAGCTTCTTCTTGACCTCTCGGGCGATTCTGAGACTCAGCAGGGCTTCCAGAGTTCTCGATCCTTTCCGTGTCTTTGCACTTGGGTGTTGCTAGCGTTGTCCTCGAGCTTCCTTATGAGCGGACAGGACCTCTTGTGCTTCTGCTGTGGTCTTGGTCTTTGAGCCATTGGCCTCTCATTTGGACTTTTCTTCTGGACCACGTCTTTATGGGCCTTTATATTGTGGCCCAACAATGTGCAAGCCAGTGCTTCACTAAGTCAAATAAATTGATTTTCAATAGATGTAAATAACAAATTTTCGTACAAAACTTTAAAAATAAAAAATAAGGGAAAAAGAGTAGAAAAAAATGATAATAAATGGATTCGGGGAGCCTGTTCCTCTCAAAAAGTGGAGTATATGGCCATTTTTCAGAAAAATTCCAAAGAGTATTATGGATTTTTTCATATTTATATTTGAAAGTGAGACTATATATTTAATATTAACATTTTTTTTTTGTAAATTTTTAAGTAATAAATAATTACTTTATTTCAGAAAATGCTGAACAAATTAGCATATTGATTGTACGTTAGTAAGTATTATAGTGATAGTGTGTTGAGAAAAATTATGAAAATTTTCTCAATTTTTATTATTTTTTGTTTAATTTCCTGACTATTTCGTTCATTTATATTCTTTAGTTACTTTTTTAATATTATCCATTTTATTCTATATGAAAAAATTGTCCACCGATATATCAGAATTAAAAACTAATAATTATTTTAGCTTTTTTACACGTTTGAAGCCCATTAGGATAATATGTATATCATCACATAACTTCGAACATAATCAAATATGATTTAATTTTTATTGATTAAATTGATAGTAAAACAGAAATAATATTATTTTAACAAATAAAATTAAAAAAAATATATAACCAGGCGTAAAAGTCAAGAATTTGTTTGATGCTTTTATCCATATCTGAACCAGAGGTTATCCATTCATTCAATGTTTGGAAGAGATAGTGTCGTGGTAAATTACTAACGACGACGTTATAAGAATACCCATTAAATAATTTTAAAATATTTTTCATTTACATTATATTATATTATATTTATTTATTTATTTATATTAACATATTTTATTTATAAGAATACCCATTAAAAGATATTCATCGTAACTACAAAACTATTTCCTAAAGCAGGTCATGATCGATGTTTCATGGTCATTAATGCATCAATCTACCAACTAACTATTCAATCACACCCCTTGCCGGTTCGAAAGGGCACTGCGACACGAACCCTATATGGTGCCCTTATAATATCGTATCGTAATCATTAGATGGAGATTCAATACACATTGTTAATAGATTTATTTAAAAAAATATTTTATTTTACTTTTTTAATAAAAAAAAAATAATAGATGCTATATCTCCATCTAATAGTTACGATGACGCGGTATCATACGGGCACCTATGAGACCACCTTGCAGCGCCCCTGCTCTCCCCATTGCTGCACCATCAATTACCAAAAAATACCACACCACTACTTTAATAAGGAAAATAGAAATGAGCTTGGCATTAAAAAGATTTTGAAGAGATAGAATGATGCAATCTCCATATTGTCGCCGACGTTGATGATGAAGAACACAACGGAAGGGGAGATCTACAAAGGAGGGAGACGGGAATTTTGGCTGGGAACGGAGGAAGAAGAGGGAATAGGGAGAGGGAAGAGGGAGAGAAGAACAGAGAGAGGGAAGACGCAAGAGAGAGAGAGAGAAATTGAGAGTATTAATTTCCTTTTCTTCATCATAACAGTGGCCACAATTATATACGGGAACGGGGAGTAAGGAAAACGGGAAACGGGACAATCTTCCACGGGGGGCAGTAACCACTTCCTTGCCTCCATTCACGTGTAACAGTAACTATATATGGGACGGGGACGGGGGGTCTTATAACAGAAAACGGGGAACCAGGAACGGGATTCTCTAAGGAAACAAACCAAACAAACCATGGAGAAAATGAGAAAAGAAAATAATTAAAGGTTCGTAATATTGCCCGCTCCTTCAAAACAACCTTGTCCTCAAGGTTAATCAAGAGAAGTGCCGGTGGAGAATTAGCAACGACTTTACCAGTGTTCTCTCGGGTCCATTCCGCAGCAACATAAACAAAAACAGCATCCTTCTTAATAGGCCAAACCTCGGGGACCCATGTTGTTGCACCCTTGGATAGGTGATGATAGCAATCTATATCATCCTGAATTATCATGAAAATTTCGTCCAAATTTGATATATGTTTTTCTTCATCAAATCTTTGTGGAGAAATGGCAGCTTCGCCAGCTTCGCCCGGGTGACCGACCCATAAAATGCTACTTACCTTGTCATCATCTTTAGCGGAGGAAGTACCGAATCCACTTCCGGACATTATGACAAGAATCAAGGGCCCTTGGGAAGCCTTTGCAACTTCTGTGTCAAGAAGTTGCTGCTGCCCAGGAAGGAGAAGATCGACTCGGTCCCGGGATTCTGCCTCAATAGATTGATCAGCACCCACTCTCAGAACTGTGACATCAGCTGCAGCTGCTACTTTCTTTGCATCCTCTATCTGTGCAGTGGCGCAAGCCATATTCACGCAGCCTGGCGGATAGTTTGTTGATGTCCATGCTGGAAGGCCTTGCAATGGGATTGTATAATTGTATGGAGTGCCATATATGAATAACAGCACTTTTGCCAGGCCGTGTTTCGATGGTACAGCATGGTTTCCTTTCTCCAGTCCAGATCCATTCTCACCATTTGGAAGTGCTAAACTGCCACTTGCAGAATTTGCAATCATATCGACATACCGTTGACGATGGCGCTTAGCCTGATCAGTTAGCCCATGATATTTATCCGTCAATGGCAGTGAAGATTTCGTAAAAATTGCAATGGAACTTTCGCAAACAGAGGACTCTCCTTTGACTGTCCTGACAGCACCACAATTGGCAACCCTCAAGCCATGGCAAACTCTGAGAATTATCTCAACTGCTATATCAGAACTGGCCCTAGGAATCCTCTCTGTAATATCAGGCTGTAAGTCCTCAAGACTAATAAAAGATGCAATTCTATCAAGGAAAACTTTAGTCTGAATTATCATAGAGATTGGGTCGGGTAGATTGCTTATAGGGAGGCATCTGGAATTGGTGAGTGGAGGAATGTGATGAGACAAGGTCTCATGACTAACTGGAATTATAGCTCCACTTTCATGATCAGGATCTGATGATTCATCCTCCTTAATTACACTCTTCCAATTGAACTCTTGTGGCTTTGGAAGTCTTGCAATGCTCCTGTTTGTACGATCCATGTGGCACAACAGCAATGGTGTAAAGCAAAGCAATACAATGACCCATTGTGTGGATAACTGCTCCCACCTGCCATGTTCCTCTGTGCATTTAGACTTCCAGCAATGTGTATATTGTTCAATTGATAGCAAATACCATGCTGCTCCCAGAACATGACCTGCTAACGTGTACAACAGCAGGTTGTATGCAGCCCCAGCCCATGCAGTCTTTGTGATTACCCCCGTAGTTTGTACAATTTGAGAATTCAATGGAAAAATCTGATACAATCTGAGAACATATTGAAGCAAATCTATCAATGCAAGAGCATTATTATTGTGATCTGTTTGTGGGTTTCGTGTCGCGGGAAGGATGAACCAAATGACGATCTGGTGCTCAACACAGGCATCATGGGAACTCCCCAAGTCAGCCTCTACAACATAGAACGCAGCAGCAGAGGTCGATTGAAAGGTGTATGAGTATGACCGTGAAGATCCAGCAATGGGTTTTCCATCCAGCAGTACTTTCACGCAGGAGAGGACAGAATTTGCCACAGAGGGAAGACTGTATCCTCCTTCCAAGGCAAGAACGATCTTCCCATGAACAAATTCCATTAACTCATCCTCTATGGAACCCACTCTATGAGCGAATTCCATATTAATGTTCCCCTTAACATCAGTTCCAACAAATACAATTTTCATTCCACTACTGGCAGCACTAGCAGGATTTATTCCATGGGCTGAGACAGGTATGCTGCATACCTTATGGTGAGGATCTCCTCTCGCCTTCCATGTGAAGGACAAAGACAACGGCAACATTGAAGTAGCCATTCCAGGGAAACTTGTGCTCAGTAAACTTTTTCTTCCTTGCTTATCCATCCAGGATGATGCAGTAGCGCACCAAGGCAGTGAACTGTTTTACCCCTGTTGAGATGTCCAAGGAGTGCAGACGCTGAAAGAACACTTGCAGTTGTTACAGGATTTGGCAAGATACCAGTCCACTCCTTGTCAACCAACAACTTCAAAGCCTTGCTTGGATGGTCCAACTGCGTGTACCCAACGATCATTGCCATCCTTGAGACGAGATCAGCTTCTAGTTGAAAGGTCTTTGTTCTGCCAAACTTACCAGCCACTGATCCAACAGCAAATGAACTACGAATTGGAGGCCCATGACTCTCAGTTCTACTCCTGCCGCTTTCATTCTTGAGGTGATAAGGGGTTACAAGGACAGATCCGTTCAACAGTTTGGGGGTGAAAAGACCGCAATTAGACACAAGAGAAGCAGGGTGTCTGCACTGAGATTTCAGCCTGATCCCAAGTTGGTCGTGAAGTACCTCCTGGTTGGACTGACAACCCATGGAATTTGTAATGCCTCTCAAATGTCGAGTGCTGGAAATGCTCACTATTGAGGGTAGCACGTGTTCATCGTCCAACGTGAAAGAGGCAATGAATTGTTTCGAAACGGTTGTTGGAAATCCGTCCTCATTGGAGCCGAGTTACGTAAGTGGAATGAGAATCTGACCACCTTCATCTTCCGCGTCCCCATCTAGCGGTCTTAAGTTCTCACCCAGCCGCTCGGGTACCAAGCTGTGTGATTAGGAAAATTTGACAAAGTTGTGGCAGTGTGTGGCTTATCACTTTGGGAATCAGAGGCTTCAGTCGAAGGTGAGGAGAATGAACCCAGGGATGGAAACCACGGTGTTTCTGGTGGCGTTGAAAATGAAGAGGAATTTGCGGTCGACAGGAGTAAGCGGTCGATACAGGAGTGCCGAATTTGTGTGGAGGTAGAAACGGAGGAAGCGATTCGAGCGATTCGAGCATCAGGTGATTGTACGGATGCATTGCTCGAAGTAAAGATAGTTTGAAACAAATTGGCAAATGTGGAAATCGAAATCGGTGATGAAGATGAAATTTGTTTGGAAATGAGAGCAGAAATGGCGATTTGAGGACCCGGTGGTGGTGGTACGGAACCAGTGTGGGAAGAGGAGGCGGGAAGAGAAACGGGACAATGGGAAGCCATCGTAGAGGAAGCTACAGGAAGCGAAGGGTTTACTGACCGTATAGTGTCTTGCTCGAGGCGGTGGATGGAGCTGCGGAGTTCCGCCATGGATGAGCGGAGTTTGGTGCAGGTCGACCCGATTTGTTCGGCTTGTGAAACCGCGGTGGACATGCGGGCACCGAATCGATCGGTAGCTCGTCGGAGAGCCTTCATCTCGTTGGACAGTGCGGCGACAGACTTCTCGAGCGCTTCGAGAGCTTGTGCTTCGATCTCCTCTGCATTTCTCTCAATGAAAGCACCATTTGATGCAATCTCCATGTTGTCGCCGACGTTGATGATGAAGAACGCAACGGAAGGGGAGATCTGCAGAGGAGGGAGACGGGAATTTTGGCTAGGAACGGAGGAAGAAGAGGGAATAGGGAGAAGGAAGAGGGAGAGAAGAACAGAGAGAGGGAAGACGCAAGAGAGAGAGAGAGAAATTGAGAGTATTAATTTCCTTTTCTTCATCATAACAGTGGCCACAATTATATACGGGAACGGGGAGTAAGGAAAAAGGGAAACGGGACAATCTTCCACGGGGGGCAGTAACCACTTCCTTGCCTCCATTCACGTGTAACAGTAACTATATACGGGACGGGGACGGGGGGTCTTGTAACAGAAAAACGAAACCGAGGCGGATTCTCTAAGGAAACAAACCAAACAAACCAAGGAGAAAATGAGAAAAGAAAATAATTAAAGGTTCGTAACATAGAAATTCATCACCCAAAGTTATCCAAAAATATACAATTGTGGCATATTTGATTAGTAAAAATAAAAATATTATTTTCACCTTATTATCAATAAAATAATAAATTCACTTTTTAATTACTCGATTGAAAAAATAAAAATTTCTAAATGAATAACTATTTATTCAAATTGGAAAATAAAAAAAAACCACATCTTTATAGATATTATTTATTTATTAAAGTCAATGAATATCTATTCTGAGAATAATTATCTTTTTAAATAATTCGTCATAATCAAAGGCTGCTAGTCCATCCTTTGAAATCTCTCAACCATTCACTCCGATATCATCCCTTGATATTTGACATCCTAAATATCTATTACCTAACCGTTACTCATCTCCCATTTGAAATATCATTGTCCCTTCGCTTCAAAATCTAGCTACTATTAATTTTAAAATTGCATCAAGTCAAATATCAATTACCCAATTATTACTCATCTGCCCTTCAGTTCAAGTATTTTGTAATATTAATTGCTATTGGACTCATCGAAAGATTAGTGTATGTTGAAATATTTTTTTAAAAAAATAGTAAAAAAGTTATAAATATAAAATTTTATCTTATTTATCTTACTATTATTATATTTCAAATATACAAAGTCACAAATGGTATGACGAGGGACATGGGCTCTCACCTCATATTCATCAACAGGACATAGCAACTAAAAAAATTTCAATGAGCCAATAGTGGCCATCGGCTCTCGCTGCCTCTCTCCAAGCCATTAGTATACTAAGAGAGCATCACAATTAGCCGAGACTCACTTTGCCTCCATCGATATTTGAGATTTTATCGGTAGGTTTATAAATCTATTTATGTTTTGCTGGGAAGTATCGATCTTATGTCCAAATCATTTGCAAGCGGGGCAAATAGCCGATTTCCATTGATATTCATGTCAAATATCTACCACTATCTCCTCGCTTGAGGGTGGGTTAACTCTGATCACCAAATAGATGGTCTCCAGCAATTTAGCTTCAACAACAAGCTCGACAATCCCAACAGTGTAACAATCCCTCCACCAATAATAATTCTAGTAGAACTCAAAAGAAGAAGATCCAAATGAGAACAATTTTATATTCGTTTTTGCACAAATTCATACCCGATTTTTATTTTTTTAAAAAAATAGACGCATTCATAAATAATCAAAAGCCCTTGTTAAGAATAGATTGCAAGCCAGTTACATTACAAAATGTAAATAATAAAAAGCCATTCTTTTAATAGTGCTCACGAAGTTTAATGATATCAACAAATGAAATAAGAAGCCATTGGAATTTACCGAAGTATAGGAGAGGCCAAATTTTCCCCATTGCTTGAGGACATTTCCCTCAATTGTGGGAAATAGAAGCTTTTTTCCTATAAAGTATCCAACCAAGGTGATCTTATAATGCCCTATTTGCAAATTATGCATTATAATATAAGAATTTAATTATATTAGGAGAATTTTTCTAGATTAATTGTGTATTTAGAAAGAATCAACTATTTGATATGTGCGGTTCTTAAGCATGGCTTAGAAGAATGGACAGCATTGGTACGTTGTAAAGCTGTGCTCGTGTGTATCTTAGTGGAATGATTGATAATTCTGCATGGTGGAGGCACACTCAGCATGGCTTAGCACAATAGTCAATGCTTGTACTTGGGTGTGTGGTGTTTGTATGTGTATGTATTTTGTCTTTGCATTTGATAGACCTCCATCCAACAATATTGTATCAATTTGATTATGTAAGTAATTTGGTATGTATTTTGGACCATTTGTTTTGAGATTTCAAGATGAAAAAGAGAAAGAAAATAAAAAAGAGACAAAAGAGGAGAAAGAATGTGAAGAAATATAATTTTAAAATAATTTTATATTAGATCTAAATAATACTCAAATTATAACAAGTTCATTTGAACTTATTTCTTCATTTGCTGTTTAGATTTTTTAAATATTTTTTCAATACTAACATACATATTGTTCTTTGATATTTATTTTTGATTTTATTCAACATGCATGCTAATTTTTCTATTATTTATGAGAATTAAATATGTGTGCTTATATTTTTATAATTTGTCATAAAATAATAAAAGTTTTAGATATTTGACCTTATACGTTATTTTATACAAATATTTAACAAAATACTATACTTTAAGTTTGTAATGATGATTTATTTTTCAATGTTAAAAAAATTTGATTATTTATTATTTATTATAGACTTTTCATTTTAACTGAATAAAAATTATTATATAAAACTAATAAAATATATTCAGATATATCTTAATATATTATTTGTAAACAAAGATCATCATATAATATTTACGGGTCTAAAAAATCGTATTTTACCCCATCCATAAGAAATAATATATAATCAATTTATCCACAGGTCTTTAAATAGCGGTATATGGCTTAAGAATGACAAGTTATGTAGTTCAATCTTTAATATTTAACTCTTATTGGTAAAATTATTATTAATCCTTGGTTGATATATTTTTATTATATTTCTATATTTTTCAAACTTTCTTATTAATTTATTAACGTTTTTAGCATTTTTGTATTTGAATATCTTTTCTTATGTTTATCCATATATATTTACATACATAATTATATATATCATTGAGTATTATACCCATTCCCGTCAAATTTTTATAACTATTCAAATTAACAAATTTAAATCTATTGTAGAATTTGAATAGAAGGAGTCTCAAAATATTTTTCTTGTTTAATTGTTAAAATGTAATATGCTAGAATTGAAAATATTTTAGTTTGATATTATAGGATTATGTATTTGTCACTTGGGTCAATCAGCCTATGGTAGATTTATGTTGTTATTTGGCATTGATATTATAGATGATGTACTCTATTGTGCATGATAGATACTGAGCAAGTATCGTAACATTCAAGCCAAACAATCAGAATTTGGCAAAAATCCTATGACTTAGGGGTTATTTTCATATAGTTTAATGGAATTTATAACAGTGTTAAACTTTAATATTTGGTGAAGTATTTGATATCAATATTCTATGTTTTTATATCAGGATCGTGACAATTCTTTTACGGTTGTGCACCACAAAGAGGGGGCACAAAGGGAAGAGAGATAATTGAGAACGATGGTATCCTTCATCAAAATGGACAATCTTAGATGATGAGACCTCGGGATGAAAGGGGCCAAGCCTCTCAGAGGCCTTCGAAACAGGGAGATCTGAGGATGAGTAGGGGAAATTGCCTGCTACAGGAGCCAATTGCGAAGTCGGGTGGACTCCTAATGACTAGGGCTCCTCCACACGCTTTTTAGAAGCATAACAAACAGGGGTTGCTAAATTTTGGTCCAAAGAAACAAGGTTAGAGATTTTACCAATCTTATTAAAATTGTTTTACGGCTTAGTTGAAGACAGGCTAGTCGAGGCACATTCACTTTCAATTATATTTATCACTCCAATATAATCACTGCATCGAGTAACAAGACGTCGAGACAAATTTGAGTATTTGTCATCGAGTCCTAGAAGGATCTCCAAAGATATAATCAATTCCTCTTAATCACAAGAGAAGGACACCTTCCTTATAAGAGAGGTAGAGAACCCGAATTCTACATGCCACGGTTTCCATGGTCCCTGAATCTTTGACTACTGTTTTTCTCAAAATATCATCTTCCATACTATTTTATAATTATTGCACATAGGCTATGCTGTGTTGAGTATAATGTGATTCCCTTGAATAGGGATTTGTATTTTATTAGAATAATTAAAATGAAAATTTTATAATAGTGTTACTAAAAGTATTAATATAGATAAGTATAGTTATTAGACTAATATAATAATATCACATAAATCTATTTATGTAAATGATATATAGTCTTAGTGAATCACCAAGCTTTGGTTTGCTTTATTTATTTACTCCCTTCTCCCTCTGAATTTATGAAACAAAATTATGACAGTAATCAAACTAAATCAAGATGGAAAATTGTTATTCATCATAGAAAAAAAAAAGGAAGAAGAAGAAGAAGAAGAAGAAGAAGAAGAAGAAGAAGAAGAAGAAGAAGAAGAAGAAGAAGAGAGAGAGAGAAGGGATTTATTGTTATCTTTTTAAATATTATATTCTTTTATTTTTTAAAAAATTTAAAATTCTTTATAACGTAATCCATGATGTAAATTAAAAGAAGTATTTTAATGTGTTTTTAATCTTTTGTCTTTAATATTATAAAAATAAATCAAATATAATATTTAAGAAGATTATAATAAAATTTTAAAAATGTGGAGGATGTAAGTCTTTATGAATTCAACTGTAGAAGCCCTACCCTATATTTTGAAAGAAAAATATTATTTCTCATAGGGATAATTTATAGTGATTCGACAAGCAAGAATTTCAATGACATCAAAGTACTAAGACAATATCATAAATCAATATAGCTGTTTCTAAATATTTTATGTCCACTTTTTAAAAATTTACCTACAACTTATACATTTAATTTCAACTTACTCGTTCTATTCAATTCCTATATTTGTTGAAATTCATAAATACAAATACAATCGACATTGAAAATAGTCGTAAATATCTATGTTAATCATCAATTATCAAACAAAGTAAAAATATAAAGAACAACAATATACAATTAAATATATAAAGCTGTATAATAATATTTAACAATAAAAATTCTTATCAATTAAGAAAAAATTACAAAACTACCTTAAAATAAATCTACTATAAAGTATTTGGTTATAAATAATCCATTTTGAGAGTCTTTTACAGCACCGCATATGAATAATCTGTTGAAATAGCAGTCACAGCTCTATCACCTATCGCAAGAGTTTGAATTTAAGGATGTAAGAATGTGATTAAGAATGAGATTCCTATCTTTGTTACTGTATGTAATGTTTTACTTTGCAATTGATTACCACATCTCTATTTGAATGCTCGAGGAATGCCCCTAACTATATTATTCTAACCCCAAGTTGATAGTAAGATTTGGTAATATAACAAGATTTTATAATTTTTTGACACGCCAATATACAATTACACATTACTTACCAAAAAAAAATACGATTCCTAATACATTTTGAAAAAGCACGTTTTGTGCTAACGTGTTTCGACCCCGTTAAAAGTATCGCGGAAGCAGTAAAAATAAATATCTAATACACGTAAAAGATATTTAGTACTAGATACATACGAGACTAACAATCATGCATAATATAATAACGAGAAGTAATAGAGATAAATACACAATTTTTTGATGACGAAGTGAAAACTCGATACCCACGGTATCGAGAAAAACACTCCGGGCTTCAGCGGCCAGGGAAGCAATGCACTATGAAAATCAACTTACAGACCGGGTGGTAACGACGCGCTAACCTAGCCGACTTACTCCTGTCACGTGATCCCTACCAAGGAACTCCTTGGATTTGCCCGCGGCAACGGAACCGGACTCCTTCCGGTCTTCACGTTAATCTTTCCTCGAACCACTTGAATTTCCAATCACGAACGAGTCTCCTTCTTCACGAACCAACGTCTCCAACGATGGTAGAAGGCAAAGTTTCAATGGTGAAAGAAAGTTGGTGATAAAACTTCTATGAACATGTAGAGCAATCTTTTAGTGATTAGTTTTCTCAAGATGTGCAAAAACATCAGTTTTCCAGAATTCTTAGGGTCCAAAAACATAAGTCCAATATTTATAGTGGAGCCAAAAAAGCGTTTGAAAATTACCCGTTGGCCGGGCGCGAGCTCAGCGGCGGGCGCGCGAGCAGCGGGCGACCTACTGGTTTTTCGGCTCGAGCGGCTAGAGAGCGATAGGCGAGCGGCCACCCTACTGGTTTTTGAGCTCGAGCGGGAATCGAGCTCATGGCGAGTGGGCAATCTTTGGATGGGCTCGAGCGACTGGAGGGCGGACCGAACGGACTAAAACCCGACAACCCACAACCCGACATCGATACAATAATACAAATGGTCACGGAATATGCCAATAAGACCAATATCTCTAACAATCTCCCCCTTTGGCAATTTCGTGACAAAACTAAGAAAGTAAATAAGTACAAGTGAATCACGGGTTCAGACACCACCGAGATAGAACCCGTGTACGTGAAAACCTACGCCTAGTGATACAAGAGAGATACATAAAAAATATAAATAGCTATACGAGAGCTGCTGAGGTGATGTGATAAAAACTTGCTTGACTGCCTGTGTCACTTCAGTTTCCTGATCAAGTAAGGTTAATACCAACAACAAAGATGTAGGCAATAATAGATACAGCATGCAGTACTCAAGTGCAACAGAGAGAGTAGATAACATCAATGATAACATCAATAGCAAAATGCCAGATAATATAGAGAGCACGGAACACAAAAGAAGTGCTAAAAAGAAATACATCAAATTAAACTCCCCCTAACATAAAGAAGTACATCAAGTCTAACTCCCCCTAACACAAAGAAGAACATCTCGCCCAAGCTCCCCCTATCAGCATGTAGCAAAAGGAAACCTCGATCTCCCTCTTTTTGTCACGAATAGTCAAAGAGAGGGGATCACTCAGAATCGCCGGGAGGAGGCGTGCCATAATGTCTTTGCCAACGTTGATACGCAGCCTCCTGAGTGTCCAACCGATCATCCAACCGATCAAATCGAGCAAGTATGTGGGACTGAAATTGAGATTGCGACGCAAGAATCCGCTCTTGAGAGGAATACAAACGCTCAAAACGGTTAGCAAGGCGGGACATCTGACCCATCAGAGCGGCCGAGGAAGAGGTGGAGTGCCGATGTGAAGCGGATGGACCGGGAGGCCGACGGGTCGGAAAAGGGCGACCTTGAGCGAAGGGCCTTCGTCTGCTTGAGTAGGAGGCACAGCGAGGAGAGGCTCATCGAATGTGGCTCATCGGGGTTGATAGCAAAGCGACGTGCATGGGACCGACTGGGGCAAAAGTGGTGGAGGTGATGGGGCGGCCGAGCGGTAGGCGAGGATAGTCCGCGAATGGATGACTGAGCCCAGCAAGGAGTCGCTGAATAAGGCACCCAAAAGGTAGATTTGCCTCTTTTCGGCTGGAGAAATTGGCAATAATATGAGTGATAAAATGGGATGGTAAGTCAATAAGCTGACCACTCAACAGAGTATACAGAAATAATGCATTCTCCTAGGAAAGGGATGAAAAGTGGGAGACCGGGAACAGGTTCGTGAGCATGATACGGCTCACGACCAGTCGCCGAGAGGAGAGGTAGAAAGTCGGGAATGCTTTGCCATTCCACTCCAGAGGGGCACCATGAAGAAAGGTGGCAATTTCTTTAAAAGTAGGCCGGGTGAGCGCCGAAAAGTAAGGGTAGGGTGGATTGGCCATCCGAGGGATATCAAAAATACGGGCAGGGATATCAGCCGTAATGTGCAGTTGTGCCCCGCGCACGAAAGTAGAAAAAGAATTATAAGTGATCGCATGAATATTTGAATAAAATTCTTGAATAAGGATGTGCGATGGAGCAATCAAACTTGTGATGACCGAGGCCCAAAATCAAGACGACGGAGGGTAGATCTGGCAAATCTGGTGAAGTAGGAGAAAGAGAACGACGGCCGACGCAAGAAGAGAAGAAAGGCAGGAGCGACGAAGACGGGTGAGGGTTTGTGTGATGAGCGCTTGCTGCCTGCTCGAAGATAAAGGCAGGCAGCGGCCGCTCGATCCAAAGGCGAGCAAGCGGAGAAATCCGCCCTTTTTTTTTAAATTAGAAAGAGGAGGATTCATTCATCGGGCGGTGAGCACACTCCGAGGGCAATTCTTAAAAACTCAAACCGCACACTGTCTAATGGTTTGGTGAGGATATCGGCCAACTGATGCTCGGTTGGAGTGTGTGTAAGTGATATCACGCTAGTTTCCACCAACTCACGTATGAAGTGATGCTGAATATCGATATGTTTGGTGCGGAATGTTGCACAGGATTTTTAGAAATATTTATTGCACTAGTATTGTCACAGTAAATCTGCATAGTGTCCTGGACAATACCATAGTCAAGGAGCATTTGTTTCATCCATAGAAGCTGGGTGCAACAACTGCCCGCGGCGATGTATTCGACTTGACCGTGAGACGGTGAAATAGAATTTTGTTTCTTACTCAGCCAAGTTACCAGATTGGAGCCGACATAAAAACACCAACCGGATGTGCTCTTTCGATCCTCAATATTTCCGGCCCAATCGACATCGGAGTATCCGATCAAAGCAAAATTTGAATCGTTTGAGAAAAGAATTCCAAAAGCAGACGTCCCGTTGATATAACGAATGATGCGCTTGACAGCACTTAAGTGGGATTCTTTTGGATTGGATTGATAGCGGGCGCAGACACCGACACTAAATGTAATGTCGGGTCTGCTAGCAGTCAAATATAAGATACTGCCGATCATACTTCTATAAAGAGAGGGATCGACACTCTTGCCTGCAGGATCACGATCCAACTTGGAGGAGGTGCTCATGAGAGACCGAGTATGTTTAGAGTTATCAAGATTGAATCGTTTGACAAGATCCTTGGCATATTTGGCTTGAAAAATAAAAGTACCGTGAGGAAGTTGTCGAATTTGCAGTCCAAGGAAGAATGTAAGTTCTCCAATCATACTCATTTCAAATTCAGAGGCCATACATTTTGCAAAAGAATGTGCATGGGAGTCGACAGTAGCGCCAAAAACAATGTCATCAACATAAACTTGGGCTACTAACATATATTTGTCAGGCATTTACACAAATAGAGTTTTATCAACACTCCTCGAATAAAGCCATGATCATTTAGGTACGAAGTAAGACGATCGTACCAAGCTCGGGGAGCTTGTTTAAAGCCGTAGAGAGCCTTCTTGAGTTTGTACACATGGTCAGGAAATGTAGGGTTCACAAAGCCTTTCGGTTGTTCAACATAGACCTCTTCTTGTATGAACCCATTTAAAAATGCACTTTTGACATCCATTTGGTATAATTTAAAACCCATGGTACAAGCAACAGATAGAAGGATACGAATAGACTCCAGACGGGCCACAGGGGCAAAAGTCTCGTCATAGTCAATACCTTCTACCTAAGTATATCCTTGAGCAATAAGGCGGGCTTTATTTCAAGTGATATTTCCATTTTTATTGGTTTTATTTTTAAATATCCACTTGGTTCCAATGACATTTGTATTGGTAGGTCGGGGAACCAAGGTCCAAACATCATTTCTCACAAATTGATTGAGTTCCTCATGCATGGCATTAGTGCAGCACTCATCAAGTAATGCCTCTTCGACCTTTTTGGGTTCGATGTGAGAGACATAACAGGTATAGGCGAGCTGATTCAGAATGCGGCGACGCAGCCTCATACCTTCATTAACATCGCCCAACATTAGGTTCTTTGAATGATTGAGCTTAACTCTAGAAGAAGGTTCCTTTGTAGGAATGGCAGTAGGAGTTACTTGCTCAATGTCCGGAGAGGATATGTTGGGTAAGGCGTCATCATGATCATCATCTTGATTTGAGCAATCAGTGCTTATAGGATGGTCATGAGGAGTATCATTCACAACAACATTTATGGATTCCATAACTGTTTGAGTGCCCAAATTGTAGACTCGATAGGCTCGACTAGTTAAGAAATATCCCAAGAATATTCCTTCATCACTTTTTGAGTCGAATTTTCCTAAGTTTTTCCTATCACGTAGAATATAGCATTGACGGCCGAAGATATGGAAATACTTAACATTTGGTTTCTTTCCTTTCCAAAGTTCATAAGGGGTTATTTCTGTCCCAGGTCTTAGGTAGACCCGGTTGATTATGTGACAAGCCGTATTCACGGCTTCGCCCCAGAAGTGCATGGCAATATTTTTACATTGCATCATTGTTCTTGCCATTTCTTGAATGACCCAATTTTTGCGCTCAACAATCCCATTTTGTTGAGGGGTGATAGGAGAAGAAAATTCATGATGAATTCCCTCATCATTACAAAATGTTTCAAAATTGAAATTCTCAAATTCCTTGCCATGGTCACTCCGAATTCTAATGATAGAGGTACCTTTTTCATTTGCAATTCTTTTACACAAGGTTTTTACGTGGTCAAAAGTATCGGATTTTTCTCGGATAAGATCTATCCATGAATACCTAGAAAAATCATCCACAACAACTAAAATGTACTTTTTACCACCTAAACTTTCAATTCTAGACGGCCCCATAAGGTCCATATGAATTAATTCAAGAGGCTGTGAAGTGTTGATGTTACTATGAGATGAGTGACTTGATCGAATTTGCTTTCCTAATTGACAAGGACCACACACATAATGTTTTATATTTGACAATTTAGGTAGTCCTTCAACACAACTCTTCTTCGAAATTTTTGATAAGCTTTTAAAATTTAGGTGGCCAAGGCGTTGATGCCACAATTCAGTTGTGTCAATTTTAGCAGATTTACATTTAAGAATATTATTAGGCTGAATACCATAAAGATTGTCAGGAGTTCTCTTTCCCTCTAAAACAATTGAGCCATTTGTGTCATAGATGGAGCATTTATCTTGAAAAAATCGGACCTCAAAGTTGTCATCACAAAATTGACTGATACTCAGGAGGTTAGATTTCAATCCTGATACATACAAAATATCACAGGGCTTCGAGAGTCCAGAGATACCAATCAAACCTCGACCAAGGATAGGTGCTCTTGAGCCATCACCAAAGACAACCGTCCCATCAGGATGGTCTGACATTGAAGAGAACATAGCTTTATTTCCACATATGTGTCTAGAGCATCCACTATCCAAGTACCACAGAGATTGATTTTGAGCTTTTAAAGCTATATGAGCAACATGACATTTGATTGTTTTTGAAGAATTTTTCAGTTCACTTTTCTCTACCCAAATTTTTCTTCCCGAATGCATTTTCTGATTTAACATTTTCACTTGTTCATCCAAGTACTGAATGTGATCAACGAGTTTATTCATTTTTAGCCTTTGTCTTTGGTTGTACAGAAGATTCATAGTGTGGCACCAAGGACGAATATGACCTACTTTTCCACACGCATGGCAGGTAGGCACAAATTTTGGTCTGAAAGAATTGTTCATAGACCTTTGATTGAAATTTTTGAAGGTCTTGAAAGTGTTTGAAGATTTGTTCATGAACTTTTGATTATATGAGTTAGGCAAACGTGTTGGGACAAAACTTTTCTCCACACATTGAGGCACAGTCTTAATGACTTTGGGAGTGATAGTATTTTTGAGTAGAGGTTTTGTAGTGGGAACAAATACAGTTTTAGGTTGTGGACCATGTTGGGAGATTTTCTCAACATATCCCAAACGCTTTTTATTTCCAGTCATTTTCCCAATTCCCAACATATGATCAAGTTTTTGGGTTCCACTTAAAAATTTTTTCAGATCCTCTTTAGTGTTCTCAAGCTCCACTTCTAGAGTCTTAATTCTAGTGATTAAGGAGCTGTTTTGACTTTCCAAATCTAGATGAATATTAGTGGCATCCTTTAATTTCATTGCAACTTCATCCTTTTCTCTTTCCAGGTTGATGAGTTTACTGTTTAAGCTTTTATTTACTTTCTTCACTTTCAAACATTCCTTAAAAAGTTTATCATACGCTTCTTGAAGCCCATCAAAATCATTATCAGAATCTTCATGAGAAGAATCTGACTGTTCGGGAGATGCACTTGTGGCTTCGTCACTGTTGATGATAGATGTCATGAATGCCATATAATTTATTTCATCATCCTCGGAGGATTGTTCATATTGATTTGAGTCATCTTTATCATCCGTTAGAGACACATTTAAGGCTTTTCCTTTTTGACGCTTAAAATTTGGACACTCCGTCCGGATATGGCTGAAACCGAAGCATTCATGACATTGGATTCCTGGAGATTTCTTGGTTTTAACATCTCTCGTTTTCTTTTTGTCCTTTTTGAATGGATTGTGAGACAAATCAGGTACTTTAGAAGGTCGTTTGTTGTTCTTATTTTTGAAAAATTTTTAAAATTTTTAACGAACAGAGCAAAGTCCTCATCACTACATGATTCATCGTCTGAGTGACGATCTTTCTCTTCCTTTACTGTTTTCAGGGCAATTGATTTGTTTTTCTTGGATTGAGGAAGAGTGTGCTCATATGTTTGAAGAGACCCTACTAGTTCTTCTATTCTCAGTTTATCTAAGTCTTTGCTTTCTTCAATGGCAGTAACTTTTGGTCTAAAACGTTCAGGCAAAGATCTAAGTACTTTTCGGACAATTCTATTTTCAGGGATACGTTCACCTAAATTGAAAGTAGAATTCACAATGTCATTCAATTTTACATAGAATTCATCAAAAGACTCATCATCTTTCATGCGTATTTATTCAAACTTAGTGGTGAGCATTTACAATTTTGAATTTTTGACTAGTTTCGTACCTTCGTGAGTAATTTTAAGAATGTCCCAGGTTTCTTTAAATTTTTCACGCATAGAAATACGTTTAAATTCTTCTGGGGAAACAGCCATAAATATAGCATGTAATCCCTTACTATTCCAATTGCATGCATCAAGTTCCTCTTTAGTCCACAATGACACAGCTTTTGGTTGGTTATCGACGGAACTTGTGGGTGGCGTCCACCCAATTTGGGTACTAACCCAAACTCGTTCATCCATTGATTTTAAAAATGCTCTCATCCGTACTTTCCAGTACGCATAATTGCTCCCATCAAAATAGGGAGGAACGGACAGTGATTGACTAGAATGCATCTAGATCGGGGTCGTGGATCGGGGTGAGTCTCTGATACCAATTGAAAAAGCACGTTTCGTGCTAACGTGTTTCGACCCCGTTAAAAGTATCGCGGAAGCAGTAGAAATAAATATCTAATACACGTAAAAGATATTTAGTACTAGATACATACGAGACTAACAATCATGCATAATATAATAACGTGAAGTAATAGAGATAAATACACAATTTTTTGATGACGAAGTGAAAACTCGATACCCACGGTATCGAGAAAAACACTCCGGGCTTCAACGGCCAGGGAAGCAATGCACTATGAAAATCAACTTACAGACCGGGTGGTAACGGCCTTCTAACCTGGCCGACTTACTCCGTCACGTGATCCCTACCAAGGAACTCCTTGGATTTACCCATGAGAACGGAACCGGACTCCTTCCGGTCTTCACGTCAATCTTCCCTCGAACCACTTGAATTTCCAATCACGAACGAGTCTCCTTCTTCACGAACCAACGTCTCCAACGATGGTAGAAGGCAAAGTTTCAATGGTGAAAGAAAGTTAATGAGAAAACTTCTATGAACATGTAGAGCAATCTTTTAGTGATTAGTTTTCTGAAGATGTGCAACAATATTCTTGAAGTATGAGAGGGTTTTCTTCTCAAAGAGGAACACACATCAGTTCTCCAGAATTCTTAGGGTTCAAAAACATAAGTCCAATATTTATAGTGGAGCCAAAAACGCGTTTGAAAATTCTGCCCGTTGGGCTGGCGCTCGAGAGGGGCTCGAGCACGCGGCGGGTGGCCAGGGGGCGAGCAGCGAGCGGGCGACCTACTGGTTTTTCGGCTCGAGCGGCTAGCGAACGATAGGCGAGCGGCCACCCTACTGGTTTTTGAGCTCGAGCGGGAATCGAGCTCATGGCGAGCGGGCAGTCTTTGGATAGGCTCGAGCAACTGGAGGGCGGACCGAACGGATTTTAACCCGACAACCCACAACCCGATATCAATACAATAATACAAATGGTTACGGAATATACCAATAAGACCAATGTCTCTAACACATTTAACAATCCTATGAGAGAAAGTACAATGATATAGCAAATAATTAATCGATAATATATCATAAAATTAAGATTAAAATAACATACTCACTACTTTAATTTTTCATAAGTCCAAAATTTGGCATAAAAACTGAGCAAATCTCCAAATATTCAAAATTTGGATTAGAATTCATTTAAAAATAATTCAAAACCCAATAACATTAATGGGCCATCATATCGATTTGAGGCTGGTCTGCTCAATTTCTAATTGGCATGTTTATTACAAGCGATTTTAAGCCAGACAACAATGAAGAGACTAATAATATGGTGCCGCATTCTTAGCTACTCTCTTAGTCAACTAGGCCGGCGAGGCAGGCCTGAGTCATCCATGCTCTTGTGCTCTTTCTTCCCATGTCGTATGTACAAATACCAGGGCTTAGTCATGGTTTTCCTATCTTCTCTCTATTTGTAAATTTGCCCGTTCTCCTATTAGCCTTTTGGTCCTACATATCTAATGGAATAAATACTCCAAAATTATCTAGGAGCCGAATCTCCAACTCGATTTGGGCCGATACGAGATCATAGAGACAAGAGAGGGAAATTGGCGGCGGAGAGAGGTGACCGATGGCTTAGCCTATTGGAATCTATCTTCACCATCTATCTAGAAAGAAAAAAACTCAAACTATCAAAAAAAAAATAACTTAATTCACTTTCTAAAAAAAAAAACCCCAAAATAAATGAAAAAATTTTATTAAAAACATTTGTTAATAGGTACTCTAATTCAATTATCCAAAAAAAAAAAAAAAACCTTAATTCACTTTCTAAAAAATCAGTCCCCTAAGGATGCACCTAGCCAGAATGAATGGAAAATTTTTATTAAAGACATTTGTTAATTAGTACTTTAATTCTATTCAAAAGGTCCATGCATGGTCGAAAATTTTAAACGTGGGTCAACTTTATTTATTTTAGAATACAAAATTGAATGATCATTTAAAGGTAAAGTAAAAAGGGCAGCGCTATCAATAGATTATTTGAAGAAATTGGACGTTTGATTCTTGAAAATATTCGGCAAAAGATTAATCTCGGGGTGAAGATAGATACAAAATTCCATGTTTGTACAAAATTCTTGAGAATTAATTCCATGTTTGTTTGTACCAAATTCTTGGGGTATATGAAATTTGAAATCCATAAGGTGTGTGGGATTTGGTGAAATCCATCCCTAAAGGATATTGTAAGCATGTAGTATATGCAACAGGATCATATTAAAAATATATATAATGAGAATGTTATTTTAATGTAACAAGGGTGCACAAAAGATTTACTTTTAATTCATGAAATTTTATTCAATCAATTGAATATAATAATTAACAGAACCATATATTCCTTTCAAAACTAGAAAATTTTAGATTTCTAAAAATTTAACTTAATCTATACCGAACGTCATTTAGTATACTTCTATTTAAAAATTGCTAAATATGATAAGTTAAGGAAAAAGTTGTTTAACGTGTTTTAAAATTTAAAATATAGGCTAAAAGAGAACTGATGGGTCCAATACAGATTTTGGCCAAAATTAACAAAGCCCAACCAATTGCAAGTGGGCCCCAACTAGCGAACATGCCCAACTAGGCAACAGCAACCAAGGGAAATTGGGCAAAACCCATTAGGCCTTCCTAGCGCGCGCCCAATTGGCTTCATTTGCGTCTCTGTAGGAGTGGCTGCATATTGGCAGTGCAAGCGACGCTCATTTAGGAAATGCTAGCCGATGGGAGGCAAGGTCAATACAGGCAAATCACAGCACGCGCCGTCCTAACAGGCACTCAACCAATCCACATAAGGCCAGAAGGCCAGTATCAGGCACGCACGACGACAATCCCTGTGTCACCGCAAAGTGACATTTGACACCGCTCGCTACCACCAACACTAAGCAGTCGACGAATCTCAACAAGCTACTTGCCAGAGGTTCTCGCGCCCAAAACCTCATTCACGGAGCTTACAAATTCCCTCTCTTTCAGTAGAAAAAGGGAGGCCTAAGTCCTGATCAAGATCGTTGAACTCTTGAACCCCAAAAGAAACCGACCTCGCTCTTAAGAAGGACGAGGAGAAAGAACCAGATCTCTTCCCTCAAACTGTCGTTCCTATACGACGACAACAGTGAGGCACTTTTAACAGTACAAAAGGGGAGCCCAAGCCCCTTCAAGCACCACACACACTCCTTGCATACTTGCATTTTCCAACATGTTTACTTTCACATTTGTATTTTTTCATCCCCTGAAAAAGATTTTTAATTTAAATATCAGAATATTTACGGTAGAAGAACATCCCGCCATTCATTAATATCTTATTTATAATTTGTGGTGTGTAAGGCCCAAGTAGAAGGCACGTGAAAACCGGACCCATTCAAGACCAGCCCTAGTCGAAAAATCTAATTGCTCTCTAATCCGCACGAGAACCTGGACCCAGTGACGCATCATTAACGCCGTCTATAGGAATGACTAAAAAGACAAACAACTTCTCACAATATTTACTCCCCTACCCGAAAAATGGTCAACACTAAAGCGCAAACTAGCACACCGACGAAGGATACCGCCGCCCGTGGCAATAAACCTTCTGTGGATGGCCGAGCGGTGAAACAGTCTGATGCAGACGTGCGCAAGCTAGTAGTTAACGTGGACAAGATGAAGCTGAGTGCCTTCATCGCTATGCTGGCAACTAGGGAGTTTTCCAAGCACTTAGCATACCAGCGCCCTCAAATTTTTTGAGAAATTGAGGACATCGCTCAGACCTACATTGCGGCCAAAAATGCTAATAAGGTAAAGTGTCCCAAATACGTGGACCAACAGCCGAAGGGGGCGACCATTGGAAAGAAGAGAAACGGCGATGGTGGCAGATCCTACGAACCTTGCAGGCCCCAAATGAATTAATCCCATGTTTGTTCGTACCAAATTCTTGGGGTATATGAAATTTGAAATCAATAAGGTGTGTGGGATTTGATATTAATCAATGTAATAAGGGTGCACAGAAAATTTATTTTTAATTCATAAAATTTTAATCAATCAATTGAATATAAATAATTAACCGAACTGTAGATTCCATTCAAAACTAAAAAATCTTAAATTCCTAAAAATTTAACTTAATCTATGCTGAACGTCATTTCATATACTTCTATTTAAAAATTGCTAAATATGATGGTTAAGGAAAAAGCCATTTAAGGTGTTTTAGAATTTAAAATATACTCTAAAAGAGTATTATTTGTGAATAAAAGTAAGCTAATTGTGATTAGTAAATATAATATAAAGTATTGATCGAAAAAAATATACAGTGGTATGATAAAAATTTTTTAAATTTACTTATTATCTTAATAAATATTGTTTTAAATTAAATAAAATGACAAAAAAAATGAAATATCTACTCACATTCAATAATACATGAGACTTTGTTGTTATTATTATTATTATTATTGAGTCACTTGGCTAATACCAAACTGAGAGATTTTTACTCATCTAGTTAAAATAACAATGACAAAATGTTAGTTTTAGTAGCAGTTTATTTTGATATAGTAGTCATAATTAATATAATGAGTTACTATTTATATTTTATTTATTTGCATGAGACAAACTTTATAATTGAATGCTTGTTAATGGCTCATCATATATATTATTCTTATTATTACATATTTGTAAAAATAATTTTACAATCAATATGACACCGTAGTTTAAAATTGAGAGCTCATCTCTCTACTCATGTCCATCCTCCCCATGCAGAAACACTAACCATGGCGGCGGCAATAGCTGCAGACCTTGGCTCCTCCTCGTTTGAGAAGTTCTTTCCTTCGGCGTCTTCATCTTCCTCTAAGGGTGCTCTTTTGTTGGTCGTTCACCACAAACTCCATCAATCTTTGGAGGCCCTTCAAGCTCTATCGGCGAATTTCTACTCCTCCAAGGCAACGTAATGGGTGCGAATTTGTATTAAAATATATGGAGAGGTGCGAATAAAACCTACTTAAATTTAGATTCAAAGTAGGCACGCATTGAATTTGTATTAAAATTTATGACTTCTAAATTCGGCTAGATTAGATTAAGATCAATTATTCTAAGTAAATAAACAAATGTGCTTGTCTTTGCTATTGAAGTGACTTTATTCGCTACTATGCATGCCTATTATGCGTCCATTCTCAAAGAATGCGTCAGGATATTTGCTGTATTTTTAGGCCTTAGCCTGAACACCCGCCAAAAGTGAAATGTTCATTTAGATATTCTACTCATCGCTCTACATTTAGAGCTTTGGAAGGAAGGATGCACACTACCAAAATTGCCAAAAAACATAACCTCCTAGAGAAATAGATGTCTTTCATTTGGTGGTGATGTAAAATTGATCGGATCTACTCATTCTATTATTTAATTTTTCTAAATTTATATTTTTATTTTTTTTGAATATTTTTAAATGATCCATGTCAAATTATGAACATAATTTTATTCTTAATTAAGATAAAATTAGTACCTTTTTTTAAAAAATTTGATAAATTAGGACCCATTTTCAAAATCACGGGCCCGTGCTTTATAAGCTCCATCCTACTAGCTGTAATCAATAAAGATCTGAATGTTCATGGGACGTTTTGGGGGCTCAAAGCAATCTTCCCAAGAGGGTGGAGAGTTTTGGTTAGTGTGATGGCTTGCTATGCAAATCCTATCTTTTTTTTTTTTTAGTTTTTAAATTTTAGTTTTGCAAGCTTGTTCAAACTGTCTATGATTCAAATAAATAAGCGGGTTTAAGTCTTTCTCAGTTAAAGTATCAAAATCCGTCTTCCTTTATATTATTTCTATCCTAGGAGAGTAAATTCTAAACCTAATCTTGTATCTCAATCTCAATAGAAAAGGTATGAGGAAGTGATAACAGTCAATGGAGATTCATATTCATATTTTAATATTTGTTAACTTCATCACGAGGGAGGAGATTTTATGAGTCATCTTATTGTGTGATTTTTAATATCTTTTATCTTTTCATTAGGGGATGGTAAGCCATTAGGTGGTTTTAGAACTCATGGATATTAGAAAATTGTGCATGATATTTTATCAAACTTACTTTTATATAGCTACCTTTTATTTCAATGCAATTGATTACTAACAAATAATAAATAAAAAGTGTAAATGATCGGGCATTAAACTAAATAGGACAAATTAGAACAAATATTAGAAAAAAAAATGCTATGTGTAGTCATCAAAACCTTGGCCTTGATTTATTTACAACAAGTTAGAAAATTGTTCATTATTATTAAGTATTTTTTTATCATTGACTATTGCCTTTATGTCTTTTTTAGCAATGCTTATAACTTAAAAAAGTCATGATCCATCTTATCTATCACTAGTATTTATTTTGAGAATATCTAATTAATATTCTTAAATAATATAATACTTATTTATTTATCTATATTATATAATTATGTGAATATAAGTAATTTAATTATGTCATTATGTTATTTAAATTTATTTTAAATATATTTTAAAAGAAATATTTTTTGAATGTTATTTTTATTGGTATACAATTAGGGTAGGTAGGACCCTTTTGGGACAATGATACCATAATTTTGAGAGGATTGGTGGGAGGAATTCAATGAGGCTGAAACTTTTTTAGGTCAAGTTATCCTCCAAACCAAACAGGGCCTAAACAGAAGAAAGCCATGGATGGATTGATAGATAGAGAGAGAAAGATGGGGAGAGAGACAGAGAGAGAGAGCGCCATGTATAATATAGACCTGCTAAGAGGAGGGTCATTGGCCGTACAAACTTCATGGGGCTTTGGCCTTACTGTCTTCTGCCCCACCTGTCATAAGTATAAAGACAAGACATGGTAGAAATACAGAAAAAAACAACATTATATTGTCAGCATATTTTCTAATAAAAATTTTAAAATTATGTTTACCTAATATTATATATTATCCATCAATTTATATTATTAAAATAAAAATACATTTATACATAAAAATACTATATTTTCTAAAAATTATCTTCAAATATTGATTAAAAAATTGTCTTAACAAATAAGGTATCATTGTTAGGGATGATTTGGAGTACAGTATGTCTGATATTAAAAATTATTTACTATTTTAATTATTAACAGAATTATATATCAAAATTCTTTCGTCATAAAAAAATAAATTTTTTTTTCTGGTTTTATTATATTAATATATCATTCAAAATATATAATTAATCAACATTAAATATATATATATCTAAAAATATTTCCAATATACCCCCAGAGGCGGTGGGGTCCGACATTTCTGGCAGGGAAATTGGGGGGTAGCCCTGCCCTGCATGCTTAGTACTCGTACGGACAAAGTCAAAAGCTGGGATCACCACAAATCATGCCACGCAGGCAGTCCTACTGTAACACGTAAATGGTAATTTGACTGACCCCTCTGTTCCTCTGGCTGCTTATTAATTACAAAAATTAATAATAATAATAATCTTATGATAATAATAATTATTATTATTATTATTATCATAAGATTATTATTATTATTATTTATAAGATCAGTTAGTATTGTTTATTTTTGGTGAAGGGGACTTGCCGCATTGCACCTACAGCAAAGTAGCTGCCTATTTTTAAGGAGTGTTGACCCTAAAAATAGAGGCCACTGCTGCCCTTGGTTGGTATAACAGTGATGTGATAGGAATTAACCCAAAAAGGGCTACGGCCTTTTAATGACTTATGTTCGTTTCAAGTATATAAGCTGTCACCAATTTAATTTAATAATTTGGACATGTTCAGCCAAATGTGATAGGCCTTACATTCTGTTATTGTTGTCTAAATTCAAAAGCATTAACCAAGTGAATAATATGTCTATTGAGTTTAGAATTTTTTAATAAATAATTTAATGAGTTTCAAAAATCTCATAAGAAAGAGTTCAGGTATAATATAAGACTTAGGGGCTCACCGAGGGCCATGACCCACATTGTATTTAGGGGGTCTCGTGCTACCGATATCAAGAGCAAAAATCAAACCAAACAGACGTGATATTAGTTAGCTAATATAAAGTTTGAAAATCATATAAAAATGCTATTCATCAAAATTGTTAATTACAAATTTATCTCAGTTAAAATTAATTTAAAAAAATCAATTAAGCATTGCAATAAAATCTCTTATTAACCCTATTTACATATTCCGACCTGAAATTCTTAAGCCCATATCAGATCATCTATAAAGTTCTTTCTTGTTTTTGCTATTGCGTTTAGAATTTATGCTTAAAGATTAAGGCTTGATCATTTCATGCAAATAGCTTTTTGATATTATATTTTATTTGTCTTTTATGACGTGCTTTTCTGACTTTTTATAACTAATTATATTATTATAATTTTTTGCTGACATAAAGTATATTAGGGTTAATGACTTTCGAGATACTATTTTTAAATATATATATTTTTAAATTTTAAATAAATAATAATAACTAGAAAGATAGTGCTTTTTATTTGGAAAAAAAAGGGTCAAAAAATGGCATTATCCTTTCACTTAAACTTGGAAAACATATATATTTCAAATGTATTTTTAGGAAAACATATTTGGACATAATAATCGTTGACAGCATTTGTGCCCCCTCCATCAAATCCGTAGCCAAACTAGCTTCTAACCAGGGCCCTTGGCACCTCATATTTTTAAAAGGGAAATTAATTTAATATTTTTTAATAATATTTTTTTAATATTAATTAAATAATTATATTATTTTTTTAAAATAAAGAACTGTTTAGTTTTTTTAAAAAAAAAATTCAACTATTTAATTTTAATCAAATAACTATAAAATCCCAAACCGACAAGGCACCCCTAATGATGGCTTAAAATGGTATATCTGATTTTCTTAAAAAGAGTTACTTTTGATTATAATTTTTTGATAATATAAATTATTTTAAGATTTCAAAATCAATATTCTTTCTAACCTCCTAAGATCATTTTATATATTATATTAATATAATTTTTAAAAAGTACAAAAATTTTCTTATTTAAGCCAAATCAAGAATGAATTATGGGCAAGGAAATACTAAATAGGAGTCAAATGTTTTAACAATTTGTCTAGCTTGGAAAAGAAACATTGTAGCAGCTTGATATTATATGTACAGATATTATACATTTAGATGATATATTTCTATCAACTTATTTATTTCATATATATATATATATATAGAGAGAGAGAGAGAGAGAGAGAGAGAGAGAGTTAGAGGAAGCTGAACCTGAGGCGGGTTGAATTTGGAATAGGGGGTGGTGGGGGAGCCAAGGAGGAGTGGAGTAGATTTTTCTTTTCACACTTTTGGTTCGAATTTGATTATTTTGTATTATACGATCCATGCGTACATTAAATAAGATTTATTTGAAGTGAGATCAACATTATATAGGATATGAATCCTAATATCTTTATTTTGGTCCAGTGCAACGCAAACGATAAAGTATAAGGGCATCGACATTATTTTCATTAAAATTACTCTAATGTTTTCATCTGTATATGCTTATGTTGGATAAAAGAGTTAGAAAATAATTTACTCTTGGAACGCAATTGCAAGGGCTCATGTATTAAACTATGACAAAAGGTGTTACACCCAATCTCTAATTTGTACTTTTTGGCATTAGAGAATGATTAAGTTAGATAATTTGTTAAAAATAATTATGTATTTGAGTGAAAAATTAAATAATTGAAAGAAGTAGAGTAGTACTAACTCATACTTGAGTCATGCTCATGCATAAATGGCAATATCCGAAAGGCACCTAAAAGAAATTTTATGCACACATGACAATTTGTGTTACACTTAAGAAGCGCATGAGTCATACTTGTACTACATGACAATATGTAGTGGCTTTTGAGGAGCACATGAAGCATGCTCTTGCAAGCATGGTTAATGTTGTCTGCCTAAAGCCAC
The DNA here is from genome assembly GCA_033239525.1 of Nepenthes gracilis. Lineage (NCBI taxonomy): Eukaryota > Viridiplantae > Streptophyta > Magnoliopsida > Caryophyllales > Nepenthaceae > Nepenthes > Nepenthes gracilis. The sequence goes on from BSYO01000033.1 coordinate 4,857,588, forward strand.
ACACAAGGGACACACATAAGCTAGTAGTATTTTGGTCTCATGCTTGATAGGCATATGTCTAATGTTTATATAATAGTATGGGCACATACAATTATATGAATAGTACAAGTCAATTTTTAGTCATTTTGTTTGATATTTGAGAGAGGTGAGAGAAAAAGAAGAAAGAGAATGAGTGTCACATCCTAAATTTTGATTATGTAATTATCACTTAACAAATTATTTATTAACCAATTTATCATTTAAAAAACTATTTGAACATGAATCTCACGTCAATATCTCGACCAATCATGATAAAATAAATTAAATCATACACATGATCAAATAAATGTCACGTCTCATATGGTTCTGATATTAACCTAACTATGACATCAAACCATACGTAATAAATTTTGTATATCTAATACACAAAATTAGAAGATACAAATCTAAAAAAAATAGACCATAAACACATTTCGATAACCCAACAACTAATCATCAAACACCACACTTTTCAAAATAATTATAAGAACACAAAAACATATTAACCAAAATATAACCTACTTTTTAAAAACCACGATACATCATTCTCAACATTCTAACACTATCTGAAATCAATACAACAACCTGATACGTTCTAAAGCAATTTGAAATATAACATAATATATTAACTATCATTTGAAAGTCACATTACGTCATTTTAAACATTCTAAAACCGTTCAAAAACTATAAAATAACATTAAATATTGTATAACCTCAGATTATAGACTCTTTAACACAATCGTTCTTTATTCATATTCATTCAACAAGTACCCATGCATCTCATTTGAAGGAATTGGTAAAACAGAAGTTAGGAATAAGTCAAAAGTTCTACAATATATATAATATAATAAAAGATCATATATAATTTGTATTTTAAATATATTGGAATAACAATAATTAGAATATGATATAATAACATGAAATTTTTTTAATGCTGTGCAAGAAATTTAGGTTATACATTTTTTAAATTTTTAACATATCCTTACTCATTTCTTAATTATTAAAACATGCTAAAATCTAATTTTTTAGGGACCAATGGGTAGTAGGCATTATCGACTAAAGGAATGGATAATCAAAATTTGAGTTATATTTATTTTCATATAACTAAATGCCATATGTACTTAAAGACTTGTAGGAGAGTTATTATACATACAACCTTGAGGATGGGAAAAACATCACTTTTTACTCACGGATAATAGGTTTGAATCTCGATATACCACTATAATATATTAAATTATGTCATAATATACTATCTACTAAAATACTAGTATGGTCCAATGTATATTTTTAGAAAAACTCTCAACTTTTCTTCATATTTCTTAATTTTTTTAATTCGGAAGCAAATAATCAATACTTTTGACATAATTACCGAGTTTTATTCCAAAATACTATCCATTCATATTTAAATTTTTATAAAAATTTAGCCATGACAATTTTTAAAGTATGAAATATTAAGTTAACAACTAAGTGTAAAAAATTTCAGCAAAATGTAGAAAATTTAGTAACAGTGTATAATTCAGCAAATATTAAGGATTTTACAAAATTTCAGACCATATAATCCAGTAATACAAAAACATGCGAAGTACATTTTTATAAATTGATATGTAGAACTATTCCTATCAAAATATTATAGAGGGATATAGCAAACAGTGCAAAAAAATCAGCTAAATCCTAAGTTTGCAACAATTCATTTTATCGACAAACATACAGAATGTTTATGTAAAATTTCAACACATGTAGGGTATTTTTATTTAGTTTTTTAGACATGAAAAAATTTAAAAACGACATTCAAACATGGAAAGAAAATGTATCAGAAAATTAGGACATGCTTGAAAAGGTACTACAAAAAAAGTGAACTTATATAATAGACAATAACTTTAACATGAATTTCATGCATAATTATAAAAGAACAAGCAGAATTTCTCATACATACTAAATATACATTTAATAATTTTAAATTTATATCATGCATAAACATTTGAACAAGGAAATGCTCAAAGAATCATAAAAGAAACAACAATAGAATGGGAGACTTGAAATACACTTGCCTCAATTTTAAATTATTAAAATTTAAATTTTGATTTACTTAATTTGCACTTCTTTGACATTCTCACTCTTCTACTCATCTCCTTCTTCCTCCTCTCAAAAAACTGTTTAGTAAAATGACAGAAATCAGTCGGAGATCCCATTATATTCTGAGGGACACTTGAGTGCCACTCAGGCATGCGTCAGGCACCATGCTATTAGACTACAGCATTCGAGTACTGCTCGGGCTTGCTTTGAGCACAGTGTGTTCGAGCGTCTCTCGGGTGTGCAAGTCGCTCAGGCACGAATGCTGACCCCATGGCTTTTGTCACTTAGGTTCGGGTCGAGCCTTCTTCGAGTGTTGGGCAAATCGGCTTAATTTTGATCTTTCGATCTAATTTTTCTCATTATTTGACTTTAATTTTAATTATATTAGGTTAATTAATTATGATTACTATAAATTAAGAATTCGAGCCTTACAATAAAAAAGAGAATGAGAATGAAGATAATTTCAAAGCATTTATGTCTTAGATTTTGGTAAAATTTAAGTTAATAGAAGTGTATTTAAATCTTTTTTACATGTTACTAAAATTTTTAAAACATTCTTTTTATTTTTTAATAAAATATCAATAAATGTATTATTTTCTATTTCTTTTAATTTTCTTTGCATGCATGTTATATTAGCTCACATTTTTTGAGATTTTAAAGGTTTGTATCTACTTTTATAAAATTTATTAAAAAATCTTAAGATCTTTGAATAGTTAATTTTATATATCTCTTTTATGTAAGTGTTTGACGAATTTCTTTCTTTATAATTCATAAATATTATTTATTTTCTAGTTAAAAATTTATATATTTATATATAATCTTTCCTTTTTAAAATAAAAATTATTATAAAAATTGTTAAAATATATTTACATATATTTTAGTATACTATTTATAAGCCAAAGCCATTATCCAATATATATGGGTTTAAAAAGTGCATTTGTCTCCACCTATAGGGTACAATATGTAAATAGTTCCCAACAGATTTTAAATAGTTGCATATGGCTCGGATTATGGGTAATGATGTATCCCTGATTCTCGGGTTGTGGAATAGAATAGAAACCATTCAATTTTTCATTGTAGATCGAATTAGAGTAGATTCAATCTCGATTACTACTAACCTAGAATTTGCACACCACAAATTATAAATAAGGGGTCAGAATATTGATAAGATTTACCTTTTGATTTAACCTTCAGTGTTCAAGTTAGATATCTTTTTTAAAAAAATAGAAAGCTGTAAGGAGGATGGTAGACAATATAGACTTACATGTGAGTGGGGACGTGACAGGAGAATTGGCTATTGTAGGTGTGCCTAACCTTGGGGTGGCTTAAAGAGGAAATAAGGCTGGACTCATTTGCGATTACATGCGGTCGATGACTTACTCAGATTGCATTTGTATTGCGCTCAATAGAGAGTGACTCATTATGAATACACTTGACAGAAAGTGACTCACTATAGCGGAAGTTGAGCTCTTAGGTGCACCCAACTAAGGGCTCCTGGGGCGCCCGACATAGGGGCTACTTTGAGGGGCGCCTAACGTAGGAGCAACTTAAAGCACGCTCAACTCTATTTGGTGAGAATATTTGCTCACTGTTGTTGAGAACTCCGCTCTCACTTTTGCCAGGGACAGGAATAGGAACAGGAGAGCTAGATGCCATTTTCGGAAGCTTTGGGCTCCATTGTTGGGGAGACTTGTGCTCTGTTTGGAGACAAAGTCCTCTCGTTGCTCCCCCTCCTCCCCCGAAAGAAAGCTCTTTCCTCTTAGGGTCTTCTTTCAACCTAGAGTCCTCTCATTATCCTGTGAAGGGTGAAAAAGTTTATAGTACATTGGGAAGAAAATTTTGGCACCAACGCGGTTGATAGGTATCCTACCAGAATTCGCAGGCTGTTTGGATATTGACGAGAACTACCATGTTAAACGTCACCTTGTTGTGATGAAGAGGCCATCAGTAGCCCCATGGCACAGTTGTCAGGTGTCTTTAGGCAGCGCTTTATTCGCGTGTGCTCTGGCCGCTCTGCTAGCTGCATGCCTAAGGGCCTTTCGAATTGATCCGTTTGGTTGCGTTGTCGGTTGGGCTGTTAACGCTCGTCTCCTTGGACCCATCGCTCAATGGACCTCGTTCTGGTTGCCGCTATGGCTATTGGACTGAGTCGGGTGGATCTTCTTGCTGAGGTCAGAGCTGCCAATTGTCAAACCCATTGCCGTGCTGACAATTGTGTTTCGATCTACACCAGCCCAGGATGCTATCCCATCAGAAAACAAATCAATAATTCGACCCTTGATATTCTACTATAGTCAGTGAAATTATTGCTGATACTTGGTTCTTATTTTATCATTTCTATATTATTTACATGGTTATTAATATTTTGAGCCTTTGCATATTTTTATAATGCGTCCATATATATATATATATATATATATTATTTACTATTAAGTTTTATTTTGTCATTTTTTTATAACATTTTGGATTATATGGTTTGAATCTCTTCCAAGGACTTCAGATAGAAGGACATTCTAAAGAATTAGTTTAATGATATTTTGATTTGTACTTATAATCACAGTGGATTTTCTTACTATCATTTGAAAGAATTTTCTTTGGGTTGTTCATATTTTTGTGACCGGTGTGCCTATAATCCCAACATTATATTATTTTGATGATCAATATTACATTGTAGATGTTCCACCCTATGGTTGGATGGTGACACATCCCCTCACCAAACCTGAACGATTAATAAAATTAATCAATCTTATCTTAATTATTCATATTATTAGGTTGGTCCGTGTCTAAAATTGAAGACTTGAAATAAAACTGTCGAAAGTATAAAATCTCAAATCGACCCTAGACATGAACTACAAATTAATAATAAAAACTTATCCAAACAATTAATAACCAACCAAAATGTTTATCATATACAAAGATTAAAGTAATAAAAATTTAAAATGCAATGACATTTCTCATAGGAACATTGCAATTAATAAGTTGATACAAAATTAATTAATCGAAATGAAAGTAAACATACTAAGGCTACTGTTATGAGACAAGATACAACATTCAACCCATTCCAAGTCCTAGTCTAATTTTCTCAAACCAGCTGCTTAACCGACATCCTTACCTATAAGTGTCTAAACCCGCTAATTTCAAGAATTAGCAAAAATAAAAATAAGTGTGAGCCAGATGCTTAATAAGGCATATAAATTATTCATAGTTAAACGCACCATTTACATTAAATCATGTCAAATAGATTAATTAATAAAATTTCGAATGTAAAGCCCTGAATTTCCATTGCAAGTGTGCACAATGTCCAAATTCATTATTTCTTGTTCTTAATTCAAAATGCATTATAAAATTCATATTTAACATGCTAATTCTTATGGACTAAGGATAAGTAGGATCTTACCGATAAAAGAACAAACAATCAAAGTTAGAGTTCTATTTATTTTTATACAAAAAGGAATAACCACGATTCGGACCTATATATAAACTTATAAATGGGGCTGAAAGCCGCTTTGTAATAGACCACACCTAAATCCCGTTATTTATTTTAATTATAATAAATTATCTTTTAATTGTCAATTTAACCGTTAAAATATTCAATTGACCATTTGAACATGAAATCACATCAAACCAATGATCGATCTAAGATACACAACGCATCAATATTCACAGGACCCAAAATAAAATTGCCACATCATCTGAGGCGCCGACGTTGATACAAATGAATAACGACGTCGAACCTTGTGAAGAAAAGATACCTACCAATACTGAAAATAACATATAACAATAATCTGCATAAGTTACAACCTTCATAAACTTAACCAAATAAATCTAGAATTACTGACAACATCAACCGGCATCATATAATTGACCTGCTAACCTAGAAATTAGATTTCATCACCATATACCGCAATCCAAACACATACTAAAACTATCCATGGTTATTAGGACATACAAATTAATACCGAACACTATAATACAACACTTCATACCTCTAAACATTTTTTGAAAGCTAATCACGTTACAAACCATTGCCTGAAACTAAATTTAAACTAAATTACAATCAATAAGTACATTAAATATTGTCCAAAAAATATAAACAAACAAAAATCATTCATAGGAGTATAAACTAAAACTCCTTAATCTTCACCCTACTCATCCAATAAATATTCGTATAACTCATCTGAAAGATTAGTAAAATAATAAGAGAATTAATTAAATACTCAATAAGGCACTGTATATATCATTGAATATGTATATTTTAACTTGCAATATATCGGAAAGAAATAGAGATCATAATCGGATATAATAACATGAACTTGTGCTAGAAAACATACATAATGTGTTTCCATATTTGTCATCTTCTTCTTTCATTATCTTAGGTATAAAAATATACTTAATTCTTTATTTTATTTAGGAATCAAGATCAGAAGATATTACCAAAGCTAAAAACGGACAATTGAAGACTAGGTTGTATGTGTTTCCATACGACCAAAGGCCATACGCGCTTATTGAAAACCCAAAAGTCAACCGCTTACACATCACTCTTTTGACGGGGAAGACACCACTTTTAACCCGTGGTTATATATGGTCAAAAATCGATATACCAATATAATATATTAAGGTATGCGAAAATATACTATCTCGCTAAATAATCCTTGATCCAATTTCTTATTCTTGTGAAAACTCTATACTTTTCTTAATTTTTCTTAATTTTCTTAATCTTAAAAAATATCCATAATTTATAGTATATTGTAGAGTTTCTAACTATAATTTCATGAATTCATACTTAAATTTTATAGGAGTTTAATGATATTATAATTGAAGGCATAAAAAATTCTAGATGCTTCAAAATATAGCAATATGTAGAAAATTCAACATTTTCTATAATAAATTGTTAACAAGAATACATTTTCTAGTCTCCATAAAACATTTACTTGATAATTTAGAGCCTATATAAGTTATAGTACAAAATTAGATTATGAATTTCAGCAAAATTTAGTAAAAAGTGTAGCAAAAATCATCAACATAATAAATTCTATAATATCAACTTTTAAACTTTACATACAATGTTCATTTCAATAAATTCCTAAAAGATATAGCATTTTTTTCATAAGTCCAAAACATACTATAGCATGAGATACAAAATTCATCACATACAAGATCATTGAACTATTGATTTTATAATATGCATGCAGTTGGAACCAATATTCAAAACATATGTATGAAGATTGAACATAACCATAAGTTTCATATGAAATTTGAGATAAAACCATGAAAAATTTACATGCATGCATTGAATATATACATTAACTTTGAAATTATAGTTTAGACAATTATTATAACAAAAATGTTTGGGAGAATTTATAAAAAATTAGTAATAAATAAAAAGAGTTTACAGTGCAATTGCCTTGACTTGGATTTATCAAATTTCTAACTTGAATCATTTCAAATTTGAGTTCTTGAACATCCTCTCTCTTCTTCTCTCTATTCTTCTCGACTCTCTATTTGCTCTAAAAACCATAGTAGAAAATGACTAAAATTAACGAGGAGGTTGTATTTATAAGATACTGGCACTCGAGTGCCAGTCGAGCATGTGTCGAGAGCAAAGCTGAGCTCGTGCGTGCATTGAGCATTCCTTGAGTGCCAAACCCACTAGAATCCTTGCCCAAGCGTGTGTCGAGTCTCCTCCAGGCGTGGGTTTATATCGGTTTAATTGACTCATTGATCCAATTTTTCACAACATTTGAAATCAATAATAATTAAGTTTGCTTAATTAATTATGATTATCATAATTTTGAACTCCCATTTTATATACTTTTATCCAAGGAATGATAGATTTAAATTTTAATTACAATTATAATATATTAAAGAATACCATAATACACAATCGTTAATTTCATACAATGGTATGACATATAAACAGATGAAAAAACTCTAAATAGTTTCAAATAAACTTCTATTTTCTTAGTCCATACAAAATATTCTTAATGTCTTGACAAATTATGGAGTTTTTCTAAAAATTTCATTAATTTCTTATCATACAATGTGTCAAATTCTTGTGAAAACTTAATTGTGACATTTTAAAACTTGTAAGTATAGTATTAAAAAATTTCAGACATGCAAAAAATATATCGAAACCAAGTATAGTTACTGAAATTTAAGCACTTTTTTTCATTTTAAAACATGCAAAGAAAGATTAATGAATTTTTCGAACATACATAGAATATACTTAAGGATTTTACAACTGCAAGAACCTTATATACGAATTTAAAGCCTGCGAGAGGTATTCAAACATGATTTTAGGACACACATCAACTTTAGTGTAGAAAATTAGCTAAATAATACAATATGCATAAGTTAAAACATAAATTTTATACAATATTACAGAAAAAATGAGAATAATAATATATGCACGTGATAAATAAGTATTTTAAGCATGAAAATATAACATATATGAGTATTTAAAATAATAAATATTTAAGAAAATAAAAATAAATTAATAACAATAGAAATGAAGTTTGGGATGCACTTACTTTAATTTTAAATTATCAAAATCTTACTTGGAATGAATTTACTTCAAATTGTCTTATCTCTTTCTTTCTCTCTCTTCTTCTTCTTTCTCTCCTTTCAGAATCTAGTAGAAAATAATCAAAAATTAGTCAAACGTAACTTACATAAAAAACTAATGCACGTGCGTTCGTCAAGTACACATCAAGTGCTGCAACCAAACACTATGACGCACGAGTATCACATCAAAAGCGCATCGTGTATAAGCATCCTACCAAATGCGTTTGAATATTCAATAATAAAAAGAATAATAATAATAATAATAATAATAATAATAATAATATAATAATAGTAATAAAAATAAATAATAATAATAATAATAATAATAAAAGTAATAATAATAATAATAATAGTAATAAAAATAATAATTTAATAATAATAATAATAATAATAATAAAAGTAATAAAAATTGAAAAAATAATTTTAATAATAATAAAATAATAATAATTTTAATAATAACAAATAATAACAAAAATAATAATAATAATAATAATAAAATAATAATAAAAAATAATTTAACAAATAATAATAATAATAATAAAAGTAATACAAATAAAAATAATAATAATAAAATAATAATAACAATAGTATATAATAATAAAATTTTTATATAATAATTGATAATAAAAAAGTAATAAAAATAAAATAATAAAATAAAAAAATAAAAATAATAATAATAATATTTATATTTATAATAATAAAATAATAATAGTAATAAAAATAATTTAATAATAAAATAATAATAATCCATTAATAATAAAATAATAATAACAAATAAGAATAATTAATAATAATAATAATAATAATAATAATAAAAATACAAAAATAATAATTGAGGGCAGAAATTCTCTTAATTAAAAATAACTTCTCTTCCCAATGACTGTCTAGTTTATCAAAATAATTTTTCCTTTGAAAATAATGTTGGTGATGTATTTTTATGCAAATAGCCAAAAAAAAAAAAATATTAAGCATTCCACCATCCATTTATATAAATACTTATAATATAAAATATTTTAAAAAAAATACAATATTTAGGTCAAAATATTATATAAATATTATAAATAAAGAAATCTTTATACAAAACAATTATCAGTTATACAAATCTGATTTACTGATTTGATTTTTAGAAAAAGATTAGATATTTATCTAAATTAAATATTATCGCTAAGAAAAATTTTATAATTCAAGTCAAGTCAATCCTTCATGACTTCTCCGCCAGTGGCCATGTGTGAACCCTAAAACTATTCAATTCAATATGACCTAAATCAAAATTGATTTTGACCCAATTTTTTTTATTCTCAAAAGTTTACTTATTTTAACTTAATTAATTATAACAAAAATAAAAAATTTTCAAACTCGTACCTTATAGATATCTTTTTAACAAATTATATGATTTAGGGCCAATCGTTTAAGTGCTAGCTATATTCTAAGACATAGTATACATTATTTAAAATTTTATATGATATTTTACACCGAATCACGGTTTGATATTTGATAAGTGTATATAATGTCATTATATTTATATTTATAATTTAAAGGGTTATAATGATAAAATGTGATAAGAGTTTTATGACAAATAGTACCATTTCCATTAAAAATGAGCAAAAATTCCTAAGAATAATTAATAATCTTCTTATCCATTAGTTTAAAAAACTAAAGTCTAAAAAAATGCACTAAAAATAACTTCTCTCAATAATGACCGTCTAGTTTATCAAATTTTTTTCCCTTTGAAAGAATGTTGCTGATGTATTTTTATGGAAATAGCCAAAAATATATATATATATACTAAGCATTCCACCATCCATTTATATAAATACTTAAAATATAAAATATTTTTTAAAAATACAGTATTTAGGTCAAAATAATATATAAATATTATAAATAAAGAAATCTTTATACAAAACAATTATCAGTTATACATAAAAATAATCTAAAAATGACTTTTTATTTTCAAATTAGGTAATTATTTTAAAATTTAAGCTTTTATTTTGTATTGACAAGAAAAATATTTTTCGATAGCACATTTTTTTAAAGCATCAAATATTAAAAATTATTTAAAATATTTTCATATATGTTCTAATAATAATAAATAAATAAATAAATAAAATATTTTCAACAAATTATTTTTTCCAAATTAACGGGCCCTAAACCAAAAATATTTATAACAAAGCAAACATTTTATTTTAATTAAGAACGATATACTTTGTACGTTAAATTCAAGTATATATTTTTGTGTTGCAATAGAAATTAAAAAATAAATAAATAATTGGGAGAACGAGCTATTTACTATGAGTTTTCTTTTTCGTTTGGTTTATCAAACTACATCTTTGAATTTAAAATTAGAATTAAAATTTTGATTCAATTCTGATTTTATTATTTAATGTCTTACAGAATTAAAATTTTTATTTAAGTTCTAAATTTTTAAAATTAAAAAATTATATATGATAATTATTTATAATTTCTATAGTTGGATAAAGGATAATAATTCTGATTTTAAAAAATATATGTGAATTAGTAATAATAAAATTAATTAAAAAAATATTTATTAGATATATATATTTTTTGTTTAAGTTAAATGAAAGTAGGCTGATTGTAATTTTAAAAATTTAAAAGTCAATATTATATTAAATAGTATTTTTTAAACAAATATTATAAAATAATTTATATTTATAAAGTATTATCCTTTAAAAAAATAATATATTTTTAAATTATATTATATTAGATTTCAGACAAAAAAAATTGAAATTTATATTAGGTAACTTATATATATATATATTATAAAATTAACAATATCTTCGCTTTAATTACTCTTATGATTATAAGTACGTATACAATATAAATAATAGAATTCAAATATTATCTAATTTTAATTCTGGCCCAATTCAAATTTAATTTATATTTTAATTTATATTTTTAATTTCATAATTTGAATAGACCCTCAATATATTTACAATTGCCAATAAAAATCCACGGGAAATAGCTTTATTTCTAGTAGAGCCTAAATTAATTTAAATGATTTCTTAATAGAAATATATTTGAAAAGTGAAAAAACAAAATATTGTCATATTTTTTTCCTTATATTGATTTTATTAATTTTTATTAATTTAAAATAATTATTAACATCTTTTGTGGAATCATTTTGCATTTAATAAATTTTAACTAAAATATTAGTTTAAATTTGTATTTTAACTTATTTCAATTATAAATGCCATTATTAAATACGATGAAAGTAATTATGTTTTTTCCATATTGTATTATATCGATATTCAAATAATGTTTAAAAAATTTTAGCATTATTTTATAATTACTTAATTTTCTTCTTCTTGGTTAAATTTTTATAGGGGTGTACATTGTTTTTTACTCAAAATTGCCAAATTGATTGGGGAAAAAAATTAGGATCATAACTAAATTAATTTGATTGGCTAACCTTTCTGCTATGCCAATTAGCTGATTTTTAAATATTATAATAATTTTACAAAAATTATAAAATATAACATATAAAAGTCATAATTCTGAAAAATAGATACAATATATTATTGCATAAATTATTATTTTAATTAATAAAGAAATGACCAACTGTCAATAATATATATTTTAGATGTCTTGCAAATACTTATCCATTCAATATTCAGCAATATTAATAAACTTGACCATTGTATAAAATGTAATTTATTTATATTAACAATTAAATTAAATTAATAAAAGCAAATTTACACATCAAAATTATTAAATAATAAGCTTAAAAATTGAAAATTTGTAGCTCCCAAAACAAGTGTATCCTAAAACTTGACAATAGTAATACTCGGGTTGTTATAGTTAAATATCTAAAGGATAAGCTTAGAAGAAAATATTTACCTAAAATCTACGGTCTATAACATAATAAATATAAAATATGGATAATTCTTATCCGTATAGTTGCAGATAAAAGGATAGCCTAACACATACAAATAGCTATTATAGTAGAGTAGGAGTAACTACAGCTTTTGAAGTAACCCTCCAATCCAGGCTTGCAACAGTGTAGGTGCGGTGTTTATTTGAACTCTTAGGCCGCCAGGATGGCGAAAATGATTCATATAGTGAGGTGTAGAAAGCTCCCCTCACTGATAGTTGAAGAGGAGTTCAGCGAGCATTTCTCTCTCCATTATCATCACCTAGGAGTCTCTTTCTCCTTTAGACAGCTGCTTTTCCACGAGCATACCCATTTTAAAGCCACCCTTTGGCTAGGCGCACTCATCAGAGCCAGGCTCTCCATATCTTATAGCTGTTTCCTGGTCAAGTGTATTTTTCGGAGCTTAACCCTCCGTCTCTCAAAGTCACAATTTGGCCAGGGCGCATTCAGTGGAGCCTAACCTTCCATCCCTCAAAGCTGCTCCCTGTCGACCACCCTCTCTTATTTGGTTTATGATAAATTTTTATTATATAACATGTCATATTATAATGTATTATATTATGTCATATTAGAAAAAAGTATGATCCTATTTATATAATTTTATCATCTATTTATTGAAGTTGATTAATCTGTGAATTTGGAACTAGAGCTCGCTAGAGTGTTGTTTTTTTCTATAACAAATTAATTAAATTTCATTTAACTTTATTTTTTAATGAAACTTATATTCATCTAATTGATAATTTTTGAATAATATTCATAAAAGTCAAAGTGAACAATATATTTTTAATCTAAAACTATATTTAACATAAATTTTTATGTGATTTTTATTTTAAATTAAATAAGATGAATGTGATTTTTTTTTAAAAAAATTGATAAGTTTTGGATGATTTAATTGGATAAATTGTATTTTCTATTTATTCCATATTTACCCAATTTTTACTAATACTAAAAGAAAGGGTTTTCTTCACAGAAGTCCTTTTTTTTTTATGAAAACAATTGTGCCACTGCATTAAATTATTTGGTTTGATTTATATGCAATTGCAAATTGGTTAAAGATCAACCAGTTAATAATATTATGATGTAAAATATTTGAAAATTAATATGTGGATATTCCTTATACACTACTTTTATAATTGGATAATGGGGTCATCATAAACAATCAGTCAAGATTGAATAGCAACCATGCACAAATGTTAAATAATTTAATAATATAGGCACAATGTCCCACTCTATGTCCAAAACTCTTTTATTCGGCCTTCATACACATAAGAGTTCCCAAATCGCTAGATATTTTTATTTTATATACTTTGAATAAAATTAACATGTATACAATTTTAAAGTTAAGAAGATTAATAAAAAACTACACATACTAAAAATGAATACTTTAAAAATTTAGTAACAAGTAAAAATAGATTTAAATATACTTACCTTAAATTAAAATAACTAATAGCTAACTTAAAATCATTACAAAATCATCTTTATTTCTTTTCCTTCTTGTCCTATCTCTTATGCTTTTCTTTTTCTCAATCCTCTTTCAAAATTTTTCAAAACAACGATTCAAAATCAATTAAAAATTAATTTATGGATAGGCTGATACACGGGTGCTAGTCGTGCACCCATGAGGCATGAAGCCATTTAACAAGTGGTGCATGGGGTGTCCATCATACGCTCCTTGGACGTGGTCCAAATTATTGGGCACTTATGAGCATCTCTCGGACACATGTCAAGTATGATTTTTACTACTACACATGGACAAGCTTTCTTTCCTATGCCCATTAGACTTCCTAATACTGCTAACTATACACTAATACTGTTCTTGCATGAGTCAAACGCTCATTCAATTACCAATTTTTTTTTACCTGAAACCATAATTATCACTAAACAATTTGCTTAATTAAACCAACCTAACATCATGTATCATATTTTGGCACTTTACATATCTATATTTTGATTTAAGCCATTGGGTTTCCCTAGCTCATTATTTGGATTCGTAAGGTTTCTTAATAGGTTTTCATAGGTTGATAATTGCTATTGTTAAATTATTCTCTTATGTCAATTATAATATTGACCACACAAATATGACATTGCTTCAATGCAAAAAGAACAAGACGTGTCACAAAGCACAAATATGTTTCGACCCCTCAATAAATTTACAGAATATAAATCACAAAATATATGATACATGAAAAATATATTCTCATTTAGATGTGAATTGTAATAATAAAAATAGAAATAATCAATAAAAGATTTTTAATAACGAAGAAAAACTCAATAATCATGATCATTGAAAAAACCCTTTGAGGTTCAAGGATCAAGAAAGAATAAACTAAAAAATTAACTTTAGAATGGGTGGTAGAGACGTGTTAATTTAGCCGACTTATTCCCGTATTATTATTCCTACCAATGAACTATTTAAATTTACTCACGTTAATGAAACCGGACACCTTCCGATTTTTTAGTCAATTTTTTCACACAAACCATTGAATCTGTCGCCTACAACTGGAGCTCAATTTCTACTCTACCCACATTACCCCGAGGGTTAACAGGCAGGAAAATGTGTAAGCAATCAAATAGCAAAGATAAGAAAATTGAGAAATTTTAACACACCAATCAAAAGAGAGTTTTCTTTAATGGGCACAAATCCGAAGAAAGAGTTTAGCCTTAAGTAGTCCTGAAAATTAGGTTAGAAAAGTCATCTCTAGAAGAAGAAGGTTGGAATCTATATAGAAGTGCAAAAAATAACGTTTTAAAAAAGTATGATCATCGGAAACATGCGTGGCTTGAGCGCGCAACAGGCATGCCTAGAGTTAAACTGTCAATGCACCCGGGCACTTGAGTTCAGGTTAGGCGAGTAGTGGCTTGATGCCCTTTGGAAATGGAGCTTGAGTGCAAGACGGGTGTATAACGTAAACCATTCTAAAATGCCGCTCTAACACATGGTGGGCATTCAGTGGGCGCACACTCTCTGAAAATGGCGCTCGAGCATAGCTTGGGTGAAGAGTAGTGTGGATACCAGAGGGGTGCGTTGACGATCTTTTAGCAAGTATCTAATGCAGATCCTCCGATTAATAAAAACCATTTTGTCAATGAACAATCGACACGATCACAGAATATGCCAACATATAAATGGGTATAACAAATGCAATCGTTTAAAAACAACTCTTATTTCATAAATCTTAATTTTAATATTGTATACCTGATTCCACCATTCATGTAAAAATCCTATTTTTATAAACCTTAATTTGCCATGGAAGTCCTAAATAATTAATATTGGATTTAAATTGGATATGGATCAAATTTAAATAAAAGTTCATGATTGATAAATTTGAGTTATCTTTATTCATTCTGGTTACCTTGGAAAAAAAATATAATCATGCATGTATATGATCACAATCGGGCTGGGTCACTGTTATTTTTTATTTTTTAATATAATTTTATTTTAAAAATAACATTTACATATAAAATATATAAAATATAAATATTTGGATTAAAATATTACCTAAATATTTTATATTAAGAATTTTTACAGAAAAAGTTATGAAATATAAAAATGCAATTTATTGAGATAGATTTTTAATTTAGCATTCATCCGAAATTTAAAAAAAGAAATTTATTTAAAAATAATCATTATTTGGGCAAAGGCATGCTATAGCGCTCATATTTACCTGTGACCATGCCACGGCTAAAAAAACCAATCAAGTCCAGTTTTTTTTTTTTTTCTGTATACGTACGTATTATTTAAATAAATTTTTGTATAACATATAAATATAAAACTCTAGAATGATCAATCCGAACTAGTAAAACAGCCTGGTTTTAATCAGCTTTACTAAATAACATGTTAACACTACATTGTTTATAATTTATAATAAATCTTATGCTATGTAAATTTGTCAAAAAATATTTACCAAATTAAAAATATTTTCCATTGAAAGGATGTTCTTAGAAATTATTTTTCCCATTTTATATCAATTGTATTTCAAAAAAAAATTTAACACGTCCCTAAATTTAAATTACTGTATAAATTAGGAAACCTCCTAATCTTCCATAGCAAGTTAAATTGATATGAGTTTGGTCTCTATCTTTGATAACTTGGGATCCTGCATAATATAATGAACAAATAAGATGTTAGAGGATTAATATGACTTACTTTCTAATATATTCTCTAATACTCATGTCATAAATCTTTTCACAAGAAAAAAAAAGATTGAAGATATAAGGCACAATGATACATGAGTGACGAGACTGAGAGTGATGGGAGAGGTCTTGGCTTCAACGGTTGCACTCGACGAGGAGCAACTTTAAAAGAGAGAGAGTTCACTCTTGGAACTAGTGGCCTTAAGAGTGGGAAAGAGCTCTTTATTCTTTTTGGGTAATTAAGAGTAATGATCATTTTCCCCTTCTTTGTCAGTGGTGAAGGGATAGTTATAATATTGGCACCAATTTAGCCTGGCTTGAATATCAAGGCTAGTGATAGTTGCCCTATAATGATTCGCTAGACTGTCCAGGCGATCCTGAAGACCAGTAATGACAATTGTCTTTTTGGGATAATCATGTGATCGTGGGCAATTTTCTCAGAATATTCGCCAGGTTACATTAGTAATTATGACAAGGTGCCTCCCACATATGGGTGTTACTCTGATAAGACTATTGGTTACTGAGTTGGAGGGCTCCCTACATCGCGATTGGCAATCTCATTGGGATTATCTATTGGGCCTGCTCAGTGTCTGTCTCTACCTACCCATCATGTATTGGGTTGCAGTTGGGCCTGCCGCGGCACCTTCTAAGTTTTGCGCCTCACGGGATCTTGTTGGGTTTCAGCACCTAGACACGCCGACCGGTGGGTTTGATTCTGAATCGGCCTATAAAATTACAGGATCTATTAAAAATAAATTCTCATTGAAATATTTTTCAACATTTGACATATATGATAAAATGTAAATCCTCACACAAATTTGATTGACGGTAAATGTTTGCATTTATTAATTGTGATAATATTTTTCATAATAATAGTGATAGTTTACGATCAAAGAGTATTACATTTATTGTCAATCAGTCTTTAATTTACTAATGTTCCATTCTGGCGATGGAAAGAAATGTTGTCGGACGGTGACCAACAACGTAATTGTGTGCTCTTATCACTACTAACCATCATTAGTATCTAGCAAAATGGGGTAGGGATGTTGTTGGCTGATGATGGGCAATCGAGGATGAGGGTCAGGGCATCAATAACTGGTGCCAAGCAGCCAAAGTCTAGGTGTCAGTGGACATTGACCCTAGATCAAGGCATGCTACCTAACAAATGACCGTCACAGCCACAGGCTTCATCTCCCTAAGGACAAGCGATGAAATGGCTTATCAACCAACAATTGTGGCGTGGGGGTGTCATGCACTAGTTGATGCTTGATGGTGGCTAATTTGTCACGGCCCTGGTATAAAATTGATAGCATAACATCAAAATAATAAAATGTTAAATATAATTATATTATAACTGTCGATACACTGTCACATAATATCTATAACAAAAGTCTAAGATTTAAAAATTATATTCAAAAGTGACTCAAATATAAAATATCACTAGTTCAAAAAAATTTAAAAGTAAGGAAAAACTAACTTGATAATCAAGTATCCAAAATTTCACTAAAATATAAGCTAAAGGCTTACAACTACTGATACAAACAAATCTAAACTAGAAACAGTAAGCTCCTGATTAAATAACCAAAATAGAATAAAATATTCTAGAAACTATTCTTTCATAAATAATAGACCTCTCAATACTGTAACAGTATGCATACTTGCTAATTTAAAAGGTTAATAAAAATATAATAAAAGTGAGCCTAATGCTGTTAAATGACAATCAAATATTCAACCTTTAACTGAAATATATATTAAAAGTTGACAACTATTAATACAAACAGGTCTAAATTCAGAATAAAAAACTCTCAATTAAATAATGAATATATAATAAATTAACCTAGAAAGTATTCCTTCATAAATAGTCTTCTTTCCCATCTTATGAAAGTATCCAAATTTTTTAATCTGAAAAGTTAGAAAAATATGATAAGAATAAGCATAATATTTAATAAAGTATGTATACTTTATATATGTAAATATAGATTAACAAAATATAGACAAGTCAATAACAATAATCAAATGTGTCAAATGTTAATAATTTTATTCAAAATGTCAGAACTGAGGTTTATAAAAATTTTACTCATTAATTTATAAAAAAGTACTTTTTGTGCTAACGTGAACAGTCAAGTTTCGACCCCGTTAAAAATATAGCGAAAGCAGTATATATAATAACAAATATCAAATATACGTAAAGAATATTTAGTACTAGATACCAACTGATACTAACAACCATGCACATTAAACAAAATACGTAAGCAGTAACATAAAAACACGATTTTTGGTAACGAAGTGAAAACTCGATACTTACGGTAATCGAGAAAAACACTCCGAGCTTCAACGGCCAGAGAAGTAATGTACTATAAAAATTAACTTACAGACCGGGTTGTAACGACGTGCTAATCTAACTGACTTACTCCCATCACGTGATCCCTACCAAGGAATTTCTTGGATTTGCTCGCGGCAACGGAATCAGACATCTTCCAATCTTCACGTCAATCTTCCCTCGAACCACTTGAATTGCCAATCACAATCGAGTCTCATTCTTCACGAACCAACGTCTCCAACGAAAGTAGAATGCAGTGTTTCAATAATTAAAGTAAGTTGATAAGAAAACTTATATGAATATGAAGAGCAATATTGTAACTTTACGTTTTCTCAAGAAGAGCAATATCAATGGAGTATAAGAAACTCTCTTCTCAAAGGAGGCACGCCAATAAACTCTCCAGAGTCTGTTTCTCAGTAGTTAGGGTTCCAAAATATAAGCCGGGTATTATAGAGGGTTCCAAAATTTCATTTAAAAAACTTGCCCGTTACACCGGCGCTCGAGCACAGCTCGAGCGCGCGGCGGGCGGATGGAAGTTTTTCAGAGAAACTTTGCATGCGCTTGAGCGGGTATCGAGTGCACTACGAGCGGGGTACATTTTGGATTTTCTGCTCGAGCGGGTATCGAGCGCCTGACGAGCGGGGCACATTATGAAATTTAGGCTCGAGCGGGTATCGAGCGCCTGGCGAGCGGGGTACATTCTGGATTTTCGGCTTGAGCGGGAAGCGAGCGCCAGGAGGGCGTGAGACTTTGGACGGGCTCGAGCGACTGGAGGGCGGAACAAACAGAACGGACTTTGACTCGACAATCCACAACCCGACATCAATACTATAATACATATGGTCACGGAATATGCCAATTAGACAGATATCTCTAACAATATCAAAATTGTATTTTTTGAATATCATACTTTCAATAGCTTGAGCCTCTGTTACACTATTATTTAATATTTGTAGATAAATTGTACATATTTAAATCTTATACATGTGGTTAAATGTCATTTTTTTAATTATAAATGGTAAATTTAATCTTTTAATTATATATAATATATTAAGATATATTTAAATATAAATAATCAAATCTCTTTCAATTATTCTGATTAGTCAACAATAAAAAAGTCTATACAAATATCAAATAAAAAACTTTTTTCAAATTAGAAAAAAATAATTAATCTTTATAAAATTTTAAAGTAGAATATTCATCAAATACTTATATAAAATGACATGTAAGGTAAAATAATTAAAGATTTTAACAATTATAAGTAATATTTTAAAATTAAGCACAAGCCTTTAAAAATTTGAGATCACTAAGTAATGTAGACATACATGTAGAGAAATGATAAGAAAGATAATATCAAGACATATGTATGCATATTTAAATATAGAACGAAATAACTGATCTTAATACTTTCATCAACAAAAAAAATATTTAAATATATTTATCCTAAATTAAAAATTTATCTAATCTAATACAAAATAACTTTAAAATAATCTTCTTTTACATTTTTTCTGCCTTTTTCTCTATCTCATCTAAATAAAAATATCCAAAAATAACATAAATAACTTTAAATACTCAAACGTACTTTGGCTAGGAGCGCATTAAGCACAATGGCTAAATGCATGCAACCATGGGCATGCCCAATTGATATACAATCATGACTTATTTTACCCAACCACATATGAGTAACTGTCATATACACATTAGATGCATAATTTTGTATCAAACACACACATGTATGGCCCTGGCGCTTATATGACGCTAAATTTTATTATACCAAAGTCTAATTTTTAAATATTTTTATTATATAATTATTTTTAATATTATTTAATATATAATAATTATAACTTTATAAACATAAATTAAAAAAATCAGGAGTCACACGAATGCCATCTATTAATCGATGGTGGCAATGCGAGGTATAGCTTGTTGACGTCGGGCTAGTCGAGACATCATAGATCGCAATTGTATCCTCTTCGGATAAAAATACTCATTAATTGATATTGTTGGTCATTACTAAATAGTAGATGGACTGCAAAAAATTATTATTTTTTATTTTGAAAAGAAGAAACTATTTTTCGAAACTTAACCTTACAAAATCTTTTGACCAAAAAAAATATTTTTTATTGATTAATTTTTATATACGTATCAAACATAAAAATTGTGACAAATATTTTCTTATCCATAGCAAAATATCAAAAACGAAAAATATTTTTAATAAATTATTTTTTTGGGCAAGCAAATGGGGTCTTACCCCTTGATATTTAGTTTAGTTAAATATTTTGTCTTGAGTTTAGTAAATTAATTTAATAAGCAAAGCTCTCAAAATAGATTAATGTTGGCCAATTACATGTGTCATTTTCCAAACTGGTGTCTTCTTGTAATGGCTTTTCCTTTATTATGCATCATAATTTATGAAAGAATTAACAAAACTAATTGAACATTTGATATTTAAGATTCTGTTTATTTGCCAATTAATAAATTATTAATTTTTTTTATATTTTATAAATAACGGTATGCATAAAAGATATTTTTGATATTTTTTCATATTAAGATATATAAAAAAATAAGTTAATTAAAAAAAATTCACAAACCATATAAAATATAAGTTTAAACTCTGTAGAATTATTTCTCACCTTTCAAATGATGAATTATTTTTCAACTTCAATCTACTACTTAGTATTGGCCATTAACGCCCATTAAAAAAACTTAACCAAAAAGAGACATAATTATTTGTTCGTGACATATCGATCGGTCGGTGGCAATGCCTTATGACATTTCCATCGGTTACCAAGCCGGACACAAATCATTGAAGTCTCAAAGTGTGACATTCAATCACCGAACATTGATGTCCCTGGCTCTGTTGGTGTTCAACGGTAAGCAATGTCTCAGGCAACCATTATCGGTTATTAGCCACCACGCCCATCTTGTGTTGGGGTAAGTCACTCCCTTGTGGGTGATTCAACAAACCGGTTCGTCATCGGAGGATTTTCGAAGAGCAAATGATGGAATTCATTTGCTGGAAAATTCGGAGAACATTAGTCGGTCAACGGATGTTGACCGACTGGAAGACAAATCCGGTCAACGGGAAAGGTTGACCGGATGGCAGAGAAGACGGCCAACAGGAGGTTGGCCGGATGGCTGTTCAGGACGGTCAACAAGGAGAGTTGACCTAAGGCCGAGGATGATCAAGTTCTCCTGATAATAGGTAAGACGGCCAACAGGAGGAGTCGACCGATGGC
This sequence comes from Nepenthes gracilis, assembly GCA_033239525.1. Lineage (NCBI taxonomy): Eukaryota > Viridiplantae > Streptophyta > Magnoliopsida > Caryophyllales > Nepenthaceae > Nepenthes > Nepenthes gracilis. The sequence continues at coordinate 4,879,825 of BSYO01000033.1, forward strand.
TGCGTGAGAACGCGAACGGCCAACTGGTTGGCCGTCCGCCAGAAATCCAGGATAACGCCACCAAGCAGCTTTTCCGGAGATTGTGATCTCGATTTGTGTTTCAGGTTTATTTATTTTGGACAGAAAGATATTCTTATTGGCTGGGAAAGACAGACGTGCTTTTTTCATATATATGGAATATTGCCCCAGATCTCCAGATATGTGATCGTGAGGAAGAGAGAGCAAATGAGTTGTGAGGAAACAAGAAAGGAGTGCACCACCAGTGAGAAGGACAATAAAGAAAAACAGAGAGTAAAAGAACGAGAGGGTGATTTCGAGTTTACTCCGGAGAGTTTTTCTTTATTATTCTCACAAAAGCGAATACTCCATCTCTGGCGCTTCAGAACCTATTTTCACATAAATGACTCATTTGCCGACTCTACTCCCGTGGTTTTCCTCGTTCTGTGGTTTTCACGTAAACTGCGTACTTCTTTCCGTTTCTTTTCTTACACTACGGTGTGGCATGGTGCGACGCACACCGCCCGACCGACCGACCCTTTTGCCCCATCATCTTGGTCTGCCGCTCGCCAATTGTTGTCGCTAGCTATCGATGTCTCGAGCTGCGTTGCGTGTCACCGAGACGGCATGCTCGACTTGGCCCCGATGACTGGCACTTCCATGTTCATAATTTGTGCTCTTTCTATTACTTAGTTGGTGATGTTTTCTTTCTTCAAAAATCAAACGTTCTACAATGCAAGTCATGTTATCAGAGACCCTAATCTTTTGAGGTATAAAAAATTGTATTGAAAGACTATTAATTGTGTCAGCATCTAGATATCTGCCCGTTTTGTATGGTCGTATTAGCATTAATTATTAATAAATTAATTTTAAAAAACCGAGAAATGAAAAAAATAACTTCACGAAAATTTAGTTTAATTGATCCAATGGAGTAAACAACCAATTTTTTTATGTAATAAACGGTGTAATATATAAAATTATTTAAAATTTCAACGAGATTTTACTCTTTCATCAATTTTTTTTTTTTAAAAAAGGTAAGTTTATATTCAGTAATTTAGAATAATCGGTTAAAAATATATATTTTTGTGCCTTAAATTTTAACTTTAAATTTTATATTCAAACTACTTTTTAATAAATTAAATAATGCTGCAGTGCTACTACCATTTTCAATTAAAATTACTGCGGCTAGAGAAGTTTATGATTAAAGGTATTAATTAAAAATTGAGATTGTTAAAACAGGGGTAAACAGAAGACCAAATGCCTTCTTTCGTAATTTCCCAATTAATCGTTTCAGATTTCTTTTCCATTTATTTTAATGGCAGCGTTCGTTCGGATTAAAGAAACTCGTACGGCGAAGGCTTTTTCCAGCTTATACACATCGCTGTCGGAGGCAGGGAGGAGAGAGAGCAAGAGGAAATATGTTTGTCTTTCTGCCATGAATCTTACAATTTGAGTGGGAGAGGGAGAGAGAGAGACAGAGACGAAGTTTGCGATTCATCCCTATTAGTAAAAAGCCGGCAATAGCCGTTCTAATTAGCCGCCGGAGGGAGGATTTCCTATTCGCCGGATAGTTGTTCTTGTGGGTTCCCGGAGAGTCCCGGAAACCGCCATGGGAGAAAGCAGCTCAGTCCGCTTTCTCGGAGACCTAGACCCGGAAGCCCAGGAGTTCTGGCCCGGTTACCCTACTCAATTTCCTCTGATGCTCCCAGAGACGCAGGTATACTATCCGTACAACCCGGCTCCTCCACCGGTATACCACCGAGCATCGCCACCACCTGTCCACCATCATGACGCTTACCCAGCGCCTTACGACCAGTCGCTGCTTCCTCTTTCGCCGCGGTTGCCTCCTCCGTCATCGACGCCGACGAGGGCCCTGCTGCTGAGCTCCGTTCCGACGGAGGTGAGCGAGTCCACATTGCGTAGGGAATTGGAGGTGTTTGGGGACGTGAGGGCGGTGCAGATGGAGAGGGTTAGGGAAGGGATTGTGACTGTCCATTTTTACGATCTGAGGGCGTCGCATGCAGCCATGGAGGAGATACGTGCGCAGCACATGCAGCACCAGAACAGGCTGAGGATCCACTACATGACCACCGGATTATTTTTGGCGCGAAGTGGTAATGGCTATCCGCTAGCTTGTGGGCTAGATATTATGGGCCCCCCGCCGCCTCCGCTTCCGCCGCCTGCCAGGGGTTTGATTTCCGGCCGCGCTGTTTGGGCCCAGTTCATGATCCCGGCGATTAATGCTTTTCCTGATGGTCATAATCAAGGGACCCTTGTGGTCTTCAATTTGGACTCCCAAATATCTGCTAACACACTCAAAGAATTATTTGAAGCTTTCGGTATCATTTGATCCCCCCCCCCTCTCTCCCCTCCCTTCAAGATACTATTGTTATTCTTCTCTTCTAATTGGCAATTGATATCTTTAGGGCCCGTTAGAGAACTGAGAGAGACGCCATTGAAGAAACACCAAAGATTCGTGGAGTTCTACGACGTGAGAGACGCAGCAAGTGCATTGGCCGAAATGAACGGTAAAGAAATTTATGGGAAAAATGTCATGATTGAATTCAGCAGGCCGGGTGGGCACGGCAAGAGATTCTTCTCATCTTCTGGTCAACACCACAGTTATCACTGCAGTACAACACGCCGTGAAACCGCACCGCATTCTACTCTGCCACAAGTAACACCATCTCCGCCACCTTCTTACTCTGGTAGAATACTGCGTGGGGCGGTGTCGAACTTTTCTCGTCGTGCTAACTCAAGGCAATCACAACCCTCCATGATGAAGAGGTTTTCTTCTTCCACCACTAGAAATGAGCATCGGAAGATCTGTAGCAGTGAGCCAGTTGAAGCTTTAATGGCTGGCTTGACATTAAGGGCCTTAACTGAGGAGAGAGAAAGCAGTAGTGAGCAGGTGACGAAGAATGTGGAGAAATTAGGCAGCAGCAGCAACAAGAACAATGGCTCTAGCAGCGCTAGCAGTTCAAGTGAGCTCCAGCAGCAAAATCATCAGCATCTGATTAAGAATCGGGCTCACTGCAAGGGGAAGCGCAAGAATTTCGAACCTCGTTTCTTGATAAAAGCTGAAGCCATAGTGGAATCAAGCTGCAGAGATCGTAGGACCACTATCATGATAAAAAATATACCCAACAAGTACAGGTTTGTTTTCCTCTACCCATCTATTTCCCTTGTTCCTTTACATCGCAGAGTTTTCCTATGTACCCTTTGGATCAAAATTTATGGATAAACTGATCGTTTCATGTGTAAAACTATATGCGGGTAAGTTGAATTGGGAGGAATTTTTTGATATTTGAGAAAACGAATTACTGTTTTTGGTTCATTGCTTTTGATTATGGTCTTTTTGAGGTAAAATTTGATTCTTATCGCTAAAAAGTTAGTAGAGTAGTAGTGGTTTTGGATAATTTGAAAGTTTTGACTTGTTTAATGGGGGTTGGTGCAGTCAGAAGCTGCTATTGAACATGCTGGACAATCACTGTATTCACTGCAACGAGCATATTGCCGACGGCGATGATCAGCCCTTGTCTTCTTACGACTTCCTCTACCTCCCCATTGATTTCAAGTATGAAGTACTACTCCATATATTACTCTCTCCCCCTCCTCTTTCAATACCCATTCAAATATCAAAACAGAAAAAACAAAAATAACTTTATTGGAAATGATTGCATGTATAGCTTGGTCTTGTGTTTTTGTTTTCTAATCATAATGAATGAAAAAAAAAATTGCAGCAATAAATGCAATGTGGGATATGGGTTCGTGAACATGACTTCTCCTGAGGCCACCTTGAGACTCTACAAAGCATTCCATAAACAGCACTGGGAGGTCTTCAACTCTCGGAAAATTTGTGAAGTCACTTACGCTAGAGTTCAGGTAATGTAATTTAATGCATTTTTTAGTTTATTATATCCCAAGTTCTTCCACTTAATTAAAAACAAACAATACAAAGAATCTCTTTAGTGTTAATATTAAAATAGCTGTTTATAAATTAAATTTTCGTTAAAATGCTACAAATTTTAAAGTACTTTGAGGACATTTACGAGGGATTCTTATGAGGGTTTATACGTAGATAAGGCGGGTGGGATTATGTGAGATTTATGGTGTTGGATGTGCTGTGATGTTTTCTTTTTATTTATTTCATTTGCTTCCAATTTCATACTGTTCCGCAGCAAGAATCGAAATAGGAAAACGTTTTTTCTGCTTTGAAAAACGTAAAAACCGAAACAATATTTATTTATTTTGTTTTTTTTTAAATGGTTTTACATGGTGCAGGGATTGCAAGCGTTGAAGGATCACTTCAAGAACTCAAAGTTCGCGTGCGATACGGAGGAATACCTGCCAGTTGTGTTCTCGCCGCCTCGAGACGGGCGGAGGAGTTTGACGTTCCCACTTCCCATAGTTACACTTTGCCACGTCAGCCCTGCGTCCAGCATCGCCGCCGATCAGGAAGTCGTCAATGATGACGACGGTGGCATGGACGGCGCTGATTCTACTACTGCTTCTACCGGCAGTAGGGGTGGCGATTTTCTTATCAATCACGAAAATGACAGCACCCACTGCGGCCATGACCACGACGGTAGCGGCGGCGGCGGCGGCCTAATAGCTAGCAGCTCAAAGGGCGGCGATATTATTCATGAATACTATCATAGCAATAGCAGCAGCAATAGCAGCAGCCAGTAGCTCAGCGTATCCTGTCTTATCGGTTTGTATTTTTCTGTCTATCTCTCTCCATTTACTTTGTTGCAGCGGCTGTTCAGTTCCGAGCCTCATGCTTCACCGGCTTTCTGGTGTTTTCTCGTGCCTCTGTTCTTCCATTAATGGGTTTTTGCTTCTGTTTTACTTTTCGTTTTTCATTGTTTTTGTTTTTCCTACTTTGCTGTGTTGTGGATTTTGTTTCAGATTGTGTAAAACTGATTAAGAACTGTACTCATCTGCTTAAACATGGGATAAATCCATTCTTATCTCCGTGAAAGAGGGGGTTTGTTGTTTCATTATTTGAGATTTGGTGAACATAAAAACTACAGATCTTTGATTAATTTCTTGTTGTTTGAAGCTGCCTGCCTTGATAACGGGGTTGAATGATGTCTATGTTTAGAGCATTTTACTTTGTCTTTAATTTTTTTTGGTTTTTGGTATTCGGAAATGTTAAGGGCTTTTAGTGCATTGGAGAGTTAAATCCCTGTGGCCGAGGAGGCTGTCTACGACTGTGTTCGGTTCTTTCCTCTTCAATGGATCCTAATCAAATAGAGAGTTGTAGAAGGAATTTATATATAATATATTAAGCTCTTTATTCTATCCTATCATATTATTCATAGATATATTAAAATTATAAAACAATTACAACATGTTATTATTAATTAAAAAAATATATATATATTTTTGGAAAATGTGTGCTAAATTATTTAATTAGGAGTTAATGTATTATAATTATGTGATTTTTAGTAATTTGTATGTGTTGTATAATCATTCCTACAAGGGGGTCCCGATGGCCGTCAACCCCACCTTCTATTTAAGTACTACCTCGTCCCTTTAGGCCACTTGTCGTCAAATCTTTTGTAGTATATTTAATATGAAAAATAAAATAATAACTATAAGTAATAGCTTAAAAAATAATTAAATTTATGTAACGCAATTCAGTTGAATTTATCAATAACCAAACGTAGTCAGCTTTCACCTTGCCCCAACCTGCTGCGGCAATCCTGGCCACCCCTAACTGCTCTGAACCACCAGCCACAACCAGTGCTGGCCACCGTCATTCATGGATGATCAATTTTGGCAATGCTCAGCCAGACGGTCGGTAAATCCATCTTCTGTTGTGATCTCTTGTAGCTCTAGCGCGGACCATGACGGTGTTCTCAGGCGGTTGGTGCTTTATTTTTAGTATGAATCAAATAACATAATATTTTGTATTGGTTAGAAGAGGTTTGACATCCATCCTTTGAAATTTTGGAGCCTCATAATCACAAGTAGTTCAAATTTTCCTGACTATTTAAATTTACATGTTATTATTGGAAATGTCATAAGTCAAAAACAGATACTCCAACTAGGAAAACTTTAACCAGTCCGGACGACATTCTCTTACCAAACTACTAACCCAAGATTTGTTAATTAGGATACTCTAATAGACTAAAGTCGAGCTATTAGCATGGGCTGACAAACCGGGTGGCTATTAAAGTTTGGGAGGCCCTCACCAACTTACACAACACATCAACATTAATCAATGGGCAAAATGATAGGCTATTTTGCAGATTGAAAGAAAACATCTGTACTATGTAAAAAACTGTTCTTACAACCTCCAAAAGATAATCATTAGACGGATGTTGATCAGGCACCGTTGCGATGTTCAATGAAGATCACATAGTGATTATATCAACTCTTTAAGCCTCTATATATCAGGTCATTTGATAACTTTTATATGACATAATAGATCTCAAATTTACTATAGATATTCTTGTATTTATAGATCTCAAACGCTTAGACCTAATAATGGTTCCGAACCTTTGCAATATCGAAAAACATTCATGTTAGACAACCTAGCACAAATACTAGAAAAGTACATTATATCATTCTTAAGAGTTTAGCTTAACCCGAGCAAGTCAATTTACCCACTGTTTTATGTCATTCTTAATACAATTCTTATCAAACATTAGCCAGTATAAAAATAGAGTATAATTCAGTGTCTTTTCAACTCTCTTATCTAAATTAAGCTATACAAGCAGTTCGACTATCTATCATTATTATCCAATCTCTATAATCTCATAGCACAATTTAAATAAGTCAATAATTTGGCTTATTTCTTTTTTCAATTTGAGCATACGTTGACTTAAATATCAAAAGAATTTATCCGAAAAAATTATTAAGATTCTTTCACTTATTTATTTGTATTGTACAAAATTTCCGTTGTAAGTTACTATAGTTAAACCCCTCTTTAAATCTTCTTCTATTTGAGCTAATTAAACATTGATTTAGATACATATTAGTTATATTGAATAATATAATAAACATTCAATGCTAAATTTATGTTTGTCTAATTATGAAATTTAACTGCACTTTGTTCTTTGGGGATAAGTCTTGCTTAAATATGTGGGAGCCTAAAAAATATTAAGATAGTTGGTGGGTAATTAAACCATTAAAATCGTTAATTGCAGTCATTATAATGTTTTGTTTTTTCTGCAAGTACACTTCTACTTTGTAAGACAGAAAAAAAAAAAATTAAATAAATAATCGATTACACGAGTTAGAACCCAATATAATTTAGAATGTCATTGGGAGCAGTATCCAAATATTTTTAAAAAATGTTATTTTATTTATTTATTAATATCATAGGATTAAATATAAATTTTGTTTGCAATAAAAATATCATTCCACTTTATAATAAATATCATTCCTGTAGAATTTTTATTATTCCTTTTAAATAATGAATAAAAAAAACCTTCACTATGGTTTTTTTCTTTTTATTACCTGTTGTCATATAACACTTATTCCATAACAATTTCTCAACTTACCCGATTATCCTAGTGTGCTGGTTGTCAGGATGGCAACAATGTGACGGTGGTGGTGGCAGGGTGATGACAACGGCAAGGTGGTGGTGACATTGGTAAAATGGCGGTGGCGGTAGCATGGTGGTGACTGGGGTGTGGATTTGGCAGCGGCAGCATGATGGTGGCAGTTGTGACATCTTGGAAATGGTGGAAGAAGGGGCACGCCGGTATACAGTTTTTTGTAAGAAGGTTAAAATTTAATTTCACATTAATTTCTTATTTATTCTTTTATTATTTATATATTAAAATAATAAAAAATTAATTTTAACTTAATTTTATATTCAAAATGACTAATCAAATATAATAATATTAATTTTTAACTGTAACCTTTAAAATTTTTTATTATTTTATTATTTTATTTTATTTAAATAATCAAATATGCTTAATAAATTAATAAAATAACCGGCACATTCCATCATATCACCTAAAACAATCTCAATAATGTCCAAATAATAGTTTAATAGGTTCAATTTCATTGTTAAACTAGTCGGCTATAATAAGTTTAGTAATCAATTGTTACGAGTATATGCCATTGGGGCCCGAGCCTCCCCCAAAATATGCACCTTGAGGGAGAAAAATTTCCTCCCACGACCCTTGTAGAGTTGCCTCCCCGATATAAGACTCGTAACATTCATCATCCCTTCAACTGTCATAGATATTGACGACTACACTCTACGACATTTCACTCGGTGGCTTTCACTTTGTAACGCTTCACTCTACTCCAACGTACCGGTAGCAAATCAGCCCCTCCACAAGTAACTCTTTCCTGTCAGAACCCTCCGTAGGTAGCCCTCTCTGAGTCGAGATCGATCTCAATGAAAGTATCATTGTTACGAGTACAAGCCGTTGGGGCCCAATCCTCCCCCCAAAAGTGCACTTTGATAGAGGATAATCCCCCTTAACTTATAAGATAACTTTTGTGAAACTGCCTCTCCAATATGTGACTTATAACATTAGTCATCCTAACCCGATCTACCTTATTAATTTGGCAGGATTTACAAATTTGTCGTTCTTCTTTTAGTATGAATAAGTTATCTTGATATCAGTTATCTGTCAGGCATTGCTATTAAAGATTTGTTTTTCTATCGTGCTCTCCTTTGATGTATAAAACAAGAAAAATCTTTAGAAAAAGCCTATTTACTTTATAAAATAAAAAAATATATGTAGTTTAATTTTTAAAATATTTTTGCTATAAAATTATTGCCGAAAACAGAGTTCCTCTTGAGTGACATTTAATGGCCTTTATTCGTAAGTCTTCATGCTTTTGTATGGGATCCCAAAATCTGAATCTGAACCAACATAATCATAATTCAGTTGGAAATTTTATTCGTGGCCGTTGGATTTTGATAATCTAGTTACTTTTCTTTTATTTTATTAAAAATTATAAAACAGGTTATTTTTAAATTATTTAAATATTAAAGTATTAAGATATTCATATTATAAAAATAACTAAGGTAAACTATTACCATATATATTTTTAATTTCCTTTCAAGATCCAACGGCCATTAGCACGGGGGGCCTGAGCCCTTTTTCATTGGGGGTCCTTTAATTTACACCTTGTTTGGATTTCTAAATAATAAAATAGACTAAAGTTCTCCTATTTATGTCACATAATTCATGGGTCAGCCCTTCCTTATTGAAACATCTACTCTCTCTCTCACACACACAAAATTCAATGGATTTAAAAGTTTAAAATGTTAAATAAAAATTTTAAGGTGATCCAATTTAGGCCAACTCTATGCCATTGCTTATAAATAATAATAAAATAAAATTTTTAAGAATTAAACTCAAGATTATTTAGCTAAAAAGACTTTAACATCACATTAAAAAAATCAACAAATACAAAATATTATACCATTTGTAAATATTCGATAATAACTCTATATAAAAACATTTTCTTTTATAGTTAAAGAATCTCAACTTTTGCCGCTTAATAAATAAAGTGATAAGTATAGCCAGAAATGGGTCAGTCCAGTAGAATAAAAGGTCTAAATACTAACAGTCCAATAAAAGATACCACAAATCTAATTGGGCAGTAGTATTCAAATGTACTGACTAAAGTATAAAATCTGAATAGTTAGATATTAAATACCATAATGAGTTGCTTAATAGATCGAAACTAAATAATGGCGAAGTGACGTTATATCTGAAAGTCGGGTGATCCTATCATTAAATATGGATGGCCATTGCACACTACCAGTAACGTCTCTTACCATTAATTTAAAACGGTGTCATGTATATGTATCGATCTTAGGGGTTGATTAGAGAAACAATACAAATGGCCGTTGCAATTTTATTTGATTATTATTATTATTTTATGATTTTTATCATAAAATGTAATTTTATGAGATAAACACTTATAATACTCACAATATAAATACATAAGAATTTGATTTTTTATCATACCAACACCCTGAAATTGACATCTATTTGATTTTTGGTGTACTTTAAACGTTTTGGTATCACAGTGACATTGATATACAGGTGAAAATCTTATCGTTTTAACTTATTTCTATTCAAAAAATAAAATTTAATATGATAATAAAAGTTAACATGGAATTAAGAATACAAATTATGAATATTTTCTGATATTTTAGGCTTAAATACTGCAGTAATTAAAATTAATTGGTATCAAATAAGAAATACCAAGTTTTTTTCTTTTGTTTAATATAAAAACTATATACTTTTTTGGGTAAATAACTAACAACAATTAAATAACTCATCAGTTAATGCATAAGAATAACGCAGTGGACCTTTAATCTCTACGAATATGTGATTGAATTTAATTTGAAATTTATATCCATTGTTTAATGATTATTAAACTTATAAATCAAAAAACTTATAATTATATAATGATACTTTCATTAAAAGCAATTTATTTGAAAATGCACCCTTCTCTTCTTATAGGCTCTCAAAATTCTTTCAAATGAGATAGCATTTCATATATTTTTAATATCTACTGTTAAATAAAATATTTATGGTTGAGACTAAATAATATAAAAATTTATATATAAATGTATTTTTATAATATTGATAGACATTGACTATTTAATAAAATAAGAAAAATAAAAAATAAAAATAATTATTTAGATGGTTTTTTTTTTAAGTTTTAATCTTTATCTGCTAGATCTTTTAATCCAACAAATACCATGGATATATGCTAAGTATTATTTTTAGACTCCATTTATTTGTCAAAAAATATTTATCTAATAGAAAGTATTTTTTTTTTTGTAAAAAAAATATCTTCTTTAAAAAGTTTTTTACATTTTTCATGAAAAATATTTTTAAATAAAATAATTTCTCAACAAAATATTTTCAGTGTTTGGCATATATAAGAAGATGTAGAGTATTACACAAATCAACATTAGATGTTAGCTATTATTAATTATAGTAATATTTTTGAGATAATGGTAACATTTTATAGTCAAGAAAATTTTTAAATTTACCAACTATTAATATTTAATATGCTCATATTTTGGTTTAATGGTGGGGTTAGGGATGTCGTCAATTGATAATTGACAACTTGATTAGATTTATCGATGTCTAGCAACCGTCGTTAGCAATAAGCCAGGCAGAATTAGGACGAGTTGTCCACAACCAATATAACGAAAGACCTACATTAAGATGCATCAATGGGCAAACAATAATAGTGGCCTAATGTATTACTGTTTGATTACTTGAGACGCAATTGGGGATGTCAATACCCAACAACTGAAGGTTGAGGCTCATGGCATCACATGCTGATAGGTAACCGATGGTGGCTCACGTGGCATTCGTCGACTAATAATGGTGGCCAGGTCATGTCGGCCGATATCCACTAGCGAGTTATGTCATTATGTGTCATGATAGTATCATTTTTGGATAAAATTTTTATAAATGAACGATAATTATTATTGAATAGTTGCTTAACCTCAAAAAATCGATTCTCATTCAAAATAAGGAGGTCACATTTTAAAATTTAAGTATTATTTTTCTTTGTTAGGAAAAATTTTTTAATTTATTTTTCATATATGTCATGCATCAAAAAACATAGATACATATTTTTCATTGCGCTAACTACTAGAAAATGAGACAAATATTTTTGAGAAAGTTATTTTTTGACAAAACAAATGAATCCTTAATCTATGCACTATATGGTATATCTTCATTCATTTCAAAAAGTCTAGGAAGAATTAGAAGTATGAATGCATATTATTTAAGATAAATTATAAAACTTGATAAAAGTATACTTGCACGTTATTGTTAAATTGTAAAGTGACTAGTAAAAGCATAGGTCATTTTATTTGATATTTTATTTGTTTAGTCTAAAGATTTACTTATGAAATATGTACATTTATTTAGTCCAAGTTCATTAGTACTGGTATAATATGTTTGTTGGATACAATCTAAAATAAGGTTTACTTAACCCAATTAAATATGGAATCTACAAACTTTAAACTTATAAAAACTATTAAGTAATCTAGTTGCACAGCCCAAGATGAAAATGAATTGTTAAGACACATGATTTGTTCACTGACCAAATGACCTAGCAGTTAGAAATATTGAAGATCAAGGTGATTAATAGTCCAGTAAAAAAATAAATATGATATTAAATCCTGACAAATTATTATAAAAAATAATTAGCTACATTTAATAAGTAACAATAGCCAATAAATGATAAGTGTTAAATAACAAGCGGTTATAAAATTTAGGTAACTGTTAGCATTTAACAAATATAACTTTTCAATTAAATAGTTATGCTAATTTTAAAAAAAATATAGATTGATTGACATCAATGCTATAAATATACAAGCTCTCTTCAATCAAGTGGGACCAAAGTTGGATGAAGCAAAAAAGCAAAGACAAAGCTTTTGTCTCAAAACATTTGCATCATTCCAATACCATAGAGTTAAGCCCTCCTATTTAATCAATTTTTTACTATTAGACACATCCCCATTCCCCTTTTATGTTTTATTTATGTAGAAAATATTTTTGATTTGATGTTAAAAATTATATCGAGAAGTGAGTTTTATATCATTTCATATCTTATTAATTATTATGGTATATAGAATCTGAATTAGAAGATTTGATGTCCAACCCGATATAATTGATTAATAATTCAAATCTTATCTTCGGATCAAAATTTTTTCAATAATTAATGATATTTATAAAATATTTTTATTAAGTTATTTATATTAAGTCATCGATGTAGTAGGTTAGATGGAAATTTGGTTATTTATAAAATATTCTTAATAAAACAGCATCTAAGTATTTATTTATACTAATAAATTAATACATAAATAAGAAGAATAAAAACTAATTTAAAATTAATTAAAAAGTATCCATCATCATATTGTTAACATAAAAATAATTTAAAATTTATTGAAAAAATGTATCCATAAAATATTTATCAGACTCATGTTTTCAAAATATTGTCAATAAAAATATTAAATGTCTCATCGTCTATAACCCTGTCCAATAATTTTTATATATAGTTGGTAAATTGAACACTTTTTAATTTTTATTTTTTAAAAAATATTTTCTACATATAAATACATAATTAATTGTAAAAATTATACATATAATACCTCACATTGGCAACACCTGCACGACAAAATGAGGGATAAAAGAAGAAAATGCCACTGAGCTACTGCAGTGAAGTCAGCGGCTATAATATTTATATATTTATTTATGTTAAAATTATTAATTTTGGTACGAAGAGATACAAAAAAAGAATATAAAATAAAATAAAATAAAATTTATGTATATTTTTAATAATTTTAATGCAAATAATTATATAATTACACGTATAAATACTATTTCTTATTTACAATTAAAAAGTGATCCGAATTTATTTAGAATTTATATATTTTGACATGCCTTTTTTTTCGATTTGATCCCTATACCACTAAAAACAGGAGGTCGATAAAATTATAAATAAAAAATACTCCTGACGTTATTTATAAATATCCTTCAAATGTAAGGTCACTAAAGAATTGTAAAGAAGAGATATTAGATCTAAGATGAAAGAGAGATAAGACTGAATTAATCAACTTATGGTATTGATTTAACGATCGAAATTTGTACAAATTTATTTTTGACAACATAATTAAATCTATATTTAATCCTTATTGTTGAGAAAAAAATGTAAATTAAGAGTTTTCTTTCATAATTATAGTACTTTCTTAAAAGTTTCATAGAAATTTTACAAAGGAGATATGTTGATAATTTTTAGACTTATTTTATGGTTGAGAGGATTAATCTTTTAAATATGAAAAAGCATCTTTATATTTATCTAAAAAATTTTTTTTATGCACAAACAAATGGTATAAGATAGTTTCCTTATACTACGGTGTCATATTATTAATCTCTTAATTATTCCTTCTATGTTTTTTTATTAGAGTTTAAAATTATAAAATAATAATCTTTTTTATAAAATTCCCAAATTATAATATTTAATTTTGTCAATGTTCATTTTCATAGCCAAGAGAATCAGAAGAGGCCCACATATAGCATCAATCATTTGTGAATCTTTGGATGTGGGAAAATTAAAAGAAGTCAAGTATAAGCCTTTTATTTTTGGTCAACTCACTGATTGGTCTTTTTCCGACAACACTGAGCGTGGACATGCGCACCCCAAGCTTGGAATCTGTGACTATCAACGATGTCTTCCACCACCTTTTACCGTTTAAACCCCAACAAATGGTACGACCCTTTTTACGACCGGATTTGATATATTCAATAGTCTCCGTTAATTTAATTTCTTTATAAAAATTATTTTATAAATATCTATTATATAAATAATATTTATAAAAATTTTGGAATTTTGACATTTCAAAAGTTTAAAATTGATGGGGCCTTGGGCCTCCAATTTCAAAACTAGTAATATATTTCTGCAGGGAAAACAAATTAAATCTTTAACAAATTATTAGAATTTATCATATTTTAACATATTAAATTATGTAAAAAAATTTGACACAGTTTTACCTTAAATTGATCATATTCTAACTCATATAAATACATGATTTTAAAATCTTTAAAAATGTAAAAAAAAAATTATTAAATTCAATGTTTATTTTGGATTTTTTTATCACGTTTGTCCAACACAATATTAAATACAATAAGTTTAATAGCAAGAGACTCCACATATTAGTTCTCATAGTACTAAAAAATGGATTTTTTTTTTAAAAATATTTTATTTACAATTAAAAAGTGTATTTAATATTTATATATTTTTGACATATTTTAAACTAATATGATACTTTATTAACCTATTCATATTAATTTATCATATAAAATAGATAAATAAATAAGTATTATGTTATCTAAAAATATCCTAAAAATATAACGTTAGTAAAGTATTGTAGAACTTTATTAGATCTAAAATCAGTCTATGAATTATCAAATTATTATATTGATTTACAAATCGATATTACAAATTTAATATTAACAACATAATTAAATCTATACTTAGTGTTATTTTTTTAAAAAAAGTAAATTAATTTTTTTTCTTTCATAATTATATTACTTTCTTAATTAGAGGTATAGAATTTTTACAAAGGAGATATGTTGATAATTTTTAGACCTACCTATTTATACCAATAGAAGATTATATCTTTTAAATATGAAAAATATCTTTATATTTATCTAAAAAATTATCGGTATGCACAAACAAATGGTATATAATTTTATTATTTATACGTATAAATATTATTAATCTCTTAATTATTTAAATATATTTATATTTATTAGAGTTTAAAATTATAAAATAATAATCTTTTTTATAAAATTTAAAAAATTATAATATTTAATTATTTTAATATAATAATTTTCATAATCAAGAGAATCAGAAAGGCCCACATATAGCATCAATCATTTGTGAATCTTTGTTGTGGGAAAATAGACAAGAAGTCAAGTATAGTCCGTCGAATCGTTGGGTCAACTCACTGATTGGTCTTTTCCGACAAGGTGGCGTGGACATGGCACCCCAAGCTTGGCACTATCCGTACTGTCTTCCACCACCTTTTACCGTGGCCAACCCCAACAAATGGTACGACCCTATACGACCGGATTTGATATAATCAATAGTCTCCGTTAATTTGATTTCTTTTAAAAAAAATATTTTATAAATACCTATCAAATAAATAATATTTATAAACTATAAAAAATAATACATATCTAATAATTAATTAATATATACTATTTAAGTAATTTTTGGAAACATAACATCTAATAGTAATATGAATAGTTATTTAAAAATTAAATTGGGATATTTTTGATACTTAAATTAAAGAAATTTCTACACTTTTCAAATTTATAATCTTTTACCAAAGAAAAATAACTCTCCTGTGAATGTTATATTATTCAAGTCATAAAATATTTATATTATAAATCCCACCGAAAATATTTCGATATTATTATTATTTAATATTTATATTAAATAAAAATTTAACAGAAATATACTACTACTAATAAATAAGTAAATGGTGGGGATGATTTTTATGAAAAAAAAGTATAATACTACTTCTAAAAGCATAAATTCCTAATTGCAATGGCCGAGAGCCAGAATGTCCGAGAGTTAGTAAAAGTCCTAGAGCTTGAGAAGATGGGAGCAAACTCAGCCAGCCTAAAAGAAGGATATGAATGTCGAAACTCGATGAGTAGCCCACATTTTCTTTTTTTGAAGCCCATAATCCCTCTACCACTTTCTTAACTTAAGAGGTTACGAACCTTTCTTAGAAATGAGTAAAAATTTCATCAACAAAAAATAAAATTCCATTCGTGGCATTTGTATTAATGGTGGTAATAGCTCCTTGGAATGTTCTATTCCTTTTCAATGTCGGGTTTTACAAATGTCGGGTTAAAGTCCGTTATGTCCTTTCCTCACATGAAGTCGCTTAATCTACGTCGACCGTTGTTGTACCGATTGCCTTCACAGGAGCACAAAATCAAGAAATTACTAGTCAAATTGGGCCCGCCTCGTAAGGCCGATTCGAGGGGAGGCTTGTTACGACGCCGAAAATCGAATAGGGTGCCCGCTCGTGCACGCCTTACTAGTTTCATTCGGCTTTTTGTCCACGACGCAATCTCCGCTTTGCGTTGATCGCCAAGTGCCAATGCGCCGATCTTTGTGGTTTTAGACCGCTTTTCATTCTTCATGGCCACCACTATAAATATCATCAATTAATATTTGAATCATATGAAATAGAATAATAAAATTGATGGGTCCCTAAATTCAAGTTATTGTACAAATATAAAGAATATTATTATATTATATAATAATAACATAACACTTGACAAAGAAATTTGATAATTTACTAACATTAATTTTAAATTAATTTTATTTATATTATAAAAACGAGTAACATCGTTTTTAATAATATATTGGGATATTTTAACATACTTAAATTAAAGACATTTCTACACTTTTCAAATTTATAATCTTTTACCATAGAAAAATAACTCTCCTAGTGAATGTTATATTATTCAAGTCATAAAATATTTATATTATAAATAAAAATTAACAATAATAATAAAAATATTATTTAATATTTATATTAAATAAAAATTTAACACCTGTCATATACTACTACTAATAAATAATCAAATATAATATTATTTATTTTTATGAAAATGAAATTATAATACTACTTCTAACCAAATAAATCTATAATTGCAATGGCCGAGGGCCAGAATCTCAGATTTAGTAATCCTAATTGTAATTGGGCCAAGATCAGCCAGCCCAATAGAGAATGAAGTGCAAACTCGAGAAGCCCACATTTTCTTTTTGAAGCCCATATTCCCTCTACCACTGAGAAACTTAACAAACCACTAAAAAAAAAAAAAAAAAAAATCTCATCAACAAAAAATAAAATAAAATAAAAAATACATGAGTAAAAGGGTAAAAAGTTCAAGAAACAGCGGACAGTATATAGGAAGTAGGACTATTAATACATTAAGTCAAGTTAAATTTGAATATATTTAGGCTCGGGTTGATCCTTTTTAAATAATGAATAAGTTTGAGTCGAGTTTAATCTTCCTCAAATCGGGTTGAATTTGGAAAAAAGTTGATGAGTTTGAATTTGGCTCATAAACTAGTTTGTTTATGATGGGTCCAGTATGAACTTGGATCGGAACCAATGAAGTTCAACTGAAAGAAGATGGGTCCGATCAACAGAGGGGCCCAACCCATTGATGACGTCCTAGGAAATTCAGAAAGAAGGCCCACTGGGCGCTTTAGACATGCAGTCAATCAGTGTTTCTTGCACCCTTGTAGAGGCGATCGTAGGCTACCGGCGCAGGAGGCGCTGGCTCAAGGGATGTCAACCAATGGAAGATAAGATCAACGCTGATAAGCTGTAGCAAACACCGCCCTAGCAGCTATTGAGTCAATTCATGCAGAATCAAACAGGCCTGCGTTGGCAACGCTCGACAATGGTTTCTAGCCTTCACAAGGCGATAACTGACACCATTGGCTATTCCTAATACTTAGTGGCCGGTGAATCCCAACAAATACTCTCTTCGTCAACGGAGAGGAGAGAATTTTCCCACTTCCATAAACTCCTTAAGCGGTGACTTGAGACCGAAAGCCCGATCCTTGCACCCAGTACTCAAAGCAACGAGGAGAAAGAACCAACTTTCTTCCCTCGAACCACCGCCTTCTTGCGACAATGATAGTAAGCCACCTCTAGCGGTGCACCAAAGGAAGCACTAGCCTCCTTCCAACATCCCACATACTCCCCGCATTCCAGCATTCCTATATTTTTATCACGTTTACTTCAACACATACATCTTTCCATTTTTAGGAAAAAAATTCTGATTTGAGCGTCGGAGTGTTTACGGTGGAATAACCTCCCGCCGTTCTCTGACATCGGTTACAACATCCTGAAACAGAGTTCCAACAACCCACTAAAGACAGAGCAAGAAAACAATATCTAGAATAAGAAAACTCTCATTTCCTCTTTGCTCACTTTTCTTCTTTCATTTCTCTCACTAGTGGTACTCTCTATTTTCTGATTTTACAAGTATGGTGGTGAACGGCGAACGACAAGGGCATCCTTCCGCACTTTGTTTCTGCTCCGTTTCACACATGGTTCACCATATCATCTTCTGAAGCACTTGGTACGCTTTATAATGACACCTGATTGATACCCCATTTGCTCACCTGATTTGATTTTGTAGAGGATTTATCACGATAACTTTATCATTTTTCGCACTTTCACCAATTTTTGCACTTTTACAGACAGTGCATGTTCTGCCAATTTGGACGCGTGCCTTGCAAGACTGCCACCTACTCTATAAAGTCACCTTTTTGCCGTTACAGTTAACCTACTCTACAAAGTTAACTATTAATTCTGAAAAGTCAACCACATGTTCTGCAAAGTCAACTGTCAGCTTTCCAGACATGTCGCCCTAAGCCCGCTTTTACATTAGTGGTTAGATCCACTTCGATTGCAATCCACTTCGACACCCAGAGCCACTTCGGCAAATTGTTTGCTCCGATATTTGCCCACTCTAGCAATTTTTCATTCTGACAGATTGCCCGTCTTGCATTTGCCTACTTTGGCAATTGCTTACTTCGGTAAATTGCCCTTCCTACATTTGCGTATTCCGGCAATTGCCTACTTTGGCAAATCACCCTTCCGACATTTTACTGTAATCAGTTTGCAGCACCTCGAATTTTACGCAAATATTATATGATCTTTTAATAACATATCTGTTTGTTGAGTTACTCACAAGAGAGTGACCAAACCCAATAAATTTTTTCTTGTGATCTTGTGGGGGGAACCTTCATCTTTACTTGACGATTGTCATCGCTTACTTTTCGGCAGCTTCCCCTCAATTAGGATTTCGGCGTCGTCCTTCGCAAACCTGAATGATACCCTCTTCCGCTTCACCGATCCTAGAGTAATCTCAATCCCCTTCGGCTTCTTCTCCGGGGTTAAATCATTCTCTTTTACACTCTACCTTGGCCACCTCCTCCTGCCTCGTAGACCAATACCGTTGTTGGTCATTTTAATATCATCCTTAACAACCTAAGCTTTCATCAGGTACAGACCTGATCTCTTATTTTCCATTGCCTCAACCAAGGTGCCTTTGTTGAGTATCCACCGGCTGTTTCCAAATGCTATCCTAAAACCATCTTCATCAATCTTCCAAGTTTAAATCACATTCAACATCAAATTCGGGGTATGTCGCATGCCCTTCAACACAAGCTTCTTCTCATTGCTTGTCTGCAAGCAAACATACCCGATACCAATTACCCTTGACGAACCACCGTTACCCATCTTTAATACCCCGTGGCTCTTAGGCGTATAGCCCTTGAAGTGAGACTCCATCGGTGTCACAGGCGTGAGATGCTATTGTCCATCACTCAATTCGTCTCTTGAATTAGTAGGATATGTGTCTCCCCAGTGTGGACAACCAGGAGGTCTCTTTAGAGAGCGACAGTGGCCCGATCATTATCATCATGATCCCGCCTTCCTGAGGTTTGCCTCTGCCCTCCTTCTACTTCCTCTGCAGGTAGTCTCACCTCATATAACCCTTCTTACCACAATGGAAGCACGTTTTGTTCAGACACTTGGACCAACCATTACTTTTCTCCTATTTGCCGCCTCGGTCCCTCGATCTCCCACGTCCCTGACTGTTGGTCGCAACTAAGTGCCTCGGCTCCTTTGGAACCTCAATGTTTTTCCCTCCGCCTTGACTTGTTCATAAGTAATGAAGTGATAATCTCATTTAAATTGAACGTATCTTTTTCGAATAGCAACGTTATGACAATATGATCGTATGAGGCCGGTAAGGATGCCAACAACACTAACGCTTTGTCTTCCTCCTTAATCTTCTCATCAATGGCTGACATTTGCATCAAGATCCGGTTAAACTCGTCCAAATACTTCTCAAAACTTTTTTCCTTCCAAAGACATAGGCCATAAAACTACTTTTTTGCATGCAACCTCGTTGTCAATGATTTAGATTTATACCGGCTCTCAAATTTCTCCCAAACTTCCGTTGGATCGGACAAGCCAATAATCTCTTGAAGAGTGTTAACCGTAAGACACAACTTGATCATACAATTAGTAAAATCCCTTGTGTCTTACCACTTCTTCTCAAATATATTATTCGGCTTGTCTTTCTTTCTCTAAAGTATTTTTACCGTTTTTTTTCGGTTAAAATATTTTTCACCATTTCTTACCAATGGATGAAATTATTTTACCTATTAAACTGTTCTACATTAAATGACAAATTTCTTGTCGCCGACGCAATCAAATCTAAGGTTTATAACCTCTCCCTGATATCATTTGTTAGGGTTCGATCCAAATACACCTTGATTCATCACAGAAAAAAACCCAAACCCCCCATCGGCCGTCAACCACCAAGAATGTGGGCGCAAGGAATGTAAGAATGTATAATGATTTTTAATTTGAAAAATTCTTTTCAACTAAGAAAAAAATTATGAGATAAATTCTAAAAAATTTACTATATAAAATCGATTACAAACCCCGAGATAGAGTTCCAGCAACCCACTCAAGATAGAACAAGAAAATAATATCCAAAGTAAGAAAACTTTTCTTCCATCTTCTCTCACTTTTTTTCTCTTATTTCTCTCACCGGTGATGTTCTCTACTCTCTGATTTCACAAGTGTGGTTGTAAATAGTGAATGGCGAGGGCTCCCTTCCGCATTTTGTTTTTACTCCATTCCACACATGGTTCACCACATCATCTTCTAAAGCGCCTGGTGTACTTTATAATGACGCATTGTCGATATCCCATCCGTTCACCTGACCTGATCTTGTAGAGAATTTGTCATGCCAGCTTTGTCGTATTTCATGCTTTCACCAATTTTTGTACTTTCATAGACGGTGCATGCTCAACCAGTTTAGACACGTGCCCTAGAAGACTGCCACCTACTCTATAATGCCGCCTTCCAGCCCTTTACAATTGACATGCCCTGTAAAATTAGTTACGAACTCTAAAAAGTCAACTATCTACTCCACAAAGTCAACTACCAACTTTCCAAACAGGCCGCATTGGGCTTGCCTTCAGTCCACTTCAAAACCCAAAACCACTACAGCTGCAGTCTACTCCGGTGCCCAAAACCACTCCAGCAAATTGCTTGCTCTGACATTTGTTCACTCCGACAATTGATCACTCTGGTAGATTGCCCTTCGGGCAATTGCTCATTTAGGCAAATTGCCCCTTTGGCATTTGCCTACTTCGGCAATTGCCAACTCTGGAAAGTTGCCCCTCCGGCATTTGATTACTTTGACAATTGCCCACTCCAACAGATTGTCCCTTTGGCATTTTGTTGCAACTAGTTTGCAGTATTTTAAATTTTACACAAACTTTACACGATCTTTCGATAACGTATCTGTTTGTTGAGATACCCATAAGGGAGTAACCAAACCTAACACATATGAGGCTCATGTGAGGATTGGAGTATTCGTGCATGGGGCGAAGGGTTAGGAGGTAAGATCAAGTTGGACACTCGAGCGCCAATTTCATATTGATGAATGATTGTGGACGCTTACCTCACACTGGAGCAGTGAAAGAGGCACGGATTCAAGACTTGGTGCACTCGTTTTGCACTCGAGTGTGGAATTTAGAATTCAATGCGCTCGATCCATGCTCACTGAGTGCTCAAGCGCCGATAGGCAGTATAAAACGTTGCTCACGCGTTTTAGAGTTATGATTTTGAAATATTTCTCCATAATGGGCGCCGCATATAGAGAGAGGAGAAAGAAGAGAGAAGAGAAAGATGTTCAACATCCGAATCGAAATTTGATTTAAATTTTGTTTTTATCAAGATCGGGTAGGTCGTTTTAGAAGTTATTCTAGAAACGTATTTTCGTTTAATTGCTTTTTTTTATTGTATTTATCTTATGAATTGTTAGGTGTGTTGACAGGGGGTTGCATTCAACCATTCTTTATTGGATTCAGAGTGAAGGAATTTCGAATAAAATTCTTATAATCGGCATTATTTATAGTAGATTTATTTAAAATTTATCATGTAAATTTTCTTAATTGAAAAGAGTTTTTTACGATAAAAATCATTGTATATTGGTTTTATTTTTTGTGCTTATAAATTTAGTGACTAACGGTTGATAGGGATTCAGATTTATTCTACTGTATCGAATTAGGCGTATTCAGGTATCGAATTCTAACAAAACAAAAGGAAGAGAAATTATCAAGGTTATTAACATATTTGTTATGAAAAAAATATGATAGTATTGAACCTGATTCTAGCTTATCCATTTCCACTTCGAAAAACAAAAGTCTGGTTCACTTCCCAAGTCAAATGCATTAAACCCAAGTGTTTCTATTCTTATTCAGCTATATTTCTAGGAGACTGTGTAAATTAGATATCTTGTCGGAAAATATTTTTCCTTTTTATGTAATTATCAATATGTATTTTGATATAATGTAAAAATTATCGTCAAAAAAAGTTAACAATTATATATTCAAGTCATAAAATGACATCTTATACAATATAAAATAAAATTATATATAATTCACTTAAACTAGTAAGATATTTTTATAAATCTCAATATATAAAAGAAGATTTTTATCTTAAATAATATTATTTTATTTATATAATTATTTAATTAAAAATATAGGTCCGTAATTATGCATAATTATTATAATTCCTAGCTCATTACACAATAGATAAATGTCAAAGAATTGATAAGACATTTGTCTGAGTTTATTTTCATTTTTTGGGTTCAGCTTAGTTGGAAGTTTGGCAACAATTCCTTAATGAAATGGATTGGATATATTAGAAAGTGATTATTCCTTCTTTATTACCATCTTTTCCTCTTCTTTTTGTTGGATGGTATTGACAAATTTAATTGATTTTATCATCGTAAGGTTATTTAATTTTGATAAGTGGTTAATGATTCAAACTATAAAACTCATATCTTTAACTTGATTTTTTTGAAGCATTCAACTTGAGAAGCTTTGTGAACCACTTTATGAATAGTTCTCTTGTTACAATATTTGATATAACTTGTCTTAGTTTGGACGTGACCTTTTGAACTGATACTAAGATAATGAAAGTATCACAACAAAAAGAGAGATTATGAGGAGTATCAGAATTACTTTAAGCACCACTTTAAAACCTATCTCAAGACTTAGCGACGTATTATCATATGAAAACAAAAAAATCTATACATTTTAAAATATTTTGATTATGTATTATATATTAACATTGCCCACTAGTTGGATACCTATAGGGGAAGGGAGTCGAGAGCTCCTATGACATTTATAACCGTGTTTGTTAAATAAGGTTATTACTAGTTGCTAATTAGATATTGGTTAATATTTTAGTTTAGACTTATATTGTATTTTACTGATTATTAATTAATAATATTTTTAGGATTATTAACAGTAAATGATAGAAATATTTACCATTTTTGTATGTTAACTATTATAGATGACCTAGTATATAAATACTATTGTAGAAATTTGAATATAATTTTTGTCTGTACATTGCTCATGGCCAAACCCTAGAGATTGACACCGAATGGACGAAAAAGAAGACTAAACATATAAAAGCCTAACCAAAACATCAACTATGCAAAGCTAAATCGAAAGGTTGACAAAATGAAGGCCAAATTAGAAGGTAGAATACACAAAATCCCAACATACAAATGTCAAATTTGAAGTTGGAAATGATAAAGCAAAATAAAAAAAAAAAAAATCAAATTTGTAGTCTACACCATTATTTGATTTTACATAATAAGGGGGCTATACCTCACTTCAGAGGTTTATTGGCCATGCATCACTGTATAGATTGTTGAATATAAATCAAATGATCCAAGTGTAATATTAAAAAGTAAAATTTAAAATAATTTTTTTCTTACGGCTGTTAGATTTATATCTAATAATTTCTAAAACAGATTATTATATTTATATTTAATAATTTCAATTGAGATCATTGGATTGCACTGTAGAGGTGAATGCAATCTAGATGTATACTGATCATGTCTTATTATATAGATAGTCATATATAAATTTAACTGGCTAAGTACAATGTTTTAAAAAGAATTGAATTCGAAACAATTTTTTTATTGAAAAAGATATACAATTATAAAATTTATATCAAATAATTTTGAAATAAGATAAAAGATGATATACTTCTAAGGTGAGATGAAATCCCCCAAGGAGCTGTTAATTTTACTGGTAGAATTTTTTCCTTCAATGGACCTTAAGCATAGCATTAATGCCAAACGGCTGATAACTGATCAAAGGAAGAAGACGAGGGCCGTACGAGTTCACAGTACATACAAATAATTAGCCGGCCATTTTACTTGAAACAATTTATCCATTATAAAAATTAAATTTTAGGACGGTACCTCTTTCATAAGAACTAAATTAAGTATATATTTTATCTTTATCATTATAGAATTTTTAAATATAAAACAATTATATATTATATGTTGCTCTCTTCTTTAACTTCTGCGGCTTCTTCTGATGGGTTGAGCAGATCTTCTGCTTTCAATCTGTCTCCTCTTAACACCATCTGCTGATGTGCTGAAGATTTGTTCATTAGCTCGTTTTTATGCTCACTTTGTTTACGTCTCAATGGTTTCCTTGTTATTGATGTACTAGGTCTCGACTCTTCAATTTGATTGCCCTGATTCTGTTACATGAACATTTGTTCTTCATAATGCTACTGTGATTTAAATGATTCACATTGTGCCCATCTTTTTGCTAGGATAGGTCACTTTTTATGGCTGTCATGTCCCTTGATTTGCTGGCTGATTGCGTACAGTTACACGAAAGACTCGAATGATTTTTACTTAAGCAAAGAAAGATCTTCAGTAAGAAAAATTGACTATGCCTGATACACGTCTTTGATGGTGCACTTGCGTGCCTGAAGGGAGATAATGCATTGTTGGACAGTGGGTCTACACTTGATGTGTGCCAACATAGTACCGATGCGCCAATGCATACTATAGGCACGTCCATCAGGCGTTAGTGTGACTCCACTTACTATGTAAGCGTGATTTATTTTAGGTCATATACCGGTGAGGTTTTCTGAACCAATTAAGCGTCGAAATAGAGAGAGAATGGAGAAAGATAAAGAAAAAAGATAAAGATTTATACATTTATTTGAGCTCTGAATCATACTTAATTTATCATCAACTTTGGATACATTATTCTTATTATTGAGAAAAATTTTTTTACCGATTGTTTATTTGTATTTGCTATTGTACTCTTATTTATTTAGATTACTCAATACAAGGTACTTTCTCCTTAATTATTGAAAATTTTTATAACTAAACTTATCATATATTGGATATTTATGGACTTATTGTCCCATGTTTTTTTTCTTATTCTCAAATGGGTTTTTAACATAAAATTTTATACCTCATTTGTGATAATTATTTTTATTATTGTATATTATCATATTATCTTATTAGAGGTTTCAAACAAAGGGTTTGCTATCAATCCTTAGTGTGAGTCCAGCTCTTGGCTTTGTGAATAAACCTTACCTACCGAAACCCTACACTTCTTCTCTTTTTCATAAAAATTTTAAGCAGCGTAGCCTTCCCTCTCCCTTCAGATGCAGCTATCAATCAACTCTTTTGTCTGGCTAGTTTAGTCCACAGTTGGTACACCAAATATCAGTTTCTGGTTTTCACAAACATTTGGATTTATTTAACCTAGCTTTCTGTTTTTGATCATTTAATACATCACTAAGATATATGTTAAATGTAACCCTGATTCGTTTTGTATGACTGTTTCATTTGAAAACCTGACTCTAAGAGTTTATGATACTACTTGATGTGAATTTTCAATCAAGATTAGCAGTGATAGTAGAGAAAAATGTAAACTTCAGATCTATTATTTCTTGAGTCTGCTACTTTTCTCTCCACTAACTCTAATTTTAAAGATAGCGAAACCTCACCACCTTTACCCATATTTTAAAAATTTTTTCACATTAATTTGATATTTTATTATGTTACTATTTTTCTTTTTATTTTTACTAATCTCTTAAATTCCCAACAAAAAAAAATCTTTTACTATTTGGTTGGGGGAGGGAGTGTGCTATAAAGGGCAGCCTTTACTGGTTCCTTCTGTCCAATTAGGAATTAGAAGAGAATATTGTAATA
Organism: Nepenthes gracilis; assembly: GCA_033239525.1. NCBI lineage: Eukaryota > Viridiplantae > Streptophyta > Magnoliopsida > Caryophyllales > Nepenthaceae > Nepenthes > Nepenthes gracilis. Next base: position 4,906,473 of record BSYO01000033.1, read on the forward strand.
ATTTTACGAAATTAAAATCATTTCAGATTATCAAAATTATCATATTATTTCATAATTATATAATACATAATATTTATCACGCACCTAGATCCATACCTAACTTTTTTTTTGAAGAACCCAAATTGATTTCTCTTACTTTCATCCTTATCTTTTTTTCCCATCATGATAGGACACAAAATTTTATAAATAAAGTTACAAGTATAATTTTTTTTTTTCTGACAGGGCTTTTAAATTTAAATTGAATGGAAGTTTTGAAACTCTATTTAGATTCAAATCTGAAAAACCACCCTCTCATTATAAAAAAAAAAAAAAATCTATTGCAATCTTTAATAATATAGAATAATCCTACTATTTATAAGATAAAATATGGACCAATTCTTTAATTATAAAATTATCCTTCTTTTCATCAAAAATTGAGATAATTGAAAGAAGGGTAAAATGTTGTAGCTGTGTTAATGCTCTGCAACTGAAAACACAGAGTAATAATGAGAAGAAGACAGAATGTAGAATTTAGAGAAATCGAGCTCACAGCTTTGTATGACTGCCTTACCTTTTATAGAAAAGGTATACACAACAAAAAGTTAACTAAGTAACAAAAAATAGAATACTTTCTACCTCATCTCTTTACATTTTTGCCTTTACAGTTACAGGTTAACAGAAGTGTAAGAGAAAGCAAAGAAAAGAAGAAAGGTTAGACAGATGAGACGCTGTAATCAAAGTGGTCCGGGTCCAACGTGCATATTTTGTGATGGATCATCTCTCTTTCTTGATGATTGACAAGTTTTTCTTTCACTGCAATGATCATAACAGCCAATTTCCCATATGATGGAAAGTGGATATTTTCTACCCCCATCTTGGAAAGATGAGATATGCAGATTGATGAGGACAACGCTTTGGTGAAGATATCGGCCAATTGAGAAGCAGTTGAAATATGTGCTGTCTAGATTTATCTCTCTAGTATTTTATACAGACAAGATGACAATCAACCTTAATGTGTTTTGCTTGTTCATAAAGAAAGGATTACTAGCTGTGTAAAGTGCAGCTTGAATATCATAACAAAATAGAGTGGCTTGAGTATGGTTGATTTGGAAATTTGACAATATATAATGTAACGAAGTTATTTCTGAACATGTGGTTGTCATGGCTCTACATTTGGCTTCGGCTAAGAATCGGGAGACCATTGTTTGTGTTTTTTGTGCTGGGTTTGGTCACTCATTTGTGGATAGCTTAATAAATAGATGTATCATCGGATGATTATATAGGCTTGTGCGAAATTCAAAGTCTTCAAACCGATTGCAATAAATGACCAAAGTAATGCCGAAGTGGACAAATCTCGAGTGTTCCGCACGACAAATGACCAAAAGAATAAATGCTACTCTTGGCCAACTATTGGACAAAGGTCGGTCGGTCGGGCGGCAAGGAGGTCGGCCGGCCCCGACAACGATGGCCAGTGGGTGGCCGGGCAGAAGTCGGCTTAGGAAGGTTAAATACGGGCAAGAGATGAGGCCGACCAACGCCACTAATGCAAAAAGGCAACCAAGAAATGCTAGTTCAGAGGAGCGACTTTGGGCACCAGGCTCTGAGGAATAGGTGGCAGGCTTTCCAGAGTAGGTAATTAATTTTTAGAGTTGGTAAGCTAACTTTGTAGAGCATGTGCCGTTTGTGTAGAGTATGCGCCATTTGGAAAATATGAGAACTAGTGAAGGCGCAAAAATGATAGAGTTGGTGTGACAAATCATCTGTAAGATCAAACTAGGTGAGCGGATGGATTTGGAGCTAGCGTCACTATAAAGTGCACTAGGCACTTCGGAAGAAGCGGCAGGAGATGCGGTGGAACGTAGAAGGAGAGTGGAACGGAGTAGAGTGCGGAACTGAGCTCTCATCATTTGCTACTTGCCGTCACACTTATAAAATTAGTGAGCAAGAGCACCACCAATGAGAGGAATGAGAGAAAAAAAATAGAAAGATAAGAGGGAATGAGAGTTTTCTTATGGAGATTGTTTTCTTGTTTTGTCCGGGAGCTCTCAGTAATGATTTTACATAGTATTTTTCTTTATTTTGGCTTTTGGTTAATTTCAACCGATTTTTCATTCATAGTAGCATCGAATTTCCATTGTTTGGAGTTTGTCCCATGGAACCCCAACACTTTCTCTTGCGTTAAGAATAATTTTTCAATTTTTACTAAATACATTCTTTAGTATCTAGATATGATGCCTAATCCAAGTCACAACTTTGTTCGATGAGATCGGATTTTCCGTTGTGTTGGGTCGTGTGAATAGAATGTGGTGTGGTAATGATTTTTACTTTGAAAAATAAAATAATGCCAATTCTATTATCAAAATTGCCAACTAAAATGCAATAACTTTTTGATTGAAAGAATATTCATTTTACTTATATATATATATTATTCTAAATTATTTTTATGATAATATATTTTTATCATCTATAAATGATAAATATAATAAAGTATATAAATTAAATATTTGTGAACTTATTTGATATAATTATGGATTTAATAGTTGATATAATAATACTTATGATTATATAATATGAATGTTATATTTATTAAATATGAAATATATATTTAAAAATAGAATTATTCAATATAAATTGTTATTTTTATCTTTGGCTTGAAAAAATAGAATAATGAGCTTAGTATTCTATTATTTGGTTTGAAAAATGAAGGATAAATAAGGTAAAAATTTATAAAATGACTTTTTTGCATTTTTAATAAAAAATATATAAATAAGCCTATTCATTTTAAATATAACAAGCTATATCTATATATATAGATATTATTCTAAATTATTATTTATGATAATATATATTTTATCATAAAATATATACATTTGATAAATATTTGATATAATATATATAATTAAATATATATTACATAAATATAATAAAGTACATAAATCAAATATTTATTAATTATTTGATATAATATTACGTATTATTAAATTTAATATTTGATTTAATAGTTGATATAATAATACTTATTATTATATAATCTGTAATATTATGTATTATATATTTATTAAATATTATGTATATATAATTATGTGTATAATATATATATATATACATATATATGAATATAACTAATTACGTGTACATTATTCAATCATTAAATTTTAGCTCAATCTTGAAGCAGGCAGACTAAATAAGGCAAATTGTTATCGATATAAATCCAAAAAGGCCATAGGATGTACATGCCATGGAGCTATGTGGAACAAAATCCAGACTGAAAAAGAATTAGGGGATTTGACAGATTAAACCGTTATCTAGATTAACATCTAGAACATAGACATGCTCGACACAAACCAAACCGATAGATTTCAATACAAAATATACATGCTGAAAATAATTTGGAACATAATCTAAAATATATAACAAGCCTGCCACATATTTTTTCTTCCCTACAAAATATAACAAGCCTGCCACAATTTAGAACACAAAATATAACATTAGGAACAGTCAATCTTTTTCATATGTTTTATAGTACAAATTATTTAATAAAATTTAGTCTTTATCCTGGTGGAAGATTAAACAAGCCCGCCATAAGTGTTGGATTGCGTATACTTTATATATATATAGTGTTCCTTTTACTTGTGGGTAATTCATGAATTTCAAATAATACATGATATAATTGCGTTGTCCTTTGTTCATGTGTGTTGGCTTCTAAACTTTTGCTCAACAATTGACCGATCTCTTTAAAATTTGTACTAAATACATTGACTGCTTGAATAAAATAATTAGATAGTGCTGTCACATCCTTACTAACCTTCCGTTTCCTTCCTTTGGATGTCCCCGACGCAGTTGGAGTTCTCACATGCGGTGTATTTTGACAAGGGGAATCACTAGTGTTGAATAAGTCTTTAATCCCTATTTCTTGAGCATCATTCACACTTAATTGTTCGTTATTCAGTTCATTGGTTTGAAACTTCTCAAGGATGTCATTGGCAGCCTGTGCATCTGCTCCTGTGGCATAATCTTTGCTATAAATCATTGACAAATTTGTAAAATGTAAAAATAACTTCTTCATCCAAATAACGGCTCCCTTGTGGTAATGAGTTAATAACATACAGATTTATTTAAATTTAAACAAAATATAATACAATTTATAGAGAATAATAATCTACTATATATGCAATAGCAAAATTGATACGGAGTACAATTTAAGCAAAAACATCCAAATAAATTAGTAATAAGTCAAACAATACTTTTCCTTTGCAAATGATTAATAAGTGACCTAATTTATATTCAATTGTAAATTTTATTTTTTGCCATGAAGCTACGGTATTTGAAAAAAAAAAATGAGACCCACCACAGGGAATTCTTTTATGTTATTCCATTCAATTCCTGAAAATTTTCTCAAAAAATTAAAAGTTTAATCAAATTTTTTTACGATCTCACTCTAGGTTTCAATCAAGTTGATTGAAAGTTCAATCAATTCCTGAATATGTAACCCACATATTCAGTGCCCAGGCCATCTTCAACATCATTTTCTCACACCAAGGTGCCAAGCCAGTAAATCAATAGCATAAGCAGACAAGTTTTGAAAGAAAACAAAATCAATCAATTAGTTAAAAAAAGTATCATAAATAATTTTCATTTCGGCCATTCACATTTCCCATATGCCAAATTAAAATGGCTTGCATTTATCATCACTTATCTGAAAATCAATTGAACCCACCACAACCCAAGACAGAATGCAATACAAACCCTCATGAATTAGGGATACCGAACATCGAATGACTGAAATCAACCAAAACACACACAAATTATAAAATTTGAGGACATTGTTCAATAAAATGGCAAACAGAAAGGCACCAGAAAATAATTTAAATAATTATTTAACAGAATAAATAGCCAAAACTTACCGATACATATGCACTTCATACGTGTTGTTCCACAGCAACCATTTGTCTTGCATCATCCCATCTAAATCCAGACGTATTTGTATCCCTTATCATATTATATACGACGCTCCAATTCTTTTTCAACATCTTTATTTTGAATGAAATGTTTGGATTTTCCTTCAAACCCGAATTTGATAGTTTTTATTGTAACATCCTCTCTAACTCATGTAAATAGCCCGATTTGAAACCATTATCAACATTTTGTGTACCAATATTATATAATTCGACTATACAAGCAATAAGAGCATCATCTTCATGAAGCTCCCATCTTCTTTTGGTTTCCTTATCAGATTGTGACGTACTTATCTACGTTGATTTGTCATAATTATGAATGAGTAATCCAAGAAGCACACATCATAAAATCTAGGTATCAAATCAATCATATTCGTCATTAATAACAGAATTGATGATATGGAACAACAGATATATAATTGGCATTATTCAAAGTAAAAATTTTAAATGTAACATTCAATTGTATCCCCTTTTGCTGAATATAACATTTGTCAAAATATTTCTAAATACATTTCATTCATCAGTAGGATCTAACTATGTTATCATATCTGTATTTTCATCTAACGAAGCCTCCTGAGACATGCCATCATATTCATCTTCAATAGGATCATAATCCATTTCATTTCTTATAAAATTATGCAGTAGATAATAAGCAAAGATAACTCGATTGTGTGTTCTGATAGGATAAAATGATGGACTTCCAAGGATCCCCTACCGCATTTTCAGCAATCCAAAATATCTTTCGATAACATTACAAGTAGCAGCATGCTTCATACTGAAAAATTCATCGGCCATTCATGGCAGATGGCCTTGACGTCATTTATTTAAATGGTATCTTTGTCCCCTAAATGGTGTAAGAAATCAATTACAATTTGTATATCCCACATTAACTAAGTAGTAAGTACCTCTACGAAAATATGGGATATCATTATGTAAAATATGCTGATTGTAAAATATTATACTTGATTCGATGATCTACGATCTTACCGTTTGAAACTTTCAATCCATGCCTTCTATTTAGCATATCTCGTAAAATTATAAAATCTACTACAGATCCTTCCCAACCAAGGAGGACATATATAAATTGCATGTCATGGATACATGCTCCTAACAAGTTTGTAGCTATATCTCCATTATGAGTACGATATCTAGGTTTGTCTGTAAATAGTACTATTATTTTTATATATGTTCCATCCAAGGCGCTTATATAACCTTACAAATACACATCGAACTAGAATGAGTTATCTACTACATTTGCCACGTAGTTATAACAATAAATATATGAAATAATTATATACCGGGAACCACTTCCATCGCTCATCTGTGCAATTCTCAGAATTGGGTTTTAATTGTCTAAATAAGTAAGCTTACATACGTATTGTTACAACTAACACGTTATTAAATATTCTACTAACCGTCTCATCCGACTGTTAAAAATTATGTGCAATCACCCTATTTTTTACATGATGTGCAAGAATGTGCAAGAATATTGCCACTTGTTCATCAATTAGCATGTGTTTTAATAGACGAAATCCCCCAATGTTTGTTAACATGCCACATAGTTTGAGAAACGTGGGCCTACTCATTCTCCACATGTTAATACAAGCGATATCATTGCCATGTATAATTCGATAGATGTATTCTCGTTTTTTATAAAAGTCAAGTCTGTAAGATCTAATGATTGTAAATTTTGGCCGTCCAATAATTATAGTTGCACTTAGGACACATAAAAATCACCAAAATGTAATACAAATTTCAATCAAATGCATTATAACGATTACTATTTTCTTTTTCTTCTCATTGGATAAATCGAAGCGTAATTGATCCATGAACTATAATAACAAATCACAGTAAATGCAAATATAAGGAATAGAGCCTTTTATTAACAACTCAACAAATACAACATATACAACTATCTATGAAGAATCTAGATGCAACATATATAGCAATTATACCACTGAAACATATACCAATACAACACATAAAAAGCAAATACGATTACGGGCATATGGATCCAAATTGACAGACACCAACAATTGCAGAGCATATGTATCCACAAAAATACCAATAATTGATCGAAATACTTCTACTGGTTTTGTCCAATAATAGGCTCCAAATTCTAAATAAGGAATGAGACCCTCTTTTTTTTTCCGGAGCTAGCAGCGCAATGTCATTTTTGCCGGTCAACTCATTGACTGGCACTTTTTCCCCCCTTTTTTTCTTGCAACCCACAGGCTAGTCAACATTTTTGTCGATCAACTCATTGACTTGTATTTCCCCCTTTCTTTTTTTTCCTGCAACCCACAGGTTGGTTAGCACTTTTCCCCTTCTTTTTTTTTTCCTGCAACCCACAGGCCGGTCAATGAGTTAGCTAGCACTTCCCCCCATGTTTTTTTTGGGAGATTGAAGATGAAGCCCGTAATTAAATCAAACCAAATAATTAACGCATAGCCGTTCCTGATGCAGAAATTAAATCAAAATCTAGATCTAGATTTTGCTATTTACAACATATCACGCTACATATGAAGCAGGCAAACAGAAATCGGCTACATGAAAATCTGAAAACCAATATGCTGAAGAATTGGACATACAACCACAAATGCATTGGACACACCGCATAAATTTGGAAACGAATATCTGAATGATCCAACATATGTAAAGAGAGGCACAAGAAAAAAAAATATAAATCTAGAAATGAAATCGAGCTAGAAATGAAGGCTATCAGACTGAAACATCAACTTAAACAGAGGAAATTGAAACAAACTAGGGTTTCGCACAACCCAACAAATCGAAACCCACAAATCGAAATGGGTTTTACAGATTTAAAATCTAACAAATTTATTGAGAAATTTCTCATAAATATGTAGGTAGACAGTGAAATCGAATTAGGGTTAGCGGAGAGAATAGTTTTTTCTTGGAAGAAATTTCTTACCTTTTGGTGGAAGTAGAAGAGAATGCAACAACGGAGAATGGTGGAATGAGCGAAGGAGAATAGCGTTGCAGCACAGTGGAAGTAGCGAGGAGAACCAGAAACAAGCACAGAGAACGTCGCGACAATGAAAACAAAGCAGTAGCAAACAGAATGAAATAGATGGCAATTTCGGAATATTATAAAAATTATACAGGAATAGTAATTTTTAGGTCATTGGGAATAAATAATACAAATATCCTACTACATATTTGGTTGGAGGAAATTAGATGGGAATAGAATATCTATTATCTGGAAATAGATATTTCTCCATTTGGTTACAAATTTAATTAGGAATAAATATTCTCGGAGAATATTTATTCCCACATTTGTGGGAATATTTATTCCCACTATTATTATTATTATAAATAATAATAATAATTATTATTATTATATTTATTATTATTATTATTATTATTATTATTATGTTTTATTATTATTATTATTATATATTATTATTATATTTTATTGTTATTATTATTATTATTATTGTTGTTGTTGTTGTTGTTATTATTTATAATAATAATAATTATTATTATATTTATTATTATTTTTACGTATTATTATTATTATTATCACTATTCTTACCTTATTCCTCATACTATTTTACAAATCAAATAAAAAAATATTAATTTCTATCTTATTTTATTCTAACAATCAAATATAGGAATAATAATTTTAACTCTATTCTCATTCTATTTTATTCCCTGAAATAACTATTTTATTCCCACCTTATTCCATTCCAACAAGCAAATATACTGTTGCGGTAATAATTATTCATTTGATTCCCGGAATAAATATTCCCCCGGAATATTTATTCCCGGCTTATTTTTCAATCAAACATGAGAATTATAATTCCTGTGGAATTAGCCCGGAATAGAAATTCTATTCTGGACTACCAAACATGACGTTAGAGATAAAGTGGCAGAAAGCAAAATTCCTTGACCTGGTGATCCTTTGATGTAAGATAGTACCTTGTGGGTAGTTGCAAAATGAGTATCACACTATTTCTCTATAAATTGGCTTAATAACTGCACATTGTGACTAAGATTTGGGTGAGTGATGACCGAATACAATAATTTCCTAATTAACCTTTTGTAAAGTGCGGGATCGGTAAGGTCGCAATGGTAGTCCGGATTCCTTACTAGGCATTTTGATCCATTGTTAACTTGGTGGGCCTTGGTGCTAGTTCCAGTTTTACCCAAAAGACCTAGAGTGTATTTTTCTTGGCTAATAAAGATACCTTTAGATGAACAAGTAACTTCAACATCAAAAAAACATTTTATAGGGCAAATATCTTTAATTTTGAAGCATGAATGAAGAATGGACTTGAGTGCATCAACGAAGGTGGCATAGTTGCTAGTGACAATCATATTGTCTGTATACACAACCAAAGCACCAAAGGAATCGGCAATCTTCATTGTAAAAGGGCTATAATTCGCTCTTGACTGCTTGAAACCGAAACTAATGAGTGAAGAAGCGAATTTGGAATATTATTGCCGTGAGACTTGTTTCAACCCATGTAGGCTTCTAAGTGATTTGCATACTTTGCTATGTTCTTCCTTTATGTAGCTGAGGGGTCTATTAATATATATTTCTTCACTTAAATCTCCATGAAGGTAGGGTTTGTGAATATCAAATTGATATAGAGACCATCCTTTGACAACTGCAATGAAAATTAAATATCTTACAATAACAAGTTTTGCCACGGAAGAAAAGGTTTCACGATAGTTTATTTTATAACCCGTTGCTAATAGTCTATCTCTCTCTCAATGGTTCCATCTGAATTATATTTCACTTTAAAATTATACTGACAATCAATCGATTTTTTTCCAATTGATAAGTTAGTTAAGATCCATGTTTTGTTGTCCTCCAAGGTTGCTGCTCTGCTTAAATGGCTTGACTCCATTGTGGATCTCTGATGGCCTCATTATCAGTAGTGGGCTCCAAGTGATAAGAGATGGATGTGGAGAAAGCACGAAATGAAGGAGAAAGCCTCAGGTTTGACAAGTGATTATCAACTGGAATTGATATGTCTGGCCTACGAATTCTAGATCCGGTGGCAAACCGTGCAGACTTATCAACTAGAGCTTGTTGGCAATGGAAATCTTGGAGATATTGGGGTATTTTCCTGATCCTTTGAGACTTCCATGTGTATGTTTGAAATGGTGAAGGAGAATCATCAGTTGAGGAAGATGATTCAGAAAGTCTCTGCACTTGGAGCATTTTCCAGGTTGATGTGTATTTGGAGGCATCCTCATATTCTACCTGATCAAATATTCCATCAAGTGTTGAGCCTATGGAGTCCAACTTGAAAAGAGGACCTGAATTGTACTCATGATATGAGTTATCTTAGTTGGCTTCGTGAGAGAAGGGAGCTTCAGTCCTTTGAGCTTCTTCAATGGAAAGGAAAATCTGACTCATAGAACATCACATCACATCACGAGATACAAAGGTCTTATAAGTATTTAGATCTAATAATCTATATCCCTTAGTTCCAAAAGGATATCCAAAGAAAACACATCTTTGTGACTTTGGATCAAACTAGGTACAACTTTGAGAGAGTTGGTATAAGGTGTCCTGTTGGGACTTAGGGTCACTCTCGTATGTGAAACATTGTTTGTTGAGTGCGTAAGTGGGTGCGGCGATGTGACCGAAGTGAAATAAGGGCCAGAATCATTGTACTTGGCCGAAGTGTAATAACGGTCGAAGTCACAAATTAAGGCATGAGGACTTTACGTGAGGGCTAAGGAATTTGAATAATGGACAAGAGTTTTGAATAACGTCCGAAGACTTTGCATAATGAACGAGGATTCTAAATGATGCCTAGAGATATCAGTTTTTTATCGAGGATATCAAGTAACGCCCGAGGACATGGGATGATGTCCGAGGACTTTGGTCAACGCCTGAAGACTGTAACACATGTAACGTTTGCGAAAGCATCTGATCAAAAGGGGCAGTTGACTTTTAGAGTTGGTAGCTGATTGGTTGAGGAGGTCAACTCCGCCCGACAGAATGATGCTTTGTAGAATTGGTGGCAGAGTTGATGACAGGTTGCAGAATTGGTAGCAGGTTTTGCACGCACGCAATCTGCCTACTGGATAGGCGGCCGTTAGGTCAAATTTGTATATATATATGCATACTAGGCATGCAAGCGAAAATGAGCTAAGTGTAAGAGAGCGAAGAGAAGTGAGAAAGAGAAAACGAAAGAGAAAACACAAGGAGTAGCCACTTTTACTTTTATATTTTGCTTTAGTTTATGATCTTAGCTCTTCAAGGGTTTATGTAGTTAAAAGGGTTTTTGTAACAAACATTCACATAGTGAAATTTATTTGTGGACTAGTATCCAGTAGTTTTTCCCTCTTATTTTAGAAGAGGGTATTCTACGTAAAAATTGTGTGTTCTTGCTCTTTCTCATACTCCTCTATCGTGTGTGTTTGTGTGCCAATCATTTTTGTTTGACTCGGTTTCACTAATGTCGTCCGATTGACCATTATCTTTCCCAACATATCCTGCCCTGCAAAATAGGTGTAAGAGTTCTATTAATCAGAGATGCAGCACTTTAAACACAAGCATTCTAATAATTGTGGGGAATATTGGACTAGAATTTTAGTGCCCAAGCCTCATTCAATAAATGTCTATGTTTTCTCTTGACAATATCATTTTGTTTAGGAGTCCCTATACAGCTTTTTTGATGTATTAATCCTTTGTATTCATAGAATTATCCCATCTAAAATTATGCCCTATAGTCACTGCAAGTATACTTCTTGAGTCCATATTGTGTTTCAACTAAACTATAAAAGGACTCGGTGTTGAATCTAGCTTTTGCTTTGGTTTTTGCAAGATGGATCCAAATATTTCTTGAGAAGTCATCCACCACAGTAAGAAAAGACCTTGATCCATACGCTTTAGTGGAATATGGCCCCCAAATTTCACAATGCACCAAGTCAAACAGATAAGACGTCATGTGTTCACTAAGAGGGAAGGGTAAACGATTTTGTTTAGCTGAAAGGCAAACTGAACAAGGGTCTTTAGTATCAAAAGTGTAACTGTTTTGAGCAAGGTATCATCATATAATTTTAATCTAGAATTAGATGAATGTCCTTGTCGAAAGTGCCACAAGATAGAGAGAATGTTGCTCGTGGCAATGGCTGTTTCACTTGAGAGCCTTTTTGAAAGTGTCAAAGGTGAAATGGAAGTCTCCGGTAAGTGGTAAAGTCTATAATTTATTTGACCTATTTTTGTTGGGTTTTGATTACTTTCTTATAGGTGTCACAACAAACAGAAAATTATCGGAGAATCGTACGATATTCGTACATGGATTACAGTATCGCGTACCTGGCAAGTGCCCAGGCGTCGAATCCAAGGGCACCCATACCCATGGCGTGCCTGACGGACACTTAAGCACGGTTTGCAGTATAAACGCACTTAACGCGTTTTAAGGGTATTTTAAAGTCAGTTTCTCACACAACGAGCGCCGCACAGAGAGAGAGAAGAGGAAGATATTCGGCATCCGGTTGAGATCCGATTTGAATTCCATTCTTCACCAATGTCCCATATGTTGTTCTAGAGTTGATTTCTAGAACGTATTTTATTTGTTTACTCTTATTTCTCGTTGTTCTTTTTTTGTGGGTTGTTCGGTACATTAATGAGATTGTAATCAATTATTCTTCACTTAGGATTATAGTGAAGGGATTCTAGAAAGAATTATTTGTAACTGGCATTATTATTATTATAGTGAATTTATTCGGAGTTTGTTATGTATTTTTATCTTGGTTGAAAATGATTTTCTACGTTAAAAATGTTGTACATCATTATATTTCTTATTCTCGCTAGTTTTGTGATTGGCGTGTTACAAAGGATTCAAGTTTTGTTTTTTGCACTACGGTTGTGTGTATCCAAGTTGAACCCCAATAATCCCAATTGTGGCCTATAATGCTAGGTCCTGAATAAAACATGAGTTAGAGAAGCAAACAACGCAACAAGTGAGTGATTCAGCTATCCTCTTGATTGAGATCAAATTGTAGTTGAATGTTGGAACACATAGAACGTTCTCCAAAAACAATAAATCATATATTCAAAAGTGCCAATGTGAGTTGCGGAAGCTTTATGTCCATTCGATAACTTGACCACATATGCTACCTGAGATGAGCTGCTAGTATAAAGTGAGGTATTGAGATCGCATGGTCTGTGGCGTCAGTGTCCATAATCAAGGAGGAACATGCTAAATTAACATTTTTCAGTGCATATGCCAGCAAACAGAAACAGATAATGAAGAACCTGTTGCTGGTTGATTAGTCCTCTTCACACTGCTTGCCGTGTGAGCAGAGGATGATGAAGCTTACCTCTTGCGCAGAAGGCTCAAGTGCTGCTTGTATTCACTCTTGGTTAAGGCCACTTTATCATCTGATTTATCTTCTCTTTCAACAACAGTATCAGTAGAGTTGGAATGGAGGTAAAGTTCTAAACCTTTCCCTTTGTTTGTGTGAAGCAAGATAACCATGTAATTTGTTGCATTTCTCAACCGTGTGTCCTGTTGTCATGCAGTGGGTACATACAGGATCTTAGGCATTCCCAATCTTAAAACAACTTTCAAGGATTTGTCCAGTAATTCTACAATAAATGCAGTAAGACCTGTTTGGGTTGGTGTTAACATTGGTCTTGAAGGAAAACCTATAAGGTGCAGGACTCCTTTTTGAAAAAGGCATTTGTGTCAGGATATGGATCATTTCATGTGGGCTCATATCAAATTGATAGGACGACAGTTTTAGCCAAATATGTATGGGTACAATATTGAGGGAAAGTATTGTTATGTTCACTGCGCTTACGCGCATGGTGATATTGCCCGATGACAAAGTATCGGCTAGAGTAAACAAAATGTCGGAGTTATTACACTTAGGTCGGAGTGGTGAAATGCCAGAGTGGCTATACTTAGGCCATTGAGGCCGGAATGTTAAATTGCTGGAGTGGAACATTTAGGCCGGAGTTATGGATTTGTTGAAGTGGAAGAATTGGCCGGAGTGATGATAACGGATGGAGTGGTGCCACCAAGTTGGAGTGATAAGGCCAGTTGGATCTATATAGAGTAGGTAATTGACTTTTTAGAGTTGGTAGTCAACTTTGTAAAGCAGGTCAATTGTAAAGTTCAGAGTATGAATGCAAATTTGCAGAGTAAGTGACAAGTTTTACAATGCATGCGACCGTCTTACAGAGTAAGTGCCGCTTGGTGCATTTGTATATACATATATATATATATATATATATGTTCATAGTTGAGATTTGAAAAGGTGTGAGGAAGAAGCAGAAAACACAAGAAGTTGCCCTTTTGCTCTTATACTCTGTTCTTTGCTATTTGAGGGTTTCTGTAATCAAATTTTACATATTAAAATTTTTGTGAACTAAGTGTCCTGCAATTTTCTTCATCTTATTTAGAAGAAGGTTTCCATGTAAAATTTGTGTGCATTGTTCTTCCATCTCTTTATTATATGTGTGATTGTTGTTACCAATTTTTCTTTTCGATTCAAGGTTTTGCCGGTGCCTGTTCCCAACAATTTGTTCCACAGTGGAATTCATGATTTGGTGTTATCTTTCATGTTGTTGGATTAGATAAATTCTTTGTTCACCGCAGCTAATGGGTCAAGAAGCATGATTTGATCTCTCACATTAGTCTGTCATTTAGGACCAATAGGAATTGAATAACGCAATCTTTCTGATGTCGGTCCAAAAGAATACTTAATTTTTCACATTCACAATCTGGAATGGGATCATACATGGATAGTATTGATATATGGGTCACTCTCCTGTAAGTTCATATCGATCGAATCGAAAGTGTGGTTGAATACTCACATGGGTATAATACCGAGACGGAGTATTGTGGTGTGTGCTCGCACAGAGCGCACATGGCAAAGTGGCTGATGGTGAACCAAGTGCCAGCCCAAAGAGCATCCAATCGGACAAAAGGGCAACTATGACGGAGCCAATGATAAAGGATGACTAGTCAATGCCGAGTATGGAGGCCAATCAGCCGGACTGGTGAGACGAAAGTGATCAACCGGAATGTCTAGTTTGAGAGGTAATTGGAGTGCTGAAATCTAAAGAGAGGCCGGAATGCTTGAATGATGATCAGCTACCGGGCATCTTTAGGGTTTATAAAAGAGGAGTGTGTCTGAGAGAGATTTTTTAGGCTTTCGCCAATCAATTTGTAAAAGAATATTTTCTTACTCTTACTCTGGAGTTTTCTATTATTACTCAGGTCTATTGATACGAGACGTCAGGTTCTTATGTTGTGATTTGTGTAACTAAATTTTATATAGTGAAGATTTGTGAATTTATAGTCCCGTGATTTTTTCCTCTTATTCAGAAGAAAGTTTTCTGCGTAAAATTTTATGTATTGTTTTATTTTATGATTGTCTTCCCATGTGCTGTGTTTCGTCGTTGTCGCCATCCATCTTATCGATTCATCCAAACCGACAGTGGCTACTCCCAGCAGATAGCTCATCACACAAGGCTTTCAGTTTTTATAATAAACACTAATGGAGTCTTGCCCTTAAACCAATTTTGCTAAGGTTTGTTTTAATTGGGAAATTTTGGGAGAATTTTGTTGAGAATTCCTATCCCGAAGCTCTTCCCATAGCTCTTGAGCATTGTCAACAAACACGAGTAGATTTAACGGAATTGCTGACCGAATTTGGATCCAAGATACATTCTAATCATTGCATTGTTCCCAGAAATCCAATAGGGGATGATATGGACCTGAAGGCTTCTCAAAATCTCCATTAACAGAATTAAATTTGTTTTTTCGCTATAAGGGCCCTTGTCATGGCTCTTGACCAAGGAACATTGGTCTCCTGGGTTAGCAGATATGTCACCAGAATTAGGGCTGAATTATCTCCATTGTCCAATCTAAAAGAATTAGTAAGGTCATTGATTTTTAAGAAATGCAGGAATGAATCTGGTGTTGGCAGCAAGTGATGAAGACTATGTGGTGTTTGCATCAGTAGACATTTCCTGAAGCTGTCTCTAACCCGTTTTCTGATACCATGTAAGAGTATGTTGCAACTGTGAAATCTCTGCAACCGAAAGTAGAAGAGTAAGAAGAAGAAGAAGGTAGAATGTAGCATTTGGAGAAATTGAGCTCACAAGTCTGTATTACTGTATTGCCTTTTATAGAAAAGGAATATACAACGATTAGCTAACTAACTAACAAAAAATAGAGTATTCTTCCTACCTCATCTCTATACATTTGAGCCTTTAAAGTTGCAGGTCAACGAAAGAGAAAGAGAAGGCACAGAAAAGAAGAAATGCTGAACAGAAGAGATGCTGTAATCATGTTGCTCCTGGTCCAGTGTGCATATTCTGTGATGGATCATCTTGCTCCCTTGATGATTGACAAATTTTCCTTCCTCTTAAATGATCATAATTTCTGATATTTCTTTAATAAAATATAATAAAATTATATAAGATCATAAAATTTAATAATTTTATTAAATTACTAAATATGTATTACATTTTATAGAATATTTCAAACAAACAAAACTCATGCAAAACAGATACAAAATAAGAAATAGAGAAGAAAAGAAGCCAAAATGATCATACGTCTAATGAACCAGCATATGTCGTGTGTTTACTTCCCCACAAGCTTTGAGGCAGATTAGGGGCTGCTTATAGGATCAAAGCACATCCTCTTGTTCTGAATCAGGGAAGAAGGAATATGAATGATGGGGCTGGGAGAGGTGGTGGAATGAATTATCAAGGAGGAGATGTGGAGAGAAATTGTGGAAGAGGTGGATGGGGTGGGGAAAAAGGAGGGCAGGGAACAACTAATAGGGGTGGTCCTGGTGGTGGAGGGCCTCAGGGAAGGGGAGGAGCTATGTCTGCTAAAAGCTCTCTTAAAATGGCGCTGGAGTTGGCGGTGGTCCTACCATTGGCAATTATGGGCCAGGTTTGCCAGGTCTGGCATTTGGCTTTGTTGGTCGTGGAATGATGCATCTTCAATATGGATAAAAATATTGGTATTAATATTAGTATTTATTGTGACAATATCGGTACAGAATATATTTGATAATATATATTGGTATCAATTATATCAGAAGAAAATTCATTAAAAATTATAAGATGATAAATTATATTAACAAAATATTGAGTATATTAACTGATATTTTGAATATTGGTTGATATATGTATTG
Source organism: Nepenthes gracilis (assembly GCA_033239525.1). Taxonomy (NCBI): domain Eukaryota; kingdom Viridiplantae; phylum Streptophyta; class Magnoliopsida; order Caryophyllales; family Nepenthaceae; genus Nepenthes; species Nepenthes gracilis. The sequence continues at coordinate 4,923,560 of BSYO01000033.1, forward strand.
AGGTACCCAATACTGATGCATAAATATCAACTAATATTTATATCTATGACCCTCAAGCTACGATGTGGCCTGGGTTCGATCCTAAGTTTATAAATCGAGGTGCTGGTTATGGGGGCTTTTCAGGTCCATCTTTTCCTGGGATAATGCCTCTATTTCCTATTATTAACTCCATTGGTTTTTCTGTTGTGGCTCCCCGTGTAAACTCCCACCTGGTTTGGCATGGGAGTGAAGCCAAATGGAGAGTCCTAATACATTAAAATGTTTTGAACCCTTTTTATAATCTTAACAGTCTAAGTTATTCGGATAAAATTCTCTTTGTTAGGTGTATGAGATGTCTTTTGATCTTAATAGCTTCCCTGAATGGAATACAAATGATAGTCAACAATGTGATGAAGGGGAATCCTAGAGGAATGTGGCATACCCGATCATGGGTGGATGGCTTGTGGAAGATCATGGTAGAAGGATAAGGGGGTCGAGTTATAGTGGTCATGATGGTGCTTCTCAATATAGACATGGTGAGGTAAACCCTGAAAAGGGAGCCAGGCCAAATGCTACCTCTTGGGAAAGAGAGATGGCTTCTGAGTGTGACTGGGCTAGAAACACTTTGAGAAAGGGTGCGCCCGTCCATGGAACAGAAGGATAGCTACTGAGACCAAGGACAAAAGGAACCTTGCTTGGGCTATGAGGATGATCGGGAAGGTGGACAGTCTTCATCGAGATCTAGGAGCAGGTCGAGAGTTGTGCCTGAAGATCACGGGTCTTAATCAAGGTCAGTATACACTCGAGAGTTGGAGGGAAACATCTATTTTTTTTCTTAATTACTTGTTAGAGCCATTTTTATGATTGGCACATTCCGTGACAATATATATATGTTACATCGATGTCGGGTTATGTATTGCCGAAGTGTTGCATCAACATTCATTCGTTTCTGTCCATTCCAACTTCCAGGGATACCGCGCCTGCCGTGTGCTCTCTGACCGCTCGAGCCCAAAATATAGAAGCCCCATGCTCTCTGTGCGCTCTCTACCCACTTGACCCCAAAAACCAGTAGCATTCCGCTCGCCGTGCGCTCGCCACGCGCTTGAGCGTAAAATCCAGAAAGGGTCTGCTCGCTGCTCACCGTTTCCGCGCTTCAGCGCACGTAGGGTTTTTCTGGAAACCCTCCGTGCGCTTGCCGCGTGCTCGAGCTACGCTCGAGCGCCACGGCAACGGCCAACTTTTTAAATGCAATTTTTGTGCCATCTATAAATACTTGGCTTATAATTTTGGAACCCCAAGACTCTTGGCAGATCAATTTCGTGCCCCACTTGAGAAGAATTGTGTTAAAACTCCACTGATCTTACTTCTTTTGAGAAAACTAAAAGCTACAACTTTGAGTTTCATGTTCTAATTAGTTTTCTCTACATTTTCTCTTTACCTTTCAAACACTTCCATCCTTCTACCTTCGTTGAAGACGTCGGTACGTCGACGAAGGAGACTCGATCGTATTCGGCAATTCAAGTGGCTAAAGAGGGAAGATTGACGTGAAGACGAGAAGGCGTCCGGTTCCATTGCCGCGGACAAATCCAAGGATTTCCTTGGTAAGGATCACAAGATCAGAGTAAGTCGGTTAGGTTAACGCGTCGTTACCACCCGGTCTATAAGTTGATTTTCATAGTGTATTGCTTCCCTGGCCATTGAAGCCCAGAGAGTTTTTCTCGATTACCGTGGGTATCGAGTTTTTCCTTCGTCACCAAAAATCATGTCTTTTTATTATTATTTATACTCGTTTATATTTTGCATACTTATTGGCTTTATTGACATTTAGAAATAAATATTCTTTACGTATATTGAATATTTAATTTTCACTGCTTCCACTATTTTTATCGGGGTCGAAACTTGATTGTACACTTTAAGACAAAAAGTCCTTTTTCATTACTAAACACCCATTACATAATGCCATTCAATGCTGCTTAATTTAGACATTATTACTTGGCTTGAGTTGTTTGATGGTGTGAAACTTACTTGCTGGGTCATAGCTGTAACATTTATCCTGTCCAGTCTCTTCCAAAGTGGTAAGTGCTTGTATACATGTTTTCTTTCCTTCAAATGCTGTCCTTAAAATCCGTTTGCCTTCTGGTGTCCTTCAATCACTTTGCAAGTGCTTGGCTGTATAGCCATTTCGTGCAGAAACTGCCATCTTTTTGTTGTAGTCTTGACTTGTAGTGTTATAAACGGCTACGATAGCTAATTATGTTGCCTGCTTTGTTTCTTTTGTGATATCTTAATTTACACGGTATTTTTCATGAATCTGTTTCCTTCTGAGGTCTGAGTTGGTGAGAGCTTCAGCTAACATAGGCACCCAGTTTGCTAGGTAATATTTTGATGATAAAATTTGTTGGGTTCAGGACACCAAGTTTCTCAATCAAGCATAGCAAATCTCTTTGTGGATTAAAAATCGAGTCTGTTGATTGAACCCGTGAGAAAATATAATGGCTATCTAAAAGTAATCACAACAACAACTATAATAATGAGTAAAATTAAGATATAAATTTACGTAGAGACCTCTGTAAATAGAATGGATAAAATTATAAGACCTTAAATCCGTATAAAATTCACAAAGATTGTGAGAATGATTATATAAACTCTAACAACACTCTTTAATTTTTCTACAACCTGAGTAAAATAATGTATCCAAGAATGGTAAAAATTTGAACAAAATTTGGAGCCCAAATGATAGGTGATAATCTTCTTATTCTTCTTTTCTCTCTATTTCTTTTGAACAACTGCCAAAAATGTATTTCAAAATCTCACAATAAATGCCCTAAAAAGGCATAGGACATTTTATATTAGTGTTGGCACACATACATTCTAAGACGCAAAAATAGTACAAGTTGTGCACGAGTACTTTTCTTGTGCAACTTTCGTTTGAACAAATCTCACATGAACCTCAATGCTATTTATGTGAATCTCACAATCTAGTGGTTTATAGATTTGAGTTGTAGAATAATATCTTTGCATATATATGCAATATAAAATAGTATACAATAAATCTAAAATAATTTAATTATTCTTTAAATCTCACTCATAATGAAAGATTTATATATTGGATTATCTCTTTTTCCTCTATATGGTTCATAAAATTTGCTACGGTTTAACCTATATTTGTCACCCTTTTAAGTGTTTGTATTTTATCATTTCTATTTCTTTGTTAGGCTATTCCTATACCTTGGAATTTATTTTTGTCAAGAATTAAGGGATATGATCTCATTTAACTTCATGTCTTGAAAACGAAATTTCTTCTAATATTTCTTTTATAACTTATTATAACTATTCAAAGTAAGATAAATTGATCTATGAAATCTCTATATTTTAGGCTTAGTTTCTCTCTCTTGAATAATTTATAAGACTTTTCTTTCCCCTTTACAGAGAACATAAAATAAAATAACATGACCAATCAAAATTCATGACTCCCACCCATAAAACTAGGAGGCAAGAGCGATGGACAAGTCTTATTGACCCATTAATGTCCCTTAATTTATGGCCTCATGATGGGAAAACACGTCAATTTCGATGGCAAATGGAAAATGAACTGTCTATAATTACAAACCAAACAACACTAATTTAGTCATAACAACTCTATTATACACTAATCATTCTCAGATCCCGTAATTATATACTTTTTTGGGCATCCTAACATCCATATTAAGCCATCTCCCTCACAATCCTTTGCCTAAACCCAGAGCATTTGCTACAATTATAAGACCATTTCTCTGTTGAAAACTACTCTCATTCTTTGCAAAACAAAAGGAAGAGGATTTCACGAAAAATGGCTGGAAAAATTGTAGCTTTTGCTCTTGTTTGCTTTATTCTTGTTGGAATGGCTCTTGCACAAGGGGCCCCGCAGTCCAGTGCACCCGCACAGGGGGCCCTTCAGCCGGGAATAACCGCACAGGCCCCGGAAGGTTATAATCTCATCGGGAACAGTGAGGCTGAGGCACCCGGAGATGGAGATAATGGCATGGCCGTTGCTGGTCCGGTGGGCGGGCCCATCCCCGATGGCGCATTCCCCGATGCTGGCCAAAGCACATACGGTGAGGCCCCGGCCCCAGGCAAAAATGGTGCTGCCACCCTTCAAGTCTCGGCTGCTGTTGGGCTAGTGGCGGTCTCTAGTTTCTTCTTCTTCTTCTAAATTTTCGGCCGGTTGAATGGTATTTTGATTGAATTGTAATGGCATGATGGTTATTAATTTTTTTATGAAAACATATTATTATTACATTCAATTGTTTTTCATCGGTGACATGATGAAAATAAATGGTATTTTTAATGTATTTTTATAATTTATATGCTAACAAAATTAAATACAAAATTCAAAATACATAACATTGTGGAAACATTTGCATTTATATGGTGACTTTTCTCTTAGAGAAAGCATCTCATACTTCTTTTAATATGAACTATCTGTCTAAATATAAATAATTATAATTTAATTTTTTAAAAATTAATTAAAATTATAAAAATATTTAAAATTTGGCTGTTAATTTACAAATGGACACTTAATATTAATAAAAGTAGTGGGTTTTTTTCCCCCAAGTGATTATTGTTAGGGAGCTACTTGGAGAGAGGATCTCTTATTTATAATTATGTAGATTATTATTCTTTACATATATATTTATTGTTTCTAATTTATTATTTATATATTTTATTATTGAATATAAAACTTGTTTTATTAACTTTTTTATTGTTGTTTTTTTTTTCTTACAGAAAATTATGTAGCAAAAAATGATGGTAGGCTTAAAAACTATATGAATTATTCGTTGGACACAAAGGCATGGATGTAGATGTGAAATCGTATTTGATGTAAGTTTTTTTTAATAATTAAATAAACTTATATAAATTAATAAAATAGATGTGCATGCAATCATCTTTTATATAATAAAAATAGACATCAATTAAAGAAAAAAGAAGACCTAACCAAATCAACAAGGAACCAAAAAAAAAAAAATTAACTAAAAACTCTTTGTGGAAGCATTTAACAAAATAATTAATCAACAAAATCAACAATTGCTTACATAGTTTACTTATAAAATTTTCTCGATTCGTGCTTCTCTTGCAATTCACTTGACGAAGATTTCATTGGCTCGCAACTCTGAGGGAGTCCATTTGTGAAAACGTCAATGCTGCCTAACCACACAAAAAAAAAAATTCTGAGGGGATAACACCATGAGCACGAAAAGTAAATTAACAGGTAAAATCATATCAAGAATGCACTTTGGAGAAAGAAGAAATGGTAATCGAGTATTATCTAAGAATATCAGTCATTAGGCTTTTCACAGTTAAGAAATACAGATAAAATGATTAGTCTTCTCGCTGCTATTAGGGGTTATCTTAATTATGTGAATTTGTAATTATTTAAAAAAAAAAAAGATACCTTGTGGCACCGCAGGCTTCTTCCAACAAGTCTAGATGTTTTCAAATTTTTTGAGAGTTATCCTGTGGGTCGAAAGACTCAACCCTAAGACTCGGGAGCCCGATTTTAACCAAAATTACCGCCTCAATCCCGTAGCAAAAGTTGAAAGGTGTCTCACGAATCAGTTCCTTGGGAGTTGTCCGGTGAGACCACAGGACGGAGGGCAGCTCGTCGACCTAGGAACCCCCTACATCCTCTAGCATGGTCTTCAGACCATGGATAGCATACGGTTTGTGACTTCCACTTGTCCATTGGCTTGCAGATATGCCACCAAAGTGTGGACCAATCTAATACCTAGATTAGTGTAATACTTGGTGAAATGCTTTTCCGAGAACTGGGTTACGTTATCAGTGACGATGACCTCAGGAATGCCAAATCTACTGACTACATTCTGATAGAAAAATTCAAAAGCGTTGTGCTCTGTGATTTTGGCAAGCGGGATGGCTTCAACCCACTTGGTGAAGTAGTCGATACCTGCGATAATAAATTTTCTTTGCCCCATTGCAAGGAAAAATGGGCCGAGAATATCTAACTCCCATTGTGCGAATGGTCATGGAGCCTGGAGGCATTTTAGCTCAGCAGGCGGCTGGTGGTGAAGATTACTGTGAATCTGACAATTTTCACATCGCTTTACGAACTCGAGTGTATCATTTTTTATCGTTGGCCAACAGTAACCTTGGCGCATGATTTTAAATGCCAAGTTTTTGCCACTAATATGCGATCCGCACATCCAGGATGGACTTCTCCTATGGCGTAGTCGGCCTCCTCTGGAGCAAGGCACTGATGGATGGGGTCGAGTAGCCACGGTCCATCGACCATGGTGTACCATCCAGCCGTCTTTTTGACATGCCTGGCTTCGTCTGTGTCTTCTGGAAGTGCTTGATTCATGAGGTATTTTTGGTACGAGGTCATCCAATTTTTTACCTCGGAGATTTTCATTGCTTCTTACTCCTCCATGTTGGGAGCACTGAGAATTTTTCACATGTCCCTCAAGTACTGCTCTAGGTTTTCGGCTGCCACCGCCCTGGCAAGCTGATCGGCCTTTCAGTTTTTAGCTCTAGGAACATGAACAAGGGTCACCTTGTCAAATCTCTAGCTGATCTCCATTACTTTGGCCAAGTATTTAGCCAAGTGGGGGTTGCATGCCTCGAAGTTTCCGCTAACCTAATTGACGACCAACTCCGAGTCACTGTGGACGGTTAACCGCCAAGCCGAGCACCCTTTAGCCAGTCTTAATCCGACCAACAGGGTTTCGTATTCTGTGACATTGTTGGTCACTAGGAAGTCGAGTTTGAGAGAGTACTTCAATTCGAACCCGTTCGGGTTCTTAGGACTACTTTTGCTTTGCTGCTTGAGTCCGTAGACAATCCGTCCATGTTAAGGACTCATTCCAGCTCTGCCTCACTCTGTCCTATATCTTTAATGGGCTGTTCTTCAAAAATTTGTGTCGTGGTCTTAACGATAAATTCAGCCAAAATCTACCCTTTGATGGCAGGTCTAGGTCGAAATTCAATGTCGAACTCTTCAATCCGATAGCCCACTTTACCAGCTGTCCGAAAATATCAGGTTTCTGGGGGATGCTCTTCAGATGCTGGTCGGTAAGGACAATCATGCAATGGGCCTGGAAATAAGGCCTTAGCTTCCGGGGGGAGAAAACAAGCGTCAATGCTAGCTTTTCTGCACGCAGGTAGCGCGTCTCCGGGTCGGTCAATATCTTGCTCACGTAGTAGACCGGCCGTCGACGTCGGGAACCTGGCGTATGAGGACGGAGTTGAGGGCCACCTCTGACATCGCCAGGTAAATGTAAAGCTCCTCTTCATCCTTAGGTGACGTCAATAATTGTGGGCTGGCTAGATATCGTTTTAGTTTGTCGAAGGCTGTCTGGCACTCCACCGTCCATTGGAATTCATTTGCTTTTGTTCCCCTTAATGCCTTAAAGAAAGGTTGGTACTTATCCCCTGACTTCGCTAAGAAGCGAGACAAGACAGCTAATCATTCGATTAGCCGCTGGACTTCCTTGACGCTCCATGGTGGGGAATGTCTGCGAGAGTCTTAATTTCCTCTGGGTTTGCCTCGATTTCTTGTTGGGAGACGATGAAACTTAAGAATTTTTCGGAGGAGACTCTGAAGACGCATTTAGCGGTATTCAGCTTTATTTAGTGTGCGCAGAGCACCTCGAAAGATTCGGCTAGATCTCGAATGTGGTCATTAGTGACTCTACTCTAGACGAGCATATCGTCGACGTATACTTTCATATTACGGTTGATCTGCCTTTTGAATATCTTGTTTACAAGCCGTTGGTAAGTGGCTCCTGCGTTCTTTAGTCCGAAAGGTATGACCTTGTAACAATAGGTGTCTTGATCTGTCATGAACGAGGTGTGCTCCTCGTCCTTCGAGCTCATCTTAATCTGGTTATAACTTGAGTACGCATCCATGAAACTCAACAGCTCGAACTTGGATGTCGAATCCACTAATAGGTCGATTCGGGGCAAGGGAAAGCTGCCTTTAGGGCAAGCTCTGTTAACATCGGTGAAATCGATGCACATTCGCCATTTCTCGTTATTTTTGTTTACCAGGACGACGTTCGAAAGCCAGTCCGGGTACTGGACCTCCCTGATAAAGCCGGCGTCCAACAACTTTTTTACCTCTTCCCGGATGGCAATTAGTTTTTCTACGGAATGGTTTCTCCGTTTCTGTCAGATGGGTTTACGGTAGGAATCGAGGCCCAACTTGTGGACCATTACCCCGACTGAAATCCCAGGCATGTCAACGGGAGTCCACGCAAAGATATCTGCATTCTGCCTCAAGAATGTGATCAACTTGTCTCGCAGTGTCCCGGTGAGTGAGCCGCCAATCTATACACACCTTTCCAAATTTTTTGAATTTAGTGGGATTAAATCGGTTGCCTCTCCGGACTGTGCTTGCTATAAAGTCGCCTCGTCCCGATGGTCGAGTTCTCCTGCCGATCTGGTGCTGCCATTTGGGGCAATCTGGGACATATAACATATCCGCCCAGTGGCCTAGTCACCCAGAATCTCGCCTACGCCACAAGCCATTGAGAATTTCATCTTGAGATGCGGTATCAAAGTGATGGCTCCGAACGCAGCTAGGCATGGATGGCCTAAAATAGCATTGTAAACGGAGGGCAAGTCAACCACCAAAAAAATAAGTGTTTGACTCGCCGTTCCTGGGTATATACCCAGGGTCACTTCTAATTAGATTGTCTGTTGGACAGGCACCGGTTCGTTATCAAGGTTGTACAACTGGCCTTCTGTAGGTTTTAACTAATTCTTTTATAAACCAAGTTTAAAAACACATTAAGGTAAAGCAAATCATGTGAACTTCCATTATCGACGAATATTCGTTTCAGCTGGTAGTCGACGCTACCATATGAAACGAGGGCGGATACAACTAGAGGGGTATGCATGGGAGAAACTGCATGCTCAAAGTCATCATTGCTAAAACTAATGATATTATTCTCAGTGCCTGCTTCTTATTCCCGACATGCTGCTCCCTATGGTCTGCTAGAGTCTTGGCAGGTCGAATCCCAATCACGTTGACTACTCCTACTGCGACACAATTCCTCAAAAGAGACGGTTCTATGCCTTCACCGCCCGCTGTACCGGAGCTCTGGTCAGGGTTCTTAACAAACCTGGTAAGGTGGCCTCTGCCGATCAACTCTTCTATCTCCTGCTGGCGCGTTTTGCAGTCTTCGGTGGAGTGTCTGGGAGATTGATGGAAATCATAGTATTTGGCTAGATTTTATTCTTCCGCCTTCTTAAGTGGTTTTGGTCATTTAAGGAACTTCTCACCTTTGATCTGTACGAGGATGTTTGAACGTGTGTTAGTCAAGAGCGTTAGGCTAATTAGCCCGTAGTCCTTGTGCTTCAATGGTCCAGCCCTGGGGTGCTTCCGGCGGGAGTAATCGCCGCCATTATACTTCATCTTTCCTTCAACCAAGAAAGAGCTAGGCTGTTCGGTTTGCTCGGGACACTTAACCTCGGAGGCCTTCTCTGCCGTTGTGTAGGCTCTATTGATAAATTTTACTTCTCAGAAGGTCTGCAGATTCTTATGCGTCAGGTGCCTAAAGAAATTTTCATGTGTCAACACAGAGATGAAACTGCCCAATTTCATCTCCTCTGTGAGTTTGGGGATCCACCTAACTTCCGTCACGAAGCGATCCAGAAACTTCCGCGGATTCTCCCCATACTTTTTCTTGATATGCGACGGGTGCCAAGGCTATTTCACCTCTTGGCGACTAGAGACATACTGCGACAGGAAGAGATCAGCCAGCTTTCGGAAGCTTCAGATGGAATCCAAGGGAAGATGATGGAACCAAATGCATGCGTCCCCCTTTAATGTAAGTGAAAAACAGCGACACATGGCTGCACCTTCCAACCCTTGCAGACCTATATGGGTGCGGAAGTGGGCAAGGTGATCGACGGGATCAGCGCTCCCATCGTACGAGTCAAGGGTTGACATTTTGAACTTTGTAGGCATGGGACGGTTTAAGATCTCCTCTGTGAAAGGGGATCTGTCCAAATTTGTCATGCGTTCATCGTGGCTTTAGATTCTCTCCCATCTTGGATCCGCTCGAGCTGTGCTGGCTGATCTTTTGGAATTGAAGAATGTCCTCAACTCTGTCCTTCCTTCAAGTGGCTGATGGCCGATCAAGCACGCTACTAATGGATCTCGATAACTTGGGAGGCTCCTCCCGAGTGCTCAAGAGATTCCGACCAAAATACGGAGTTTCTTCTCTCCGAACTTTCTCTCGGAGTTACGCTGCCTGAATGCTCCCCGCGTCTTAGTCGGCTTTGGGCTTGCGAGGGCTATGGCATCTGAGTGTTGGTAAGCTTTTTAAATTTCTTGGCTGGTTTTTTTTTCCTTAGGCCTCACCTCCTGGAGGCCGGTATAGGGGCCGTGTAGGTGAAGTCCCCTTTTGTGCGAACTCCTGGCGGGAGCAAAGTATCTGGAGTATCTTGTTAGTATTCTGCATATACTCTGTCAGGTTTTGGAAGAAAGGGACGAGCACCCCATTAACTGTCCCGTTGATCAGGGTACCAGCAGCGTGGTCCTGGTCGGTTGAGGTCACATCCCTGGCGGATTCGCTTGCTTGTATCCTTATGTTCACCATATTAGCTGACGAAAAGAGAAGCTGAGAGAGTAAGATTGCGTGAAGTTATTTAGGGAAGTGATTGGTTTTTTGTAAACTTTTCACAGATGGCGCCAATGATGCGTCTTGGAACCAAATTTTGAATGGATTCGGGTTGCATCGATCGTTGAATCCAATTCTATCAATCGAATCTAAATCCTGCACACCACTAAAACAAATGAGAGGCTAGGTGCCGGGGGAAAGTTATTCCACTTTAAACATTCCGACTCTCAAGTTAGCAAAACAACCTTCCAAGAATCAAGAAGGTAAAGGAAAGGGTGTTATGGGGGAAAGGAATAGATAGTGTTTATGAATATAATTTGGCCATCGCTAGGAGAGATTATTGTCGTTCGAGAGGAACGGTGATTTCTATTCCAGGGTTTTTGGGGATCGAAGCAACCGGAGAGAAAGATAGAGCGTGACCAAACTGTCAGCGTGGAAGCCTAAGAATGTGCCGTGTAAGCTCTAATGGATTACTTAGGAAAAAAAGAACGAGGATGTGAAAGCGATTCAACTGGGTATAAAGCGTTTGTTTTCTTCAAGAATGCGTGCCTTAGAGTATGGACTCTATGACCTTCTTATAGTCGAGAAGTTGAGCATCCTTCTTTTGGTAGGAGTGTGTGATTCCAATGTTCTGTTGAAACAGCTTCCTTTCTTAACGTTGACATTAATGGCGGTAACGGCTCCTTGGGAGGGTTACCTTTCTTCTGTGTTTTGCGACGGCTAGGGTTTACAGCAAACATGGGAGACAATCTGGCGCTTTCCTCATGGGGTGTCTGTCAATCTATTGGAATCAACTGGGTGTGGTGGAGGTTGCCTAGGAGAGCGTAAAAATCAAGGTAGAAAGTCAGCCAGTCAAATCGGGCCTTACCCACTTAAGACTTATTCGTGGCGTGCCTCTGCTATAGCGCCACCGGTCACTAGTCCATGGTGTTGACCGCCCCTAGTGCCAGTCGCTCGTCATTGTGTTGGTTTCATTGGCTTTTCGATCCATTCCAATCGGTTCATATTGACCATCCAGGTTAATGCGTGAGCCTTCGTGAATTTGGGCAATTTCTCCTTCATAAACCAGTCAACTATGGGAGTACCCAACAGTTAGTATGATACCTATTTGAGTATTAAAGGATGAATCGTAAAATTATTTTGTCCAAATGGCTTCTTATTTGTATTAATAATGTGCAAAATCTAAATTCTTCAATATCAAGCCCAACTAAAACTCCCTCAGATCTAATTATTTTTAAGGTCTTAAACATATTCAAATTACTACTTACTGTGTCAGAAAGAAAAAAATGCTAAAAAACAACTCTTCAACTTACTACCTTCATTCCACAGTAAATATCAATATTTGATTTTTAAACCACTTAGAATCTAATTTAATTATTTTAAAAATTCTAGAAGTTTATATTTGAAAAGTATTCTGTCAATTAAAAAAAAAACATTTTAGATGAGTTAAATTATTAAAATTTGGAAAAAAAAAAATCAAAATTTTTTGTTTGACTTAAAATGTCAAACTTATCTATATTTACAATGTTAAATTATGAATCCGAATAAGAATTTCATGATGGACCGACCATATCGAAAAAATTTGTGATAGATGTGGTTACTTCATCACACATTTTGTCCCCATGTCACACTATTTGAGACGTATTGATTACCATTTTCATGGTCGTTAGCTAACTCAAATAATTTGACGACGTGAGAGGGAAAAAAATAGATATTTTAAGCACGTTCTTTATATTTTGATACTTAGGTTGTGAAAATAAGCGTTGTTCAATAGTCTGTTTATTTTTTTAAAAGAGTAAATAATTTAATCATAATTTTAGAACATTTTTACAAAGGTTAATTGGTCATTTTATATTTTTATGAAGTTAAACATGTTTCATCTCTCAACCTTTTTAATAGCCCAAATTAATAATGTCTTTGGAAGAAAGGGATGCTGCATCTGAGCTTACTTTGATTTGGACCGTTAAATTTATATTCCATGGCCATCGAATTGAAGCTCAAAAACTACATATCAAATGCGAAGGACAGTACTCCTCAACACTATGTCCTTGCTTGGAAATCAGAAGTCATATGAGCCATAATCATCTGTCCAATCAATGCTCCCTTTATCCCATTTTTAATGACTTTATAGAGCGAACAAGACTGCAGCATTGGGTTTGGGAAGCGTGCCATCGGAGGCAAGAACGGAAAGATATTCGTGGTAATGGATCCTGGAGATAATACAGCAAATCCAAATCTGAGCACGCTTCGATATGCCGTCATCCAAGACCATCCATTATGGATCATATTTGAATGCAATATGGTGATCAAAGAGCCAATGATGAACTCGTTCAAGACCATCAATATGGCTCATGTGTTACTGTACAATATGTAACTGATACTATAATAAATGGATTAAATGCTTACGTGAGGGACTCCCCAGATCACCAAAAGTGGAGGAGAAGATCGGATGGTAATGGGATTTTCATCTTCAAAGAAAGTCATATTTGGGTGCGTAGTTGCTTACTCTCTAGATGCACAGACGGATTGATTGATGCCATCCATGGGTCAACCACCATCGCCATCTCTAACAAATGATCACCCACCATGACGAGGTCATTATACAAGAGATAAGGGCATGTAGTGTTGAGAATTACTCTCATGTGGAAATCCTTATAACCAAGGAACTTGGACGGAACACGTGTGTGTACTATTTTAAGAAGAAGAAATTTCGATCAACTATATTGACCGGAACCTTCTGGACGGTTAACCTCTAGCGGACAATATGTTGACCAGTGAAAGTTGTGAGATGACTGACTTTGCTGAAAAATCAGGACGGACTACTTCGACCGGTCAACGGTGTGATTGACTGGCCAATATGAGAGGATGGTCAACAGAGTTAATTGACTGAAAATGAAAAGTTTGAATGACTGTCATATCCCAAAAGGTGTACAATTGACCTACCTGATTGGATAGTTGGTAGATGTTATTCTTGGGACTCCAAACGCTGATCAGTTTGCAAGAACAGGCATGCGGTGCCCATTGTAGGATAGGGTATACGCATGCACACATGTAAATCTTAAAAGTTGAGCACCAACCACTAAACTAAGCTATGGTGAGAAAGGTGTGTATATATGTGTGTGTAGATGCACACTTATAGTGAAGAAGTGTGAGAAAAATAGATGAGAGAAAGTAAAAAGAAAGAGAGCGGTGAGTAAAAATAAAGCGTGAAAATTTATTTACCTTAGCTCTATTCTTGTTTTCGTCTCTTGCAATTTGTGTAATAAATTCTCATACTTAGTAATTTTGTAAACTTGGTGTCCCGTAATTTTTTTCTTATTTTAGAAGGATTTTTCATATAAAATATTTAGTATTCATTTCTCTTCTTCTACTTTTACTTCTTAATGAGTGTGTTTTTATTAGTCGGCCGTCCATTTCGACCAATAGGCAATTATTCCTGTATCTTTATCAGTAGGTCGTCCATTGCTACCAACATGTAGGTCACTGTTGCATTCAATCATTTTGGAGAAAGTCTTACTCAAAGGATGTCAAAGTAAATAATTTACTTGAATGATAGTTTTAATGCAACAGTGTAATTGCTATTATATAATTTGATGGTCATAAACTTAAGTTGTTAAATTAATTTCTTGCATAACTAGTATAACGTAAGATTTCAAATAATAAATTTAGAAGTGATTCGATTGTTATTTCAAATTTTAAGTATATTATGAGTTTTGCATATCAAATTTTATTAAAAAAAAAATTATTTAGAAGATGTTATCTTAACATTTGTTCAAAAATAATTCTTCACATTTATTTATTTATTTGGGTAAGGTATAGACATGGTTATTTTAATGAATACACCCATAATTAATATCAACAAGATTATATTAATTTGATAATGGATAATAGTATAAATCTTAATTAGTCTCAAATTAATAAATCTAAAAGCTTAAATTATTATTTGAATATCCTTTCAGATTAGAAACATAGACCCCATATATTAATAACAATTATGAAAAAATATAAATTTTAGAAATTAAACTCATTATTAATTTATTAATAAGACCCTAATATAATATTAAAAATAAGAATTAAATCAATATGAATCGACTGACCATTAAAATTGGACCCATACAATCGGACTAAGGGAGGCTGCGATATTTGGTGCGTGACAGCCCTTATATAGATTTAAACTTCAAAAATATTTTAATTAGTTTTTTTTATTATATACGAATTTTATATTAAATGCTAATATTAAAAAAATAAAAATAAAATACCTATCTTGATTATTTTTTATTTTAAATTATAATTATTAAATATTAATTTAATAATTAAAAATAGTGTAGTTAAAAGAGAAGTAATGCCCTCGTTGCCATGTAACCACAGCTGTCTCAGGCTTGACAAACGTTTTTTTTTTTTGTAAGTTAAATAAAATTAATTAAAAGAAAAATATATTAAAAAAAATATGTTTTAACTCTAAGTATTTTACCGACTTAAAAGTAGAATATAGTCGTTGGGGCGTACCCCGAGCACCACCATGGAACAATTCACGAAGCCGAGAGAAAATATACAAAATAGGAAACTGGCCAAACCCTATCATCCAAATCGCCACAGGCCAATCTGTCTATTGGCAACAAACCGGGTAAGGCGCAACAAATCGGATCGCTTTTCAGCTCATTGCTTCAAAACCAAAGAATCGGACCAATCCTAGCTAACTACATACCGGCATTTTTGGCTAATCAGTAGTAGGAGTATACCAGTATATCAAAGCATGGCAGCCCACCAAACAGCCCAATTCTAGACTGATTTGGCAACTAACCACAAACCGATCACGGGACTCATCCATATCCACCAAATGGGCCACGTCAGCATGACACCACACCGGCAGCACCAGACTTGACAAACGTGCATGTGTAATTAGCTGGGGTGGCAAAACTTGTTTGATTTAGTGGGGCTTCTTTTTTTTTTTTTTTTAATAGAGATAGTGAGACTTGTTGGCTTTATTTTAGTCATTTATTTTGTATAAATGATTGTAATTTAATTATTTAAAAAATTATAAAAAATAATTAAAATTAATTATTTTAAAATAATTGGATTATAATTATTTATTTAAAAATAAATAATTAAGATTGAAAGAGTAAGTATTTCTATATATCTGAAAGATGAAACCCCCCAATCTCAATGAATTAAATTTTCTCGCACACTTCAATTACCTTGTGATGTAAGATATCATTAGATGTTAAATTTTATATGATCTCTTAACAATTCAATTATTCTATGTGAAAATTAGTATCGAGATATAAATGAGTTGCTCAGCAAATTACAGTACGGAAAAAGCCCACCATAACAAGCTTGCTACCTTACACTTAGGTATGGCAATGAGGTAGCATTCCAACACTTCAATTTTTTTAGCTAAATAGGTTTGCAGGCCGCTCACCATCAACAATCAAACTAAGATTGTCAATAGTTCCCATGCTATACGAGAAGAGAAGTATATGCTTGATCTGTGCTTAAGTCTATAAATGAGAAATTCATTTATAAACAACTCGGAGATTCAACTTGGTGAGAGATAATTTAAACTTATTAGTTTGTAAAAAATTGATGACACTCAAGCTTAATTATTAAACTGGTTGAATAAGCAAATCAAGCTCGATACAGCTTAATTGAGTCTGCCAGTATTAATTTAACACGATCAAGCAAGCCGCATGTGTAAGGAAGGTAATAATGATGTGAATGGTTGCTCAATTAATAAAGAACTAGAACTAATGAAGGACTTGGGGCTTTAGCTTTTCAAGGACTGCAGGCCACAATATGTTAGGTTATGAGTTATTTCAATTTGAACCCATACTCATTTAACGATCATTTAGTACTTGCTGAACGGTATCACACAGATATTATAATCGATATTCAACTTTCTAAATTTGTAAGATATTTGATTCTCTTTAATTATGATTACAATACGGGCTAATTCCGAGCACCACCATGGAACAATTCACGAAGCCGAGAGAAAATATACAAAATAGGAAACTGGCCAAACCCTATCATCCAAATCGGCCACAGGCCAATCTGTCTATTGGCAACAAACCGGGTAAGGGCGCAACAAATCAGATCGGCTTTTCAGCTCATTGGTTCAAACCAGCAACGGACCAATCCTAGCTAACTACATACCGGCATTTTTGGCTAATCAGTAGTAGGAGTATACCGGTATATCAAAGCATGGCAGGCCCACCAAACAGCCCAATTCTAGACTGATTTGGCAACTAACCACAAACCGATCACGGGACTCATCCATATCCACCAAATGGGCCACGTCAGCATGACACCACACCGGCAGCACTAGACTTGACAAACGTGCATGTGTAATTACCTGGGGTGGCAAAACTTGTTTGATTTAGTGGGGCTTCTTTTTTTTTTTTTTTAATAGAGATAGTGAGACTTGTTGGCTTTATTTTAGTCATTTATTTTGTATAAATGATTGTAATTTAATTATTTAAAAAATTATAAAAAATAATTAAAATTAATTATTTTAAAATAATTGGATTATAATTATTTATTTAAAAATAAATAATTAAGATTGAAAGAGTAAGTATTTCTATATATCTGAAAGATGAAACCCCCAATCTCAATGAATTAAATTTTCTACACACTTCAATTACCTTGTGATGTAAGATATCATTAGACGTTAAATTTTATATGATCTCTTAACAATTCAATTATTCTATGTGAAAATTAGTATCGAGATATAAATGAGTTGCTCAGCAAATTACAGTACGGAAAAAGCCCACCATAACAAGCTTGCTACCTTACACTTAGGTATGGCAATGAGGTAGCATTCCAACACTTCAATTTTTTTAGCTAAATAGGTTTGCAGGCCGCTCACCATCAACAATCAAACTAAGATTGTCAATAGTTCCCATGCTATACGAGAAGAGAAGTATATGCTTGATCTGTGCTTAAGTCTATAAATGAGAAATTCATTTATAAACAACTCGGAGATTCAACTTGGTGAGAGATAATTTAAACTTATTAGTTTGTAAAAAATTGATGACACTCAAGCTTAATTATTAAACTGGTTGAATAAGCAAATCAAGCTCGATACAGCTTAATTGAGTCTGCCAGTATTAATTTAACACGATCAAGCAAGCCGCATGTGTAAGGAAGGTAATAATGATGTGAATGGTTGCTCAATTAATAAAGAACTAGAACTAATGAAGGACTTGGGGCTTTAGCTTTTCAAGGACTGCAGGCCACAATATGTTAGGTTATGAGTTATTTCAATTTGAACCCATACTCATTTAACGTATCATTTAGTGGTTAGAACGAGATCACACAGATATTATACTGATATCTTGAACTTTCTAAATTAGAAGATATTTGATTCTCTTTAATTATTAAAGATTTTAATGAGATTATTTTCTAATTTAAAGATATCATTGATTAGAAAAAATTTTAAAAGATTATTTTTTAATTTGAAGATATCATTGATTAGAAAATTATATTTTCTTCCTAATTAATTCAGGGTAAAATTTCTATATAAAAGGGTTTAACTCTTATGTTGGAAACAAGCAATTAAGTATTCGAACAATCATTCATGAGTTAAATGAAAAAATGAAAAAAGGAGGGAGAAATGGAGAAGATGAATATTTGAGTATCCAGTAGAGTATCAAATCGTATTTTAATTTTTACCGACCTTAGATTCACTATTCTTGGAATTACAAAGAATGTCTTTATCGGTCATATTGGTTTATTTGTTACACAGTATCTAATCCTTATATTTATAAAATCTGTGTAACAAACACTTTTATAATAGATTTATTCAGATATATTGCTCATAATTTTTTCTCTTATTTTGAAGAGAATTTTTTATATTAAAAATTATTATATATTATTATATTTTTTTATACTCACGAATTTGATGACGAATAATTGACGAAAGAATCCAAATTTTATTTTGCTACACTAAATTGTGTATTCGAGTCAAACCTGAGCACAATAAAGTCTCCCTCGACATCCTCCTCTATTCAGACACTTCCCCTCGGCACATGGAGTGAGAAATGAAAACTTTATTTGGATGTTTACCCAATGTAATTAACCCTTATGGCTATAAATGTGATGTGACTTTGAATTTTGATAAAATATTGTCTTTGAACGCCACTTTGAATCGGTTATTAATAAATTTTAAGTTTGTCAAATTTTGATAAATTTTAAATATGTTTTAGCATTTTGTAATTTGTAACTCATTATTTTTAATAATTAATTCAATAATTTTTCTCCTGTTCTAAATCATCTCAAAAATCCATTTTCTTCATTTTGAACAACATCAAAGTCTGAGTTTATTTTGGCTCAATTCATCATAAACCACTCAGTTAAGCCTATTTAAGAGTTCACAAATAGACTTTTTAATAAACTTGTTTGTAGGCTCATCAATATGCCCATTTGAGATAATACTATAATTATTTATAAACTTAATTCATAAATTTATTTAAACATTATTAATTTACATTGCTTTGGAATATTTATGAATTTAAAACCTTTTTAATCAAAGTTACCTCCCACTATTCAAGTTGAAAATAAACATTATTTTACAAAGAACTTATTCATTAGCTTCTTCGACATGCATAAAGTGTCTAATTTTAGTCGTGATGAGGAACCATCTTTTTTTATAACGTCACACAGAATCACATTTAATAAACATTAATAGATCTAGGATAAAGTTTTATGATCTATTGATAGTTTTGTCTCCCATCCCAATTTCTAGGCATTTTTGTCAAGCTTAACATTGAATCATTTAAATTCAACTACATCAAAATTGTTATATTTTTACTTATCATAATGAAAAATTGGTGTAGTAATCAAGAAGAAAATTTTCATATTATACTAAGTAATAGCAAAATGGAATCCAAAACCTCGATCTGATATCAGCTTGTTGAAGATTGAACATATTGCCAATAATAAAATAATAAACAATTACACAATTAAATATCAAATTTACGAGAAAAGCTCTATAGGAAAAAGCATGGGCACATGAGAGGGGATTTGACTTTTTTCGATAAATAGGGTCACAAGTGGAACCTTGATGCTACAGATCCATACTATAGGAGACTACTAACTTTCATTCAAAATTCATATTAAATAGTATCATGAATTTTTTTTAGTTGAATTTCTGAATGAGCTGATTACACAAAACAATTTCGGGTTACATTTAGCCAAGTTCATCCCTATTTTAACTAAGTTGGGTTTATCTACGGACTCCTCTTTTGTTATCTGAATAACATTTGTAATTATCTATTCTGACTTATTTTCTTCCTCTGTTAGGGGTTTTTCTCAAGCTTCTTCCTCTCTCGGGAAACAAATTCAAGTAACAAAGTATACATAAATTATAAGATAATATTTAATATGAAAACTCTTTCTCATTCAAGAAAAAATTACAAAATAAATTTTAAAAAATTTTCTATAAAGGTGTTTAATTATAAATATAAACCCCTTCGAAACTCTTTAACAACAATCCTTGTGAATGATAAATCAAATATAATATCAACACACCTGATGATCATTAGATAAGAACATATTGAGAAAATGAATAATCAAATAAAAATATGAACTAGAAATAAGATTAGAGTGACATATCTAAACTTGATAAAAAATAAAATTTAAATCGAATATCAATTGAGTGTTAAACTTTTTTTATCTCTCTTTTCTCCTTTTTGTGAACCCCCTTTATGCCAAATTATCTCTTTTTTTGTTCTAAAATCATAATAACACTTTTTATACCCTGCGTGGCTGTTTTAGTGACTAGCCGGCGGCCATCTTGTGGTGTGCCACCGAATATCTTTCTAGTCCTGGCACTTAAATAGCTAGATTACAGTTCTCTTGTAGATAACCATTGGAAATCCTCCCCAATTTAGCACTCGACCCACTAGCTCGCTACCTTCTCCCGAGAACCTCCCGCAAATAGCTTTATTCGAGAGAATCTAGCGTGAACACCCCTGATATCTCTAAAATTTAAAATAATACTTTTAATATGTGTACAATTTATAAAAAAAAAAAGTGACCTAAAATCTAAAATTTTATACCGTAGAATTTCTTATTGAGATTCAATCATGGCACAAGGAAAAAACTGTATGCTTATCAAATGTTAGCCACAATTTTCTCTTGATTAAACCCAAGAAACAATAAATAGCAAATAACCAGTGATATAAATTATACAATCAATTTAACGTAGATATCCTTTTCAACTGAAAGAAAATTTATATGATATTTCATTTAAACAATTTCTACTATATAGATTTGGTTATAAATAATCTCTTTCGAGAGTTTTTCACGACAATTCATATAAATAATCAATTAAAACTAATCATAACACACTTAATAACTGACAAATATAAAATATAATAAAAAAATAAGTAATCAATTAGTAGTATATTTTAAACTAAAATTAGAATAATATACTCAAATTTAGTGAAAAATAAAATTCAAAACGAACCTCAAATGGATATTGAAATCTTCATCTTCTTCTATTTTGCTCTTCTTTCTCTTCCTTATTACGCCTGTTGTGTTTAAATCTCTCTCATGCCCTAAAAATACAAATAGGTCCTTAAATACCACTACAGGCATTCTAACGCTAAAGTGAAATTAAGCTTGGGTGCACATAAGCCCATCTTATGTAACACATTGCTATCCATATAAGAGTGCTCATCAAGTGCACTGCATTGTCGACCGTGCACATGTGCCCCCTCATGAGTTTTTCAGGTATAGATGTCATTGTTTCTTACGCATGAATGCCTCATTATAAACGCATCATCCGTCCATATCTTACGCCACTAAAATCATTTGCTCTGAGCAAATTTTCAAACCAAAATTGAGTAAGCCACCAAAGGATATATCCATTGGATGTTGACTCACAATAAAGTTATTCAAAATCCAATATTCTTTGATTGTGGGATCATTTTCCCACGAGTAAGAAGGCATTGAAAGGACAAAATAACTAATCAACAATGTCATGAATTTGGATATCTGTTGCCTGTGAACTCCTTATGCTTGGGTCAGTTAACTGAGAGTTAAGATAAGCATTAGCTTGCACAGCGGTTGATAAATCGTGGCCTGAAATAAATGCCACACGCATCATTCGCGCTGGCTGGAGCAGATCTATCAAGAGACATTCTGCCATTCATGCATCAGTATCAATCACTTTGTATACTTTCCAGGCAATCAAAACACAACGTTTAGAGGGACACAAAGAAAGAATGAAACAAGAACATGGAAGAGATTCTGCATATATCACAACCATAGAATAAATATCAACAGATACATAAAATATTGGCTGATAATAGGGTTATCATCTCTAAAATATTAATATTTTATAATACTGTAATACTAGTTTGTCGATATAAATCGATGACATATTGTAATATATCAGTTGATTTTGCCCCATGTTTCGATCCGTCTTAAAAAATTGTATTAGATATTTTCAATACCAATACATATCTCAATATGATGATAACTAATATTAATACTAATAATTTTATTCATAATCACAGCCATGAGTATCAAATCAAAGACAGGAATTTTCTCCAAAACAATCCACTGGATAAAGCTGACCGTCGCAGGAAACATAAGTCAAGTAATCAATCTAGCTAGTGGAAATTCATAAATCTGGGACACAAATATAATCTGGTCAAAGCAATCTACTAATGGAGATTTTGATGTGCATTCCCTGGCAAGAAGAAATCGATAAAGGTGAACTACCTAGGATGACTGCATGATTTGGATGCAAAACAACTAACAATATTGTCGAGAACAAGCATGCCAAGGTAGCTTGTTGGGCCCAAGACAAGCCAAAACAAAGCCGAGAACTAATTTCTAATCGGATCGAAAGGCCGAGCCTGTTGCCTGTATTTGTTAGGAATCAAAATAATAATCCATATAATCACAAGTAATAATAATAATGTGTAGATCAAGACGTATCAATTTCTTATGCAAATTCCTTATCAATTTCTCAGAAGCATCTTCAACCATGGCGGGAGAATTTAGTCACCCTGATATCTTCATCAAGAATTGCATTTCACAGCATTATATATACTTACCCATAACTTATGGTCTCAATGTTTTCCTACAATGCGTAACTCCACTTACAATGAAAGGGAAAATCCAGGGGGTGCAATGGCAATTTTGTCGAGCTGCGATTGTATTTGGACTAGTAAGGGAAGGTTAACTAGAAGAAAACTTCCGTTATCGGAAGAGAGCATTCAGTTAGACGATGGAGGCCTGAAAAAATGTTGGGTCTGGTCACTCCCTTAAAAGTAACCCAATAAATTGGTTTGTGATCGGAGGATTTGTGGAGAACAAATTCAGAGAACTGTTTTCGGTCAACGGGACGATGACCGGAGGAGAAACGATGGATCCGGTCAATGGAATTGACCGTGACGGCTAATCAGCCGGCCAACAGGAAGTTGACCCATCGAGGGCTGTAGGAATCTTCTTGGATGGCGGGCGAGGCGGAGAGACGATCAGCAGGGGGAGGTTGGCCGGATAGCGGCGAGAGGCAGTCAACGGGAGGTTAACCGATAGCGGCGAGAAGGCGGTCAACGGTGAGATTGGCCGGATGGAACCGAGAGGACGGTCAACGGAGATTTAGGATGAATGCGAAGACAGTCAACGAGAGTTGATGACCGAGCAAGCCTTAGGCCTTGAGACTATGGAAAGTGGCAACCGCGGTGGGCCAGATGTCTCTCAGGATTAGGTCGGCCAGTGGCTTGATTAGCCGCTGGCAGAGCACGCGTCTCACACAAGTCTGAGAATATGCTCCATCTGTAGGACATGGGCCTGTAGGAAGCTCAGAAACTGATGAAGATGTGGCACCTATTATCTGCAAGTGGTGACCAGCTGGGCAGATAAGATTCGGTGGAGTCAGGACGTCTATAAATGAGCACCAGGAGCTTCCGGAGGAGGGGGCCTTCAGCTGGTCCAGAGGCGCCGAGAGTGGTGACCAGGCTGGTGTGGGAGACAACACCGGGGGCGCTGCGCGCTGGCCTCCGTGTGCGAGGGTGAAACGACGAGCTGCCGTTTCATCAACGCTTGTAAAATGTAGAGAGGTATGCACCACCAATGAGAGAGAGAAGAAAGAAAAACAGAGAGTAAAAGAGATGAGTGTTTCCTGTTTACTTTGGAGAGGTTTTTTTTTTGTTATTCTCAGGTATGTAGCGGATATTCCATATCAGGGGTTTGTAACCCATTTTACATAGTGGATTTGTTGGTGGACTAAGTGTCCCGTGATTTTTCCTCTTCAGTTTGGGAAGGGGTTTCCACGTAAAAAAGCTGTGCTTTCCTTATTCCTTATTCCTACTAAATGGTGGCTGTCGATGACAGGGGATTTAGGTTTTTCGCTGCTGTCAGATCTGGTGGATCCGGGTCTTTCGACCCCAACAAGTGGTATCAGAGACGGTTAAGTCTCTTCTGATACCAACAAGGGTATCAGAGATGGCTGAGATCGACCCAGGCCCGGAAAGGGCTGCTTGCGGAGGGTGTTGACCGAAAAGCGCTACCTGCGGAGGTGCTGACCTACTGCCGAAGTGGAGTGAAGCGTCACAAGGGGAAGCCGCCGAGTGAAGTGCGGCAAAAGTGGAGCCGCCAAGGTCTGTGAAGATCGAAGTGTATCTGGAGTCATCGTGGAGGAGCTTGCCATTTAGTGTGAAATTGGATGGAACAGTAAAAATCACAACGAAGTCAGCAGGGTTGAGGGCGGAGCTGAGCAGGGCCAAAGGTGGAGCTGTGTAGGACCAAGGGCGGAGCTGAGCAGGGCAAAGTGCGGAGCCAGCCCTGCCAATGACGGAGTTGTGCAGAGCCAAGGGCGGAGCTGTGTAGGGCTGATGGTGGAGCCGGCAGGGCCAACGGCGGAGGGCCAAGGCGGAGGCTGAGCAAGACTAATGGCGGAACCAGCAGGGCCAACGGTAGAGCCAGCAGGGTCAACGGCGGAGTTGAGGTAGCGAAGGCAAGGCAGAATGATTTAACCGCGGAGAAGAAACTGAAGGGGAATTGGAGTGCTCCAAGTTCAGTGGGGCGGAAGAAGGCATCATTCTGCAGAGGCCAACGCCGGATTCCCAGTTGAGGGGAAGCTACCGGAAGGCAGGCGATGATGGTCGCCAGGTAAAGGGCGAAGGTGTTCCCCACAAGGTCGTGAGGGGAAGTTTGTTGGGTTTGATCACTCCCTTGTGGGTAACCCAACAAATTGGTTTGTCATCGGAGGATTTATGGAGAACAAATCCAGAGAACTGTTTCCGGTCAACGGGACGTTGACCGAAGGAGAACAGTGGACGGTCAATGGAGATTGATTGGCGGACGGACAGTAGAATCCGGTCAACAGGAGGTTGACCGTCTGAGGGCTGCAGGAGCACCTGGCGGGATGGCGGGACGGGTAGCGAGAGGCAGTCCAGCGGGGAGGTTATTGGATGGCGGCGAGAGGCAGTCAGCGGGGAGGCTGACCGGATGGAAGAGCGAATGACAAGCCATGCGAAGATTGACCGGATGGAAGCAGAGAGGGTCAGTCGAAGATTGACCGGATGAATCTTGAAAACGATCAACTAGAAGTTGACCGAGCCAGCAAGGCCACAGAGACCGTGGAAAGTAGTAGGCGGGCGAGACGGATGTCTTTCGAGATTAGTTGATGCAGTGGCAGTTAGGGCATTGAGCACGAGTCTCGCATAGTGCGAGCATGTCCGTTTGCGGGGCATGGGCTGCGTAAAGTTCGTGGTAGTAAAGACGTGGCACCTATTATCTGCAAGTGGTGACTAGTTGGGCAGATAGGATTAGGTGGAGCCAGGACATCTATATATGAGCACCAGGAGCTTCCGGAGGAGATGGCCTTGAGTTGGTCCAGAGGGAGCCCAGAGTGGTGACCAGGCTGGTGTGGGAGACAGCACCAGGGGCGCTGTGCGCCGGCCGCTATGTGCGGGGGTGAAACGGCAGGTTGCCGTTTCACCAGCATTTGTAAAATTAGAGAGCAGAGAGCACCACGGGGAGGAGCGAAAGAGTAAAAGAAAGAGAGGGCAGTGAGTGAAACACAAATAGTGAGGCTTTGTATTCTCAAACTCTGTTCTTCGTTTTTACCTCTAGGGCTTGTGTAGCCAGGGTGGTTGCTGTACTCTATCTCTAGATTTGTGTAACCATTTTATATAGTGGATTTATTTGCGAACTATGTATCCTGTGGTTTTTCCTCTTCAAATCTGGAAGGGGTTTCCACGTAAAAAAGTTGTGCATCCCTTGTTCCTTATTCCTACTAAATGGTGGCTGTCGATGACGGGGGATTCGGATTTTTCGTTGCTGCCGGATCTGGTGGATCCGCGTCTTCCGACCCCAACAAAAAGGCAATAAAGCAGCTGCAGCCACAGCCGCCACAGCACGTTTAACAGTGAATGAATTTTATGCCGAGCGTTCCTCATTTGCCACATTGCAAAGAGCTCTGAACAACCGAATCCATACTGGTATTGAAGCATTTGTTTACAGAAACAAAACGGAGGTGAACATTTAAAACCCTCCTGTGTTAAAAGTATGCACAAAGAGCAACAGAACTAATGGAGAGAAACTGTAGTAACATTGGCATTGATCCGCAAGGGAAAAATTTTATGAATAAAAAGATAGCATGAAAGGGTCACCCAAGTAGCTGTAACAATCTCTTTCACCTAAAATAACAAGGCTGACAACATAATACAAAAAATAATAAATAAATATATATATATATATATAAGAAGAAAAATATGAATTCTATGTCCTTTCTACAGTTTTTTGAGCCAATGCTACTATAACAAGATACCCAAAGCTCCTCTATCCGTTTAGCCTCGTGTCCTCATAATGTTCATATTAGTCCTTAATTTGTATTTCTAAATGAGATATAGATAATAATAAATTTTTGTCATATGAATTTCTCCTATATTCTACATTTAATTTCATCAAATGGATTCTTACCAAAATTTTATATGGACAATAACAAATAAGAAATACTTTTTCATTTGTTTTTATTTATTTCTATATCAAAAAGAAGTAATTTTATTATTAAACAGATATTTTTTTAGTATCTAGAACGTAGGCATAATACAAAAGTAAATATAAAATTGTAATTGCTAATGAAATTATGCTGATTATTTTATAGTGTTGAGTGGTTTCAGGTTGAATTCTTTTATGCATGTCATTGGAATAATAGACAAACTACATCTTAATTCGTGGCTCAAACTTATGATGAAATGGAGTACAAGTTCTTATTTCCTGACTTTTTTGTTCAATAAAAAATGCAAAATGAAGGATCTTGCTGCTGAGAATTAGATCCTACTCTTTATCTTTTATATTCACAAAAGATGAAAAGATAAATTGATTGATCTATTTGGTCGGGACTAACAGGATGGTATTCTGACCGATTAAATTACAATTCATCTTTATCTTTCATCTTCATAGAATATGGAAAGATAAATTGATTGATTCATTAGGTCGGGATTAATAGGGTGGTACTCTGACCGATTAAACTACTATCTTCTTAACTGCATTGAACATTTAATAGCTCATTAGGCAATAGCTCATTAGCAATAATGGAAGCTCCATAAACTACATCTTAAATGATGGCTCAAACTTATGACGAAATAGAATACAAGTCTTTATTTCTTGACTTTTTGGTTCAATGAAAAATGCAAAACGAAGGATCCTGCTGTTAAGAATTACATCCCACTCTTTATCTTCCATCTTCTGAATTAAATCCCACTCTTTATCTTCCATCTTCACAGAAGATGGAAAAATAAATTAATTAATTTATAGGTCAGAACTAATGGAACTGTATTCTGACCGATTAAACTACAATCCCAGAAAAATAAATTAGGTCTATAGCCTATAAATTTTTATTATTTTGTTCTTCTTATTCAAACCATTTAGTCTAGCCATGTTGTAACAGAGATACAAATAATATATTTTATTATTAAATAATTATTATTATCTTTTTTTAGAAGATTAGAATTTAAAATATATTTGTATATAAGAACATAAAATCTCCTTTGTTTCCATGCCTACGTTACATCAAACTCATGGCACAACATTTAGGTGCTCAGTCAGATCAAAGGGTTGCCCGATCAACTTCATGCTACTGTTGGGTAACCTTTATTTGAGGCGGAAAGGATCTCATTTCCATTGCAAATTCTAACTGCAGAAGCACTATGCTACCTCAAAACCACTTTGTCCAAAAAAAAAAAAAAAAAAAAAAAAAGGGCTTGTGACTTACTGGTCTCAATTGTATAAATGTAAACAAAAATACCATCCACAAATGTTACAATGCTCAACACTTTTAACATCACCATAACTCTTAATTCAAAAAATATCATATCCAATTCAACTTGAAGTTGTACCTTATATAAATCTGCTAACAATGTAATACAATTGTGTCATTTCTACTTCTGCCTCGTGTTTCTAAAATGAGAAAATAACTCGAGAAATATTCATTGTATTGGGGTTTAGGTCACTCATTTATACGTTTCATACTTAATAAATTTGTCAATTGGAAGGTCACGAAATATTTATATGAAAATTACTCAAGTGAAGATGCTTATTGAAGGTTGTGTGATCTTCATGCGAGGTTCGTTTAAATGAAACATCTTGTGGGAGGTTTCACAAGATAGGTACGAGCCATCCATTCAAGTGTCAGAATTGAATGAATTTTTAATAGATATCTACGAGATAAGTGTTTCAGCGCCAGGACTGGAACATAAAAAAGGTTATTTGAATTTTTAGAGTATTCAAAATCATTTACAATACTAAGAGCATCGCGTAAAGAGAGAGAAAAAGAAGGGATTCGACATCCAAAAATGATTTAACTCAGATTCCATTTTTTGACAAGCCTAGGCACATAACTTTATTTTTCAGATATATTTTCATTTAATTACTTATTTTTCTCGATAAATTTTTTCTTATGAGTTATTTAAAGTATTGGGAGTTGAATTCAACTATTATCCACACAAATTATTGTGGAGGAATATTCGATGATGCTTATATTTGTACATATACATTATTATAGTAGATTTTTTTAAAAAAAAAAATTATCTCATAATTTTTTTCTTTTAATTAAAAAGAGTATTTCACCCTTCTCAACTTTATATATTTTGATTACGTGATTTATTTTTTATACTTTTACAGTATTTAGTTACTAACAATTGATAAGAGTTTCAAGAATTTATTTTTACTGCACTGATTACGGACGTAATTTATTTGCAATGAATCCCAACACATCAATCTCTTCAATTATTCCTATTCTTCTTGCCTTATCTATTAATCTATATTAATAGCATTCCATGACAAATATAAGTGCTTGCTAACTAGGTAAGAAAGCCAAATAGCCTATGTCACTCATAAATCAGATTTAGGGATCTTACTTCTCTTTATGAGATTATTAAATTAAAATTCAATAGTCAAGATTTAAAAAATAAAAAATATTAAATATAGTTATATTTTTAAATTTTTTTATAATATTAATATCTACTGAATATTAAATTAAATATTTAAAAAAAATTTAATAAAAATAATTATTTATATATTATTATATAATATTTAAATTTTATTTATTAAATTTTTTAAATTTAATATGTAGATAAGAGGAGCAGGTCCCCGACTACCTCACCTACTACCCAGACTCCTCCAGCCGCCACAACCGCAAAACTCCACCCAAAAGCACATCGACTCCACTTGCCATCTTAAATTCCAATTTTTTTTAAAATAAATCATATAAAGTATTATTTAAAATTTAAAAACTAGTATTTTAATAAATAATATTATTTAAAATATTTTAAAATGATATATATTCATAAAATGGCATTTATGCCTAAAATAATTTTTTTAACAATTATATGATATTGAATTTATATATTAAAAAAATTAAAATTTATATTAGACTGCTTATTTGTTTTAATTTTATGTATAGGATAAAAAGTTAACTATACATTAAACTTTTTTTCTCAAAATTATAATTTATACTACAATCCAAATAATACGATTTTAATTCTACTTACTTTTAATTCTAATAAAATTAAAATTAAAATTAAATTTTTTTTAAAAAAAAAGTATGCTCTTGTACACATAATGCATAAAAAATTAGAATAATATTTTTTGAAAAAAAAATTATTCTCTATAAAAATATGAAAAAAACATTTTCAAAAATTATTTTCCTAATTTTCTAAACATAAACAGATATATTTAAATATATTTTTTAAAATTTAAAAAAAAATAAAAAAGGTCATAATTTTTAACATATTTACATCAAACCCATCTCAAAAAACTAAAAACAAAGAAATCCAAAGAATGGAAAGAGAAAAAAAAACTATATTCTATTGCCATGAAATTTGGATCAAATATAGATAAAATTTAAATAAAAATTTATTATAAAAATATTAAGTCTAGCTAAATAAGGTCTAATTATTTGAGTCAAAAGGCTTAACTATTCGTTTATAAGATGAACCAGGTTAACTTGGATCATTCGATGAAATTTTTTTATTTTTAAATATATTTATTTAAAATTTGATATGTATATAAATAATAATAATAATAATAAATATATATAAGATTTTAAAATTTATAATATTTAGAATAAAATCTTACATATTTGTTTATATTAATAAATAATTTTTCTATAAAAATTTAATTTATTAAAAAATAATTTAAGCTTGGCATTTATTTAAAATAAAAATATATATATTTATAAAATAATTATAATTCTAATCGGGTCAAATTGGATACTTTCACCTGTGATCGTACATTTCTAAAAAATTAATTAGGTCTAATTTTATGATTGTGTCTATTTATAATATTTTTATACCATAACTAAAACTTATAAAATTTTAGATTAATTTAATCAAAATAATCTAATTTTAATCAAATCTACACAAGGACATATCGGGATTAAACTATTTGAATGGTTCAATGTTTCATATGGTACGATCAAAGTATAAAATTTATGGATAGACACCTCAAAAATATCGTAAGACCAAGTTAAAATGGGCAGGCTCGTATTTCAATTTTTCGTCAACTTAAATTTAATATTATATATATATAATTTTTAAAAAAAATCATTTCATTATATGATGTTTTTATACAACAATAATTTAAATATAAAATTATTTGTTTAGGTAACTAAATATTATATTTTAATAATATCCTAAATTTTTATATATTCATATATAAAAATAAATTTTTAATATTAAAATCAAAAAATATTTATAAGCCGATCCATTTTTTTATATCACTGATGAGCATGGATATATCATTTCCTGAGATATTAGACTATGATCGTCCATCAATTGGATTAATTTCACTGCTTAACAATCACAACAGAATTCTAGAGGGCACTACAAGTCCGTCCCAAAAATCCGATCTCTTTATTATTAATCAATGATATTAATAATTATCCAATCAGCAATATAATTAATGATGGACGCAAATTTTACATGGATATAATGACCGATTAAAATAAAAATAATATTTAATCAAACTATAGGACTCAAATTGACACGTCATCAGATGTCTTTGAACGCCGACTAGACCATAACATCAAACCATATTTAAGGAGTTATATTGAAACTAAAATCAGAGTATCTGAAAAGTACGCTCGAGCTCTGCTTAGGCGACAATCAGGCGCAAATTTTCTATCCAAAACACACATAGATGCGCGTCGAGTATCGGTCTGGCATTCGTCAAGTTGATATGACCTGATTTAACTTGATTTTTTATCCAAATTTCTTTATCCTTTGATCTTAATTTTAATTATCTCAACTTAATTAATTATAATTAAAACAAAATTTGAACTCAAACCTTACACCATAGGTCTAAAGTTTATAGATTAGCGCTTTCTCCTCCATCCAATATTGACGACATATTGAGCAGGTTACCTTGATTTTTTTAGTATTATATCTGTTATAAATACATACTATTTTCTCATTTCTAGCACTGATAGTAGCATTCAGTAGAGGGAAAACACTTTGATCATAGGAGGTTTTCAACACTATAACTCGAGCAGGCAATTTCTAGAATTGATCAGTGAGAAATCCATGCAACTAGCACTTAAGCAAAAGATTTCTAGAATCATTCCAAGTGTATTCCCACAACAATTGCTTGAACGGAAGACTCTTAGAATGGCTTCTCGTGAGGCAAATTTGAGTTTTGCTTGAGCAGATGGCTAAAATTTAAAGATCTTCTCAATTTTTAGCTCGGCCTCTTAATTACTTATATTGACCAGCACCAAATATAAAAATAGGAGAAAAAGAAGAAGAAGAAACATTCCTCATCTTTCTTTCTTCATTACTTTTGGATATTATGAGATCTAAATATTAATTTGACAATTAAAGTTTAAATAATAATAAATTGAGCAAATTAATAATGATAATTGCGTATTTAGTTGAGGTCTTAAATATTATATTATTGATCTTAGTGCCTGATGGGCTCATGATCTACGTTCACACACTGCATTGGGACATATGAGATACACAAGAAGAAAATTCGTGCATGTTTAGCAATAATGGTTACTTTTGATGTGTGCAATTGACAATCTCAAAATATGCATATTTATTCTCATTAGTTTATAAGAATATTATGTAATTTTATCCGATAAGTTATAATCATATCTACAGTAAATTATATTATATATTTAAATTTATGAAACAAATTTAAAAAAATACATTATTTTACTTTTACAAACTCTAAATAAAATAAAATTCAGAGGACTGAATTTTAAAGTGTTTTTAAAATAAACTAATGTACAAAAATAAAATAAAAAATAATAACTTTAAATAAAACCATTATTAAAATATATCACAAATCTTAAAAATTATACTTTAGAATACAAAAAAAAAAAAAAAAAAAAGAAACAAATTAAAACAAATTAGATTTGCAGAAGCAAAAACTAGATGTAAGAAAATTATTTGTCACATAGAAAAAGTAAATTTCATAATATCTTTTTCGTATTTACCTAAAATCCGAGATACATATCTTTTTACTATACATATATATTCATATATGTCTCCTATAATGTTTTGTTATGTATTTGATAATAATGTTGAAAAATAGTTTGATATTTGAAAATATTTTGGCATGTAAAATTCGTTATACCACGGCCAAGAACTAGTGCATTTCTTTACCTTCATATATTGTATTTGAAGATGACACGATTGTGATATTGTTGTCATAATTTTGTGATTAAATAGATTAGTAAAATTAGAGGATAAATTTAAATAAATTTGACCTATCTTAAGACAATTATCTTTATTTATATATGTTATAAAGTTATTAACTAAGCTTTATATAATATCATAATTTTAAATTTTGGGTTTAAATTTATAATTTTTATTTAGGTTGTGACAGATTTATTATTTTATATTTAATGAAAAATATTTCTATTGATTGTTTTGCCTCATTAGCACTTTTCTTTGTCCATTGCTCGAGTGTTCACTTCAAAGTATTATAACCTAAGATCCTTAGTGCATTTTTGTAATAGAACTAAAATATAGTGATTACACATTTTCAATGCCAAATCTTGCAATTTTTCACTTTATATCAAAAATGGTCTTCCATGTAAAAATCATATATTCTTTTTTTATACATTTTATTTGTAAGATTGCATCAATACATATTATTCTTATGAATTCAAACAAACGGAAGCTTATTCAATAAATTTATTTTTTATTTTAGTTGTTTTCATTATTATATAAATATAATTTTAAGATCAAAATATGCTTCCTGCCTTCGATCCTTCTGTATGATTGTAAGGTAAAATTGCCTATCTATTAGCAACAATTTCTAATAAACTCTAATTAAAGCCATCACTTTTTTTTTTTTTAAATTAAAAAGAACCCAACTATATCAAATGAGAGCAGCGGCGTTGCGATACAGTTTCGTATAACGTGCATATAACACCGTACCGTAGCTATTGAATGAAGATCCAACGTCCATCATTTTTTTGTTATTAAAAAATAAAAAAAATATTTTTTTTAAAATAAAAGTGTTAACGAATGACATTAAATTTCTAACCGACGGTTACAACACAGTATTATAAGGGACGTAAGTTGCAGCACCCCTCATACCTATATCAAATAGTTTTATTCCTATTATTTAGCTAACAATAACAAAATAGCATAGGTTATTCTTAAAGGTAGCCAATTAAACTATTTTGACAGGTTATTCTTACTGTATTTTTAATATTATAATTTGAATAGGAATTTAAGCTTTTTGCTTTTTAGCACGAGACTTTGAGTCTAAAGGTAAAATTTTGGTGTGCCGCCGATATAAATACAAGTAGCCCTAATTAATTCTTAGCAAGTCATCCAAAATAAGTAATAAATTGTCATAATGATATATGAGCAAGACACCTCAACTTCCATGACCCTTTTGTCAATATATTGTGGTTACACATCATTAAGTCCATTAAAGTAATGGTGAGTTACCCGTGGGTGGAGTACGTTTAAACGATTTAAAATTAAACTTGCTACAAAATTTTAAAATACTTATAAAATTTTTGATAGAATTTTAAAATAATTTTCATAAAATATTTGATTTAAAAAAATATATAAATTCCAAAAACAATACAAAATAAGATGTATTTTGGCTTAAAATTCCATTGGTTTTAGGAAATGAGACTATTTCACAACCATTTCTCAGGATATTTTAGATTTTTTTTTGGACATGGTTAAAATTTTCATAATTTAATATTTTTAACATAATAAATTTAAAATAATATGTAATTTTTCATACATTGATTAAAATTTGATTATTTTTATAGAGATAAGTGAGTTATCATAGCTAATAATAAATTTTAAGAAATCAATTAAAAATATTTACTCGGGCCTATAAGAAAATTTTACTTTATTTATCAATATATCTAAGTATGATTTTTTTTTCAATATAGTCAATAATTTTATAATTTTATTTTTAAAAATAGTAAATTTAAAATAATTTATGCTATTTTTTTATAAATTGAAAAAAAAATTGACCGCTTTCATAGATTTAGATATAATGCAATGCAGTCAGGCCGGAGGAATTACTTACTTGAAATCAGTAATCCAAAACCAACCCGAAACCCAAAACAATTTCATCCCAACCCGAACCCAAAACCCAACTGAACGGTTTATTCGATTTGAATCGGATTATCTATTTAAACATTTTTTAAATAAGATTTTTAACAATAATCGGTTCGATTATGATGATAATAAATATTCAACTAATTTTTAAAATAAGAATCTATACTGATTTTCTTTAAATTTAGCCTTAAAAACACATTATTTAAGGTGTTATTTATTGATTATTTGTAGTGCCAATCTTGATTATTGAGAGAAGAAAGTAAATTAGTCCATCCATTAAAACGTATTTGGATTAGGCCTTTTATGCATGTTTTATTACGAATTTTGAGATAAAATTTTTAATTAATTTATTTTTAAAAGATTATAAATTTTTATTTGAGAAAATTCAGTTTTCTTTATTTATTTTTAAAAATATATATATATAATTTATGATTTATTTGATTTTGATGAAAAAACTGATTTCGCCATCCGGCCGTCAACCCAATTTGAATTATTTGTAATACGTCTTAATCGTTGGATTGATTTCCTAATCAATGCCGACGAAGGTATGATATACTTAGAAGCATGAATTATTATTCAAAAGTTCCCCCAAAAAAATAATTATTTATTTATTTAAAATGCTTACAAATAAAAAAAATTGAATACATGTCATTTAGACTCTTCTCACGTATTCTAATTCAGGATTTTTTAAAATAAAAATATCAAAAATACTTCTCACATAAGTTATAAATTTTATTCTTTTATAATAATTCTAATGTAATATTAACTTATTTACATGATTGCCCTACGTATTAATCTCTTAACATGATTGTCTAATCATGACCATATATATTCTATTCTATCCCTTCTAACATAAACTCTCATAATCTATGTGATGCAAATAATATTATTTTTATGCAGAATTATTACATTATTATTGATTACAGATAAACCCACTTTATTTGAATATATAAAAGTAATGATCTAAGCTAAATATAAGCTTTACTTCATGTATAGTAATAATTGCTGATTGATTTTGAAGTAGTAGATAAAGTTTATTTTACAATACCGTAAGACCTCCATAAGTGAATAATATCCCAGTTGTAATTAACTTTTGTGTAGATCAGATAGATAATCTATATGTATATATCTAATCAATTATAAATTTGATCTATTTATCAAAATATATATTTGACTCTATTCCAATATCTTTGATTTAGAGTGAAACTATATCTTGCTAATAAATTGACTACAAATGCAGTATTATGTTATACGATGTGTCAAATATATTGGTATATCAACAGTACTGATATATGATGCTCTATGACAAAAAATTTTGTTAATATTTTATGAAGGATAAAAATAATATTTTTCCACATTAAGTGATCGAACAAGTATTAAAACACTTAAAGAATATGCTTTATTCATATAAAATTATTTCAAGATCTTTTCTGTATATGTTGATTAGTAAGGAAGAATATTATTATCAAAATACTCGATCTATAAGTCAAGAGAAGATTTTATCTTTTTCAAGATCTTTCATTTTAATTTTATTCTTCAAACAATTAGCCATTTTTGTGAGCTATTTTAGAATTCCTATAAGATTTAGATTATCAATATGAATCGTAATAATAATAAGCTTTGATTCAAATATTTTTAATAAAAACACATGGGCATACTGGATTATCATTAAACCCATCTTTCAATACTAAGACAATTATATCATATGCTTTTAGATTGCTTCAATCTATACAAAGTTCTTTCAAACTTGATAAAATACATATTTCATAATATACTCGATGGGTCTAACAATATCATAGGTCGACACAGTTCCAAGCACAACTAACAGTGTGATAAGCGGCTCAACAAGTAACAAGTTAAGCCTCTGCAAGGAGTTTGAACCAACCCTGACCGAAGCGGCAATCTGATTGACGCTCAGGGAGCAAAATATCAAAAGGAACAAGCATCAGTAATCCAACCGGCAGCACAATCAGAAGAATCAATCCAAAATGCCTTTAGGCAGGCAACTCGCAGCGATCAGAGTACAAGCATATAAAGCGCCACCTGAAACCACTTGATGATTGGAGTAGGGGACCACTTACAGCCTTCTCATCACAACAAGACAATGTCTGACATAGTAGCTCCTGTCAGCGTTTCAACAGCCGACAAATCTTGGTGGGATACCTATTGCCCATTTTGGTACCAAAGTTTTCTTCGCGAAGCACTATAAACTCATTCACTCTTCATGGGATCATGAAACCCTCATAGGACGAGAAAAAGAGAAAAAAAACAAGGGAGAAGGAAAAAGATGAAGAGGAGACTCTTAATGGAGAGAGCAACCCTCAGGGAAAGAACGACGCCCTCCTGAGAATAACTCTAAAGGGGAAGCAATTCCTAATAGAGGAAAACTCTCAGAGGATAACCACCCACACACAAGACTCAAGAGTCAAGAAGGAATCAAGCTCTCTTTTCCAATACAGCTCTTTCTCATCCACAGTGAGTCATTCCCTGCTGAATACATCCATAGTGAGCTACTCTCTACCGAGTGTATTTACAATGAGCCACTCCTAACCGAGTGTATCCGTAGTGAACCACCCCCTACCAAGTGCATCCACAGTGAGCTACTCCCAAGTGCATCGATAGCCACCTACTTTTTATCGAATGCGTCCATAATCAGCCACTCTCTACTCAGTACTTTCCTAGTGAGCCACCGACTGCATGTAATGAGTAAGAAGCCCAAACCTCCTTTCTCTCCAAGCCGCTCCCTATCGGGCATACCAATAGGAGCCAATCCTCCTCTCACATCTCCCATTCACATACAATTATGTATTATTCGATATCCTTCTTACTTTTTTTTATTTTTTGGGAAAGATTTCTAACTTGAATGTCGAAAGATAAATCGGAGAGTGAGTCTTGTCAATCCTTTAACTTATTATTTATAATTTGTGGTGTGCAAATTTTAGATTAGTAGTGATGGAGATCGGACCCACTTTAATTAGATCTACAATGGATGATCTAGTGGCTCCCTAATCCGTACCACAACTAAAGAACCAGGGATGCATCAGTACTTAAATTACATATTTTTTGTATTTTGTGTCATTGCAAAAAATTTAATGTGTACTTTAAAGTCTACTAATCCACATAAATAAGTAGCGACCACATTTATCAAACACATATCTATTTTTTTTTTACAATTACCAAGCTTATTAAAATCCTGAGTGTAATTGCATTCATGATAGAATAATATATTTCTTCATAATTAATCATTAAAATTTGTGAGAAGCATTATGTTTTTGAATAAATACTCACTTATATCCAACGACAATTACTTATAGGTGTTAGGCCTACATATGCAAGCGATTACCATTTTCTTAATGAGTTTAATTCAACATTTCTTATCATTTTAACCCATCATTTTTATGTTCACATTCATCAATAGATTTTGGCTTACTTTCCTCATATAAATATAAATATATTGTCGATGATGACTTTATTCCTATCACATATTTCTTTTGTACTCGTGTAATGTATTAAAATTTAATTATTTTTAGGTATATTTTTCTATTTAAGAGATTTTTCTTCGATAGGTTGTATAATCGGAGGCTTTTTTAATACGTTTTTTAGGATTTTTGGGGGCACCAATTTTTATTATTTTTGGAAATTATCATCTTTAAAACCAATAGGTTTTTTACTATTTAAGCATACTATAAACTCATCATCTACTTTATCAATGAGTTTTCATTTAGGAATTATAATTCATATTGGAACATTAACTACATGAATATATGATTTTGCTACACTTTTGGTATCTATAAATACATCTGATAATTAATTTGTAATACTCTATAAATGAATTGTTTTATAAATTTTATTTTACATTGATTTGTGATAAGATTAAAAAGAGATATTGATAAATTTTTTTAACTCAGCTAAATCATTTAGAGAATGCTCATAAGTAATGGAATGCTGAATATCAATTTCAGTTGATAATTATTAAAAGATTCATATGTAAATGCATCAATATTATCCAATCAAATTATCTTAATTGAGTAATAAAAAATCTAATTATTTGAGTAAATAGTCCAAAGAAGACAAACATGCAACCATCTAATAGATGAATTGATTAAAATCATACAATATCAAAATGGTCCACATAATGAATATATATGCTCACAAATATCTCTATAAATCATATTTAAAAATGATTAAGATTCAGTAACTATATTAAAAATGAGATAATTTAATAATCAATTTACCTTAAAAATAGGCAAAATATGGCTAATCACTTGGCACAAGAGTCTCCTAGTTTTTTAGCGGATGTTTAGATGAATTCTTCGTTATCCTTTACATCATTATTGACCCGAATATCCAAGACCATTATATAAAATCATAAAAACTTATAGATTGGTGCACTTATCGTGCATCATATTATGTGATAAAATTAGTTGCATTATTGTATAATATAACTCAGAAAATAATGTGTGTAACTTTTTCTAATTTGAGCTCTAGTTTGAAATTATTTGAGTAATGAAAAAGATACTCTTTATTATTTTTGTTGACGGTTTTAACATAATAACCATTACAATATATATATTTAAGGTTCAATCAATTTCTTATAAATCTTAAAAAAAAATAGCGCATTTTATATATAAATATTATGACATTTGATAATATGATGTATGATGGGTCCAGTATGGATCCAGGTCGAAATCAATGAAGCCTAATTGAGAGAAGACGGGTCTGACCAGTAGATGGGCCTAACCCAGCGATGGCACCCCAGGAGATTTGGAGCAAAACCCACTGGGCACCCCTAAAGCATGTCCAATCAGCTTCACCCATACCCTTGTCAAAGTGGCGGCAGACTCCTGACACAGGAGGCATTGGCTAAGAGAATGTCAACCAATGGTAGATGAGATTAACGCTGACAAACCGCAGCATACACCAACCAAACAGCCACTTAGCCAATCCGAACAAAATAAAACAGACCAACGTTGGCCACCCCTAACGATGGTCTCCGTACCACCACAAGGTTACAGCTGACACCACTAGCCACCGTCAATACCCAGCAGCCGACAAATCTTGATAAGCCACCAATCGAAGATTCTCGTGCCTAAAAGCCTCACTTAGGAAGCCTACAAGTATCTTCTCCCTCAACAGAGAAAAGGACCCCGAATCCCATTTTAGAGAGACTTAAATGGTGACTTGAGATCGAAGATCGATTCTAGTACCCGGCGCATAAGCAAACGAGGAAAAAGAACTAGTTCTCTTCCCTCAAACTACAGCTGCAAAACAGCGACGATAATGAGCCACTCCTTACAGTGCAAGAAGGGGAGCATAAACCTCCTTCGAACATCACACGCACCCCTTACATTCTTGCATTCGTTTATTTCCTATCACATTTACTTCCACGCTTACATCTTTTGATCCCTTTGGAAAGACTTCTGGTTTGAGCGTTGGAGTGTTGACGGTGGAGAACATCTTGTCGTCAACTAACATCTTATTTGTAATTTGTGGTGCATAAAGCCCATGTTGAGAAACGTAGAGATTGAACGCATTTGTGATCCACCCGAGTTGATGAATCTGAAGACTCCCTAATTTGTACGATAACTCGAACCTAATGACGTATCAATATATACTCTTTTAGAGCTTTTAGTTAGATTTGATGAATCTAATGTAGTATTGAAATTGGGCATTATTAAGCTTAAGCGCTATAAATATTTTTTTTATTTTTAATAATTATATGAGTTGTAGTGCCCTACATCAAACATATATTATTGTTATTCATCAAATTATCAAAAATATTCATATCTCTTCATGCATACAAAAAAAAAAATGTAAAAATTTATTGAATAGAACTTATAGTTTTATAATATAGTAATGATAAAGAAACTAAAATGAAGCTAATTAAGAAGAACACTTTTATTACCAATTAAATAATCAAACTTACCATATCAAGATGACAAATATCAATAGAATTATCAAAGTATGTTAGAGGATTAAATGATTTTGTAAAATTTATTTTAATTTCTTTTCCTTTTCCTTTTAAAGGCGATTGATATAGATCTATGAAATATTTAAACGCACAATAAGTATGTGACCAATGTCCAACTATTTCACATCTACAGTATAAATCTTCAAAATTTTTTATAAGTTTATTTTAAGTAATTTTACTATTATCTGTTTTGTTTATTATTTTTGTAATTAATAGTTTTACTTCTGATACCACTACCCTGATAAGTCTTTCTACTATGCCCTCGTCTAAGTCTACGTCCACTATTCTTCTGAAAATGATGTGAAATTTGTTGTAGGAAATGATATATTATTCATTTCAAAAAATAGTATGAAACCAATAGAATAAAAGTTATGATTTTTTTAAAAAATAAAAACTCATTATTTGTTAATTTATTAGAAGATAAGTATTATGTTTAAATTATTTTAAGAATTTTTACTCTCAATATTGCTACTACATGAGCACAATCAAAGTATTAAAAGTAGTTGTTGCGTCCCGAATTTTCGATTGTCGTACGGATTAATGAGCTTTCGAATTCCTCGTCGTCTGGATGCAATCTCGAGTGGTTCCGGTCTTCATCTCTATTAATCTAAAACTTGCACAATATAATTAACAAATAGGAGATCAGAGGTCCGACGAAATTTATCCCATCGAAAACATTCCGACGCTCAAGTTAGCAACCTTCCGCAATAAACGGAAAGGGAAGCACACGCTTAGAGGTGTGCAGGATTATGTTGTGAACGTGTAGGAAGTATATGAATGCTAGAATGGGAGATTGGTGAGCAGATGGTAGGAGACCTGGCTCCCAAAGTGTACCGCAGTGGATGGCTGACTGTAATAGCCTATATTTGGCTGGAGGAAAGCGGGAGCTAGCGATGTCATTGAGAGTTTGCGCAAGCAGGAGCGTGTGTCTCGATACCTAGCTCTGGTTTCCTCGCAAGTGAGTTGATCAAATTGATCCCAATTGGAGGATCAGAATTGCGGATCCCCTTTCCTGTAAGGGTGGAGAGGATCTAAGGTCCCTGTGCCTGGTGTCCTTGGCGCGAAAATTCCCCCTGTAGGGATCCGTTGGGCACTGACAGTTGATGGCAATCACCGGTGTGTCAATTATCGCCTTATGGTGGTAGGCAGACCGTCGGGCATCGTAGGCCACGCTTGGTTGGCCTCTTGCGCAGGGATTGGTTGAGGACCTGCAAGCTGCGGCGTGAGCCGCGGCTAGCAGCACCGACTTTCTCCCCATCAGCTCACTTTCTCTGCACCACCTCTGTTACCCGTCAGCTGCATTAATGGGCTGCAGACGATTCCCATTGGTTGAGGATGCGGGTCGCCACGTAGGCTACTCGGGATGTTGGATTGGATCTGCCGCATGGACCGTTGCTCCATGGGTTGTGCTTGGAATTCTTCTTAGGCTTTGAATATCGGACCCAACACTAGCCCCCCATGCCTGGGCCGACCTGTGATTGCGGCCTGTCATATCTTTCTGGGTCCGATTCGTGGTGCTTAGTTTTTCTTGGGATGCGCCAGCATTTGTCGTCTTTCGACTTAGTTCCTTCCCTAGGGGGTGGTGCAAGCTTTTCTGGTGCTGCGAGGATTCGATGTCTGGGAAGGAAGGATTCGCACGCCTGAGATTGTATTGGGTCAGAC
The DNA here is from genome assembly GCA_033239525.1 of Nepenthes gracilis. Classification (NCBI taxonomy): domain Eukaryota; kingdom Viridiplantae; phylum Streptophyta; class Magnoliopsida; order Caryophyllales; family Nepenthaceae; genus Nepenthes; species Nepenthes gracilis. Next base: position 4,965,859 of record BSYO01000033.1, read on the forward strand.
GCTTTCCCTTCTCCGTAAAAGACGGTCATTAAGTCACGCGCCAAATTAACTTGTGGCAGGGCGCTAGCTCGTCTATAAATAGAGGGTGCCTCCAACGGGCATGGCTCATCCCTTGGTTGACTTTTGTCGGAGCGATGCGAAGACCTTGGCGCGTCCCACTTCCAGCAAGAGTCCGTGAAGGAATTGGCTGGACTAGCTGGAGATCTAGAACTTCTGCCTAAGACTGGACTTATGCCTCTTCCTTGGGTGATTCCTCATGCTTGTGAGGGTGGCTCAACCACTCTACTATTACCACGTGCCTCCTCCCAGGCTGCGGTGGTTCGTGATGACGTCGCGCCTGTTGCTGTGGCCACAGGAGGTGGTGGTTCAGAGGTCACCGTTGTTGGGCCGTTGTGGTTTTTGTGGGCCCCACCCAGCTTTGAAAGGGAGGACGCGTCCACATCCTCGCTGGGCTAAAGGCCCAGGAGGGGGGATCCCAAGCTCCAGCAGGTAGCCTGGGCCATCGAGGGCTGCGAGGCGAGGGTGCAGGGTCAGATCAGGGAGGTCGAGCAGGTGAGGGCTCGAGCTGCATACTTTGAGAGTGTGTGGTCCGAATCGGAGGCATGCGCAACCAGGCTTGCTGATGCCAACATGCAGGCTCGAGATCGTATCCTGGCCATTTAGGAGGAGTTCGAGCAGTTTCGGGTGCATTCTAGACAGGAGCACGTGCGGTTGGAGGCTGAGTTGAAGTCGAGGCTTGGACCGGAGGAAGTGGCTCCTATACTGGAAAGAAGGTTCCAAGACTGCATCTGTCTCAGCCATAGGCTAGCCAGGTTGAAGGAGCCAGACTTCACATCGGCATCAAGGATTATCGAAACTCAGGCGTCCAGACTCGTACGATCTGAGGGAATTCACTGCTCCAGATTCCCCCGGATCCGGTGAGGATGATCATTTGTAATCTACGGTCGTCGACCGCCTTAAGTTGTAAAAAAGTCTATTAGTAAAATATATAATAAACTTCTTACTTGGTTGTGCCGCTTGCTTGTACTTGCATGTTCCTTTTTCTTTTTTCTTCTTTTTCTTCTACTCCGCCACCACCGCTTTTGATGTTAAGGGTCTTCGCATTAAATGTGGGTGTGACAGCCGAGACCTTGCCAGGAGGCTGAAGAGGTACTAACCGCCAGTCTGACGAGGGGCCATGATTGCCTGACTCTTGGGAAACTATGGCATTCCTATCGAATGGGCACGTGGCCTGATTTTCGGGTAAGGACGTCGCTTGAGTTTTCCAACGCGTTGGAGCCTCACTGCCTATATAAATGGCGTCTCTGTGAAGTCTTTCCCTTCCGTGCTTTTTCATGTTCCGAGATTGCAACTCTTTCCGAAGTGAGCGAGATCGCTAAGAAGAAAGAATCCCCTTCATCTTTGCAAGTTACTAGATTGAGCAGCCACAGGGTAGACAATACGGGCTCTATTCTAACCACGAGTACCATTGCTGCCCTAATGGTCGGCTATGGCATTCCTCAAGACATGTCGTACTGCGCTCCTGACTTGGACAGTAGGGCTCATACCCCTCCAGAGGGCATCTTTACTGTTTACGAGCATCACCTGAGAGGGAGGCTCCGTTACCCCTTGCCGTGCGAGCTGACTGCCCTTGTCGAAGTCTTGGACGTTTCGGTGGCGAGACTTCACCCGAATGCTCTTCGTTACCTGGTTTCACTGTTCATCTTCACCCGCCTACATTCTGTATTTTTTGGTGCGACTACGACGAAGGTAATCTTTCACTTCTCGGAGGCCAATAGTTGGATCTCCATGTCTTCGAGAGCGATTTTCAATTCCGGGGGACCAACCCCAATTCAGTGAAGAATTGGAAGAATCGTTTCTTCTTTCTGCAGGAGCCGCCAGATTCCGAGCTTTCATGAGAGTGGGGTCCGATCCCATTATTCTTTCGTAAGGAGGTATTTGACGAGGAGGACCGAAAAATGGCAAAACTGGTCAATGCCATTGGTTTTCCATTTGAAGACGTTCTCTAGTCAGGGTTACTACCTGACATCCGACGCACTCACTGTCGCCAAGTGGGGTCCAGCCCCTAGCTGGGCCGTGGCTTGCTCTTTAAAGAGGAAGCCCACGGACGTTGTGATCCGCAGATCTTTGGGGGAGGATGCTGAGGAGAGTTGCTCTTTATTGGAGTCGTCATCGTATGAGGAGGAGGTTGAGGCCCTGTTGAAGAGGCTGAGGGAGGCCGGAGGCACTTCCACCTGGAGATCACAGCAGTTGGCCGGGGGATCCATCGTACAAGCCCGCAGTCCAGTCCTGAAGGCGGTTTCAGGCACCAAGTCACGGGAGGGAGCCATCGAGCCAGCACCAATTCCTGCAATAGTGTTGGCTGAGTATGGCATTCCTGCGGTGGAGTTTCATTCTGGAGGAGAGTCTCCCGTGGCCTCATTCGTTGATCTGGAGCCACCGGAGATGACTGTCAAGGGCGTGTTGGACGCAGTGGGCAGCACATCTTTTCTTGAGGAGTCGGAGGCTGAAATTAGGCATGAGGCAAGTCCACCAAAGATTGGCGTGACTATAGAGACCGTCGCTGTTGGGACGGCTTGGGAGGCGAAGCCCCCAAGTGTCCCCACGATATTCGATACTCCAGGCCATCCCAGCGTCGGGGAGGCAGCGGTCAAGTGCGCAGAGCCCCCGTTCTCGCTGGCGCCAGGAGAGGGAGTCAGTCATCCAAAGGTATCTTTTACTCAGGTACTATCGTATTGAGCTGGGCACTCGTCTGCAGCTTGAAATTCTGAGAGTTTCTAACCTTCTTTTCCTTGCACAGACTTCCAGTGAGACTGATTCTTTCGACGAGATGGCTGCTCAACTGCACGGGAGCTCTCATCGTCTGCAGGAGATTGCACAGCTCATGGGAACCAAGGTTGCTTCCCTCCAAGGGAGAGTGAGCAATTGTGGGAAGAGAACAGGCAAATGCAGGAAGAAGTTAGACGTTTGAGGACGGACAGTGGCCAACGAACTCGAGAGTTTGCGCTCCTAAGGCAGGAGGTTGAGCAGCTAAAGAAGATGGTCTCTGATCTTGAAGATGACAATTCTCGCCTGACAAGAGACCTAATGGTGCGGCTCTCTCCTTCGGAGGTGAATCTTGTCCTGGAAACTAGATTTTGAGACCGTATCCGCCTGTGCCACCGAATCGACTCACTCGTGCTTCCTGACGTTCCAGAAGGCGCCTTTCATCTTGGAAACTCTGGGGTCCGTGAGAGGTCCCGCCTAAGGGACTTTTTTGAGGAGGTAGGTCCATCGGACCCTCAGAAGTAGCTCTGCCTATGTATACCACTTTTTCTTTCCTTCCTTCTTTGCGCGAGTCGCGACTGGCAGCGCTAATTTTCTCCTCATTGGCTCGCTTCCTCTGCGATACCTCTATTACTTGTCAGCCGCATTAATGAGTTGCAGACTATTTCCATTGGTTGAGGATGCAGGCTACTACGTAAGCCGCTCAGGACGTTGGATTGGATCTGCCGCATGGGCCGTTGCTCCGTGGATTGGGCTTGAAATTCTTCTTTGGCCTTGAATATCGGACCCAATAGTAGTAAATTTTTTTCTAATATATTTTTATCAGTAATTTTTTCACCACATAATTTAAAAAATGAGATAATTTTAAATAGTATAAAATTATAATTACTAACACTATTAGAGTCTTGCAATCTCAGGTTTATCCAATCATAACGAACTTTTGGGAGTATTATATACTTCTAATGCTTATATCTCTTAGTACAAGTCATTATGTAAGTTAAGAGATTTTTTTATTATAAGATAATTTTAATTTCTCAGGAATATAATGTGAAACAAAATTATTACTTTTGCATAGTCCTATAGATATATTTCATTTCATTTCTTAATAATGCTATTATTATTTATCACATAATTCTCACTTTATTTTATTCCAACAATCAAATATGAGAATAACAATTCTAATTTTATTTCTATCCTATTTTATTATCTGAAAATAACTATTATATTATCACATTATTTTATTTCAACAACCAAACGTATTATAAGAATCTAAAATATATAGTTTTTTTGAAAATGTCAAGAGAAATAAATTTAAATTTCGTGATGTTTAATATTTTTTTGGCAAAAACATTATTTTTCTAAACTTTTTATTAAGAATAACAAAATAATTATTTATAGCTAATAATATTATTAATTTATAGCCATAATATAAAGAAGCCATAAAAATTTTAATTTGAAAAGAGACCTACATAAGTTCTTATTATAACAATACAAAATGTCTATTGCAATATAATTTTGACAATAAAAGATTTAAAACAAATAAAAAAAAAGGAAATTCGAAGTGGGGGCCGAATGAAACCATACTAGATGAATTTTGATGCTAATTTATTTATTTTATCGGACTATAGTTTATTTAAAAATATATACAATTTTTTTAAAAAATAAAAATTTTAAAAAAAATAGAAATAAAAATTACAATCTATTTTAAGGTTTTATATCACACATAAGTATTACGTGAGACAAATAAACAATTAATAATAAAATATAACAAAATTATAAAAAGGGAAATATCACAGAGGGAGAGTAGAGAACAAACTGAGAATGAATGAAGGCGTGTTAGGGGGGAAAGCAGCAAATCTCAGGCAGCAAACAAAAAGCCAGCAAAAAGTTCCATTGTAGCCGCTGATTTTATTTTTTATTTTTTTATTGTGTTCCTTGTTCTTATCTTCAATTATTTTCACGATTTCTCTCTCCTTTGAGAAAATTTATGGCTGAGACCCCATCCGATCTACAGTTCGATCTAACTTCACCGCTTCAACTTGCTTGAAACGGCGCCAGATCCAAGCATTTTGATTCAACTACTACTACATTTATAATCGCCTTATAAGTATAGTTTGTTGACCAAAATTGTAATCCCTGACAATAACATCAAGAGGTGGGTAAATTTAGTGCTCTACAGTGTAATTTTTGTGAACTGAAAATTGGGGTTATGTCTTAATTTCTGTTAGTGGCGGTGACAGTAATCTAGGGTTTTGTTCGAATGAAGGTGGTGGATTTCGTTGATAATGACACGTTGGGTTATTTACTGTTTCAACGACGAGTGTATGGGATAAGCTGTCCAAATCGGGTGGTAAATCGAGTTTTCTTGGTCACGTATTCCGGATAAGGAGGAGAACTTAAGGCATTTGGATTGATGTTTTTTGGTGAATTTGATGGTGATAGTACTTAGCCTCAACGCCAATGTAGCATTGGATATATGAATTCAAGCTGCTTTCTATATAATTTGGGTCTCTGAAGTCAGTATAGAAACTTGATGTGGGGTTCCTGAACAAAGATTTGGGATGATGTGCATATTATGGTGTTGGATTTCAGTTTAAATTGGGGCAGGAAGGTCTTTCTCTGCATCACCCAGTGAGCAGGAGTTCGATTCTGATGGTACAAGTGGTTTAGCGGTGAGCAATTAGGGCCGCGAATTGTCGCTGGATTGTCGTACATTGCAAGGGGGCTGTTTTGGCGAGTTTTGGTTGATTTGCAGTTGGATGGGTCGGTTTAGTTTTTATTGAGGTATTGGGAGTTTTGCAGTGGAGATGCTGCCGCCTCAGTCTTTCAGGCGCTCTCCTGGAAGGGACCCTCGCACTGATAGTCACAAGAGAGGTCGCAGTCTTGAGAGTGGACTGTCCTTCAAAGAGAAAGATGATCTCGCACTTTTCAATGAAATGCAGAGTAAAGAACCGGATAATTTTCTACTCCAGTCAACAGACGATTTTGAAGACATATTTAGTAATTCCTGATACTGATCTATTTCAAGCTTGGTTGTCATTTTTATGTTTCGAAAGGAAATCTTGTTATAGGGTTGTTTGATTCTGATAAGTGCGCCTCATTCATCTCTTTGACCTTAGTTTGCATTTTTCAGCTGCAAAATTGAAGCCCTTTTCAGATTTTAAGCTTGGAATTACTATTCCTGTCCGTGGGGAGCCCAGTGATCTGCTTAATGCAGATGGGAACAAGAACGACTATGACTGGTTGGTGATGATACTGAATGCTATTTACAAATGTGTTTATGCAAATGGGAAGCATTCTATTGATATGCTTTTGGGAGAAAGTTTTGATGTTTGGTTTCATGTCAAGGCCATGCATTAACTGTCTCAGTGATAATTATTTGTATGTTAAATACGCTAAATGAAAAATTAGATCATTTAACATGTCATGTATTATCTGTTGTGGAGTTGTGATGTCTACCTGAATTTTAATACATTTTCTCATGGTAGCTTAATGTCTTTAATTTAAAGGTTGTTGACTCCTCCCGACACCCCTCTTTTTCCCTCATTGGATGATGAACCAGCACCTGCCAACCTTGTACATAGTGGAAGACCTCGAAGCAGACCCATCTCCATTTCAAGATCCTCCACTGTGAGTCTTTAGTTTTAACTTTATGGGTTTATCCTCTTTTTGTTGTTTGTTGTTGGTGTTATTGTTGTTTTGTTCCGTTGTTCATATGAACTTTCCATCCTCTGCTACGTATCTATTTCTAGACTGTATTCTTATCATTGTGATTGCAGATGGAGAAGAGAAGCAGTAGAGGCAGTGCTAGCCCTCAACGCTCGAGCCCATCTCCTCGGTCTGGGAATAGTAAGGCGTCCCAGAGGAGGCCATCTTCGGCCACTCGGTCAAGTCCAACCCCTAGCTTGCGACGTACTTCCCCATCACAAAGACCATCACCTCCCCCCATTAAGTCACCAATGCCAGTTATGAGGTCTGCAACTCCAACACCTAGGCAGACATCTGAGGTTTCTACTGGGTCTGTCATCTCGTCAAGGATGAGGGGAACCTCCCCAATAAGCACAAGTCGTGGTAATTCTGCATCACCAAAAATTAGGGCATGGCAATCAAATATTCCAGGTTTCTCCTTGGAAGCACCTCCCAATCTTCGTACTTCTTTGGCTGATCGTCCAATATCATATGTGAGGGGGTCTTCGCCTGCATCCAGGAATAGTAGAGATTCAGCCTCTAAATTTGGCCGGCAGTCGATGTCTCCAACTGCTTCTAGAAGCATCAGCTCATCACATAGTCATGAACGAGATCGGCTCAGCTCACATAGTAAAGGTTCTTTAGCATCTTCTGGTGATGATGATGCAGATTCTTTGCAGTTTATTCCTGCGAGTGGCTTAGAGCAACCTTTGCCAACAAGAATGGTCAGAGGGGTTCCCAGCAACTGTTCATCGGCTTTCTCCAAGAAACTGACAAAAAGAAATTCTCCAAATGCTGCTCCAAAGAGATCCTTTGACTATGCAATGCGGCAAATGGTATCTTTATCATTTAATCATGTGGTTTTCATGATTATTTCTTAAACTATTAGCAATCTGACTGATGTAATTAAATTAGGAAACAAACGAAAAATTGGTTTTTGTTCTTACCTTCTAAAAGGCGTGGTGGTTAAATAAGTGGATGGATGTGGATTTGATTAGGCGCAAGTCGTAAGGGGTCATAAACCTTAAACATCATCTCTCTTTTGAGTTTGGTGGGATGTGTTTTTAAGGAATTTGATCCCAGCTTGGAGCATAGTTGGTGCCAAAAGAAAGGTTCAACTATAAAAGCCAATATTGCAGGCTATTTTCTGCATTTATTTGTGTGGTATGGGCTGCAGTCTCTTTATTAGTGATACAAATTTCTTTAAAAACATATTTTTCAGCCTAATGTTTCCTCCATTTTCTTATATGCAAAGAATAGTGCCATCATGTAATTCCATGGATAACTGATGTTTTTTGAAAACTTAAGCGATTGCTGAAGTAACTATATTCCATGTTTGCAACTTGATTCTGTAATGAATTTTCCTAATATGAATTCTATATTGTTTTGATCTTTTTTAGTTACATTTATTTGTACCTTGATACCATACTCAAAAAACTCGAGGATCTATATATTTGTGATAACAGGATTAATTAAGGGCCATATATCTCTCCTGTATGTCTGTCATAGGAACAAGTGTTGTATCACCTTGGTGACGTCACTAACTTTGCAAGCTGGCTTGGCCTCTCTGTGGCATATTACTATTTGGGAAGCTTATCCTACTCAATTTGTTACTTGATGTTAAGCCTTTATTATGATCTGATTGGTTTCTCCTAGTTTTTATGAATGGTAGTTAAGACTAAGGTATTGAACTGAAGATAGTTAATGGGTTCTTTAAACAGAAAGGAAAATAAGTGTGAGACTCTCGTTACAACACCCGAATGAGCATCACTAATAGCTTCTTGTTACAGTTGTCCGTGTTATTGAGAAGTTAATTAATGAATGCGGGGTTATTGTGGCTAATACCATGTCAGGCAATTTGCTTGTCAATGTTTCAGTAATTTGATGAAACGGGATGAAGTGAAGTGAGATGAAGGAGAATAACCATGCATGTGACATATTTTTGTGTTTTCTTCTTCAAATTTTAGTAGGAATTCTGAATAGCAATTGCTACTGTTTCCATACGTAGATGACATGAGCCTTTTTCTTCCTTTTTCTCTTCCCCCCTTTGGGTGGTTCACTTGATCTGGTAGTGAAGTGTAAATATACCCTTCCTTTAAATTGTGACAAATAGAAAGCAATCGATACACTTAATATGAGTTTAATTTAACTAAGTTTCTTGTAAATTTGCTCACAATAGGTCATTTGAAACACCAGTAGCCTACAATGAGAACAATTACCTTAAACACCGGGAGTGATGTGTCACTATAGGGTAATAATCACACATATCAATAACGAATCCAATCCAACACACATTTTAAATTGCGTCTTTTAATAATTGATGGTACTACAAATTGACTTGGCACTCCTGGTGTATTTTATGATTTCTCTACAACAATTATGTGGCTGCTGAATTAGTATGTTTTCTTGGTTGTTTAACTATGTTTTGAAATTATACTATCTGGTATTGCATGTAGGATCATAAAAGTCCTCAGAATATGTTCAGGCCTCTCTTATCTAGTGTCCCTAGCAGTACCTTCCACAGTTCTTCCCATCATACTATGATATCAAGGAACTCGTCAGTCACCACTAGTAGTAATGATAGCTCTGATCAAGCGACAAGTGGTGCACCTGATACTGAAGGAAGTGGCCAAACTCAGGATGATATGGCTAATGAATGTGGAAGACGGCCTTTTCCTGATACTCAAGATGTGGTATTTCCCTGTGATAAACTGGATGTTCCCTGTGATAAATTTGAAGCTAATCATGGTGGTACTGAAAAATTGAGTCATCTAGATGCTACTGTGGCCAGGAATGCAACTTCTGAGTCATTTTATGTTCAGGGTGATTCCTTCGAAGTTGGTCCTGAAAACCCGTTACTTTGTACTAGATGTGGCTGCAGGTATTTTTCCAATGAACTTAAGGAATGTGACGTTAATATATGTCCAGATTGCAAGCAGAAAGAAGAGCTTTCAACTGGTCCAATCCCAGTGACCAGAGTAGATGCTGCTCCAAACCTTTCAGATCCATTGACAATGATTTTTGAGGATCATGGACCTATTGAGGCAGCAGAACCATGCATGGTTGTACAACAGCTTCCAGAAACTGTCGAGATGGGTGAATTAAGGAGTGGCCTGCTGACTGCCTCACATGAAGAGGATGCAAACGCAAATCAGAGCAGCAATGGGTCGTCAAAGCAAAGTTGCTTCTTAGATGATTCTCCTCCATCATCAGCGGAAGCGAAAGGCATGCAGCTGCTTTCTGACCAGCAAGAAGTGAAACAACCTCCAACTGCTTGTAATCCATCTGATACTAACTGTCAGGGTCAGGAGTTGTACAAATGTGATGATAGTCTACAATCAAAAGTTGATGTGGCTGAAGGTGTGGGTATTTCAGTACTTGTATTAAAGAGGTCTGGCAGCAGGAAAGGGCATATTATGCATAGCAGAAACATGACTGCCAGTGCTATATCATATGATGATTCATTCTGTGCAAGAGACTCGACAATCAGTATGAGAAGCTCTGTTGGCCATGGCAGTGCCTCTACATCATCTTCCATGGATTTGACCTCGGTTAGACATGTGGACATACCCATGCAACGGCAGCTGAGCAGCACGAGGTCTGAGTTGAGTTCAAAACCTCAAAGCAACGTATCTTCTTTCTCAGGGACTTCTACACATGCTTACCAAGCTTTGGGTATCTCAGCAAGCCCTTGCAAAGAAAATGTTGAGGTATCTGCTGGTAATGTTGGACGTACTTTACATGAAACACAGGGGCAGCATCCTGAGTCATTTCTTGCCTCAGAAAATGCAGAATTGCCTGATCCAGTGACCTTTTTATCCAGGAGAACACTATCAGGGGATGATGATTTTAATTGCAGTTGTTTTAAAGCAAAAGATACCGATTCCCTTGAATTGTCAAGCCATAATGTCAGCACTCAATCAGAGGGCAATTCACTGGCTTCATTAGCAGTGGATGAGGACCATGTTTTGCATGGGATCAATGAAGTGTTCCCAGCTAGTGTAGAAAGCGAAGTAAATATGGAAGAGCCAGCTGTAATTCATGAGTCATCTTTTGTGGTGGAAGATTCTGCTCCTGATAATGGTGCTGATCAAAAGGAGATTATGGAGATTATTCATCGGAATTCTTTGGGTGCAATGTCTGAAATAGAAATTGATAACTGTTGTCTTAGTTCCCCTGCTTCGCCAATTGAGATTGCTTTAAAAGATGACTTTCAAGAGCCGTCATTTGTCTCTGGTCAAGAGAAAGATGTCAGAAGTTCTGTTACTTTGTCCAATGATTCTGATCATAGGCAAGGAATTGTTGGTATGCTTCTTTTCTGCTCACAGATTCTTATTTTTAATCCATGGTTTCTTTTGCTGGAATCTCTGTCAAAGTGCTGCAAATAACAAAATAATTGTCTGGACATAGGACTGCGCACAAATAGTAATATTTCTTAAAATTATGTATTGCTCTTCCTTGAAAAAAAAGGGTAGCCAAATGCATGAGGTGGCCATCGTTACAAGATTTTTGGGAACATCAGATGTACATGGTCTTTTGAGGTTGTTTTCATGGTTTAAACCCACAATTTGTATGTCACAGTAGAGTATCCTTATCGTTGAACCAAGGTTCACCCTTTATTGCTCTTCCTTAACCTATAGTAATATTAACTCGATAGGCCTTCTCCCCCACCTACGGGAGTGATTATATAGAACTTCATTTGTTTACTGTTGTTGTATTTCTGAACAATGATGTACATATATGATTATAGACCTAGGATTACTGTAACTCGACCCTTCCCTTCGGGACTTAGACCAAGATAGCAAGGTCGTTAGCTCTCTTATTTACGAGACAGTAGTCACAGCTTTCAAAATCTATGACAGTTCTCACTACTCTGTATAGATTCAGAGAACTTATGTTTTTAGTAGGGAGCTGCCGGACTTTAGTCAGTGAAATTGGTTAAATTGTAACAGGAAAGGTATCATGCTATGTAGGTTTTTGCCTTGACTGTGCACCGGTAAAAGAAATGGTGGTCTCTGGCTCCTCAACCCTCTTTTTTTTTTCTTTTATCCCACCTATACAATGGATTGTGGAATTCAAAACAATCACTTATTTTTTTGTATCAGCATTTTTCTGTGATGCTGGTATAAATCTAGTAGAAAATGCTTATGCTCTTTGCTGCTTAGTAAGTGCGTTCTCTTTATACTTTTGTGGTAGAGGCTTTCTTTCCTACTTCTATTTAATGATGTTAAGGAGTCTGGCCTTAACTATACCTTCAGGAATTGCATATTAGCCTTTTTTTCTTGCATATTTTTTTCATGGCGATGCCTCGTCTTTAATTGACAAAAATGCTTAATTATAACTTTTTGTGTCCTCAAGGAGGCAAACAAGCACTCGATAGCTGACTATCGTTGTCTTATACTCATTATTTTTGGTGGCAAGGGCAGCCCCTTGACTAGTGAAGGTTGTGATTCTTTTGTTGGGTTTGTGTTTTGTGCTGCAATGGTGATGGAGATCAATGATATAGTCGTCTGTTTTCCCCTCAAGAGCTCCTGATCCTAAAGATTTATGGATTTTCCCTTACCTGTTCTAACTTCAAATTTTCATGTGCGCATCCTTTTTCTTGATGATAATTCAAAGAAAAAAGGGGTATAAGGTAAAGAGGGAAAGGCTTTCAGTATGAGTTATTACAAAGCTAAAATCTTGCCTATGGGGGAAATTAATCTTGCATGTGTATTCTCTGAATAGTAAGGCATGCTTCCTAGCTGGTTTTCAAAGAAAATGCTTTCTCACCTCTTGCAGTTTTCTTTTGCCATTTATTTTTCCTAAGGTTGTGAGGAAGCTGAAGGTGCTTTCGGGTCCCACCTTCGAGAATATGTTTGTCGAACTTGGCATCTCGGACAATGCTCTTGACATTTTGCTGTTGTTCCGAGATTTTGGAAGTTTTCAAATGGAAAGTTTAAGCCTCAGAATGTCTTTCTTATCATAAAGTAATAATCATTCCTCGGGTTTCAGGAGATGGGATCTGAATCAAATAGCAAATAACCATATACTATGTGTTTACGTGCTGCCGTGCTTACTTTCTTTTAGTTCTTTATAGCCAAGGGCTTTACCGTCAGAATTAGTTGCCGCGCTGATTCTTTGCTCGGAGATTTACGTCCAAACCCTTTCTAGTTTTTACAGAAGATTCGACAGTGATGGTGCACAATGGAGGAAGGATGACAAGAAGCCTTACTCTAGAAGAAGCAACAGACACAATTCTCTTTTGCAGCTCCATCATCCACACCCTAGCATATGAGGCTGCGGGCATTGCAATGGAGAAGGAAAAGGAAAACCTTGCACCTTTGGAAGGTTATCGACAAGCGGCTATAACACCGGGGAATGCTAGATGGGATCCTCGAGGAAGAACTCCCAGCAGACGTAAAATAAAATCTCAAAAACCAAAGCAGTTGTGGGTTGAAACGGAGACAAAATCCCCTCCTTTCAAGACGGAACCCAACAATAACCCCGACGAACCTACAACCCGTATCGTCGGGCTTCAAAACAAGGTCGATAACATGAAGCCACCACCAAAGTTGGAATCCAAGTGCAACTGCAGGATAATGTGAGTTCAATGTTCACCAGAGCTTACTACTGCCTATTATTTGAGTTTTCTTCTCCCTCTTTTTCCCTTTTGGATCTTTTGCTTCAAAGTAACTTATGCTTCCAATTTATTTGTTACCAATACGCCACTTTATGGGGTTGCATAATTTCTGTATAGCTCCTTGTCAATGTATACATGTCAGTTATTCATATTCAAATTTCTCTCTCTTAGTGTTTTTTTTTTTGGTTGGAATAAAGTTTGAATTAAATTACTCTCCATTTTGTTTTTGATAAAGATTGTGATATGCCTTAGTATAATGATAAAGTTGTTCAATTATGAAAACTTTAAAGTAAGGTTGTATATGACTGACTTTTTTCTTTAGACCTAGTAGTATGAGTTATTTGTGTATTGAACTGTCCTTGGACAATTATCGTGCATAGGTTGGTTTTGTTTTGTTTGGCTTATTTATTTGAATTTCTCTCCCAAAAATTAAAAATCATTATATAAGAATAAATTACCATTTCATGCAATATAGTTCTTATAACTATTGTCCCCTACCCACCTCAAAACAAAGGTTAAAAATGGTGATTAATTATTAGGTTGTAATTTCGGCAGTCTAATTTATTGATAGAAATATTTAGGGGTTCATTTAATCATTTTTTGGGACATTCTTAGGTGCCACCAATCTTTACATTTACATATGTGTGGGCCGTTTGTATATATATACATACATTTATATGTGAGATAAAATTAGGATGTTTAAAAAAATTGCTAAAATTGATTTGAAAATTATGATAATCAAAGACATTGGTTATATTTTTGGTATAAATATTTTTTTATTTGGGTTTTTGATATGTCTTGGATTATTGATTTTTAAATTAGCGATTATTTAAATTGGTCAAGATATATCTAAATAATAAAAATTAACTTAATATAAATTTCTTATTTTATTATTTATTGAAATACTTTGTTTAATGAGAAGTATGTTCTTATTGATATTCATAAATTAATTGAGTAAACGGACATTCAAAATACATCTGAAATAAAAAAAAGTTAAATATATGCAGTTATATGAAACTTATGTTATTAACAGTTGGTTATTAAATTGTTATTCAGAGTTAAAATATTCATACTAATATATTATATGATAGTTTTAAAATTATTGATTTTTGTATGTTATAATTTTATAATTTTAGTGAAAATTTTGTATGGTATGAAAATTGGCTAATCGGTGTACTTTTTAACTTTTTTCAAGGAATTATCAGCACCGGGAAAGAATGCATTGGTGCAATCAAATTTGTTGAACTCTGACAATCCAATCTTCGATATAAACATGATGGAAAACTACTTTGCACAACAAAATCAAAAACCTCATGACTGATTCGATCAAGCCAATGAAAAAAAAAAAATATCTAGTTTTTTTCAAATTAAGAGTGGGTCCATGGATTAATCTTTAAAGATTTGTTTGAACGTGAAAAAAAATTATAAAAATAATAGATTTTGATTGGATTTTGTAAGTCCTGAACGAGGATCGACTGAGTTGGAAGATGCCGGTAAAAAGTAAAGCGTGTTTATTTCAAATAGGCGTCTAATCTTATGGCTTGTCCCAACTAGTTAACTCGTCCATGGATCATATGTATCATAACCACAAGAAGAAAAGTAACATTGTAAATCAACATTACATATTATTTAACAAAAAATAAGGAGCAAGATAATGATTGAACAAATTGAAAGCGATGGTATGAAGATAAAACATATATGACTAACAAGCATACGTAATCCATCAACAGTATGTATAGTTGATGCAATGGATGTCTTAACTTTGTTAGAGAATCGAGTTTGGTCAGATATTTTGTGATTACAACAAGTTGAATTAATAACTTATTAATAATTATATGGACTGACAAAAATAGACAGATATAGAGATAGAATCTGCTCGTGATAAGACCCAGTTGACAATTACTTCAAGATCCATAGTATATAAGTAAGTAGGCAATAGTACAAGTATAGATTGAACAAGCTCATTGTCCATGATGGCAACTATGCAAAAGGAGGAAGGGTTCCGACTCTAACATGAGTGTTTCTTCTTGGAAAAAATTATATTCAGACTATCAAATAGTATGATAACAGCTGCATATAGTATTAGGATTAAGGGGCAATGAATATTAAATCTGGTATAAGAATATTATTATTTTAGTTTATAAGTTTGTGAAAAGCTACATTTATAATCTCTATATGTTTAGGTTTTTTTTGGTTTATAGTCTGATTTTTTTTAAAAATAAGTTTTGTCACTACATTGTCAAATGAAAGCCGAGAATGTCTATATAATAGAGAGACGCCATAGTGGTCTTAAATACATCACAAAGAGTCATAAAAAATTGGGTAAGATATAATTGATCCTATAAATAGAACATCTAATAGTAGAAATTATTTATTAATTGTTCATATTTATTTATTATATAATCTACGCATAATATGATATTAATTATCAAAATTTATGGATAGGGATTATTGTTAAAGGCAAACCCCATAATGATTCGATAGTTGATGCTATCCCAATTTTTACTTGGCATCGTGGTGGTTTGTGTTCCCCTGTGACAAAGTAACATAATTTTCAGTGTTTGGAAAAGTTAGGCATAGAGGGAGCCCAAATATTATAGTTTGAACCATAAAAAATAATATAGATAGATTGAGAGATATTATTTTGTAGTTGGACATTTGGGCTGGAAGAGAAATTGAAATACCAATATTGGGCTGAAACCAAGATGGGCCACGAACAGGACCAAAATTTGTGTTTCGATTGTGGGCCGCGGAGGCCTGATCCGGAAGCGAAGAAAAATGATGGTTTTTATGGCAAATTTGTTTAAAAACGACGGGTTTTAGAAGAGGGCATCAGGCGTGGTTCCTTTAGTTGAAGTGATGCGTTTCGTTGGCCAAGAGTATTCAAGCGCTGCATTTTACAGTCGTCTTCTTTGCTGCGTTTGAAATTGACGGTGTGTTGCAGTGACCAATAATTTTGCAGCAGCGACGAGGGTTCGTGGAACAGGGAATCGATGGTGGACTGGAGAAATGATCGAGCCAGTGGACTTCTGGAGCCGGTGAGCACGGATATGTGGCCAGTGATGGATGCAGTGCACGGATCTGAGCTGGTGAACAAGGATTTTGGGCGACGATGGATGTTGAGCACAGATCTGAGCCGGTGAACACGGATTTGTGGCCGGGGATGGATGTTGAATACGAATCTGAGCCGGTGATGGATGCGGTCGGAGAATCAGCGACGCGGTGAAGATATGGTCGTCGAAGCGATGGAGAAATCGGTGACCCGATGCCGGTGAAGACACGGTGACGCCGGAAAGTGAAGGTATGGTGACGCCCAAAAGAGACAGCGATGTGAATAGGTTTGTTAATCTATCTTCCATGTCACGTCACAAATAATGTTTATTATTGAATTATGTTTTTACAAAAAAAAAGAAAATGGATATTTATATTAATGTTTTGAAGAACATTATTATTAATGGGCTTATCCATAACAATGCCGAACAAGAATCATTTCACGTCAGGGCCTAGAGTGAGCTGTTTATAACGAGTAAGAATCTTTCAAATAACTTTTTGTCTTGTTTTGAAAAAAAACAGTCGTAATTAACTGAAATTGATAAGATAAATCGGTTGCTCTTATCTAATGCAGTTCTGTAGCCAGTAAAATCACCCATTGTCGTTATAAATATTTTACTAACACCCAACAACAAATGAGAGAAAAAGGTGAAAGAAAAAAGCCCCCAAAAAAAGGTATTCTACAAAGGATTCGATCTCATGCAAATTCTAATCATCTACTCTATATCATATGCATAACACCGAAACCATCTCTTAATTAGATATAATACAATATTAGATTCCCATGCTAAACTTCTTCGACCGAAATTATATTAATATATATTTTACTTTTTTTAAGAAAGATTTACTGATCTGAGTATTAGAGGATATATTGAAGAATAAATTTTGTTAATCCTCTGATCTCTTATTTTTTATTATATTATATAGAATTTAGATTTGAAAGAACGGTAACCATCAGATCCAATTCAATTCGAGTATGGAGACACAACAAATTTAATATAAACTATATATATATAGAAGTAAAAAATATTAAAAATATGTATTTTTTATTTTATAACGTTAAATTTAAATATTTGATATAATATAATATAATATAATATTATTATATTGACAAAAATAAATTCAAGGGGTGGCCAACTGGCGAAGGCGGCCGTCTGCACAGAAAGTATGGTCCTCTCCGGCGGATCCGTCGATGGGGAGGAGCGGCGTTGGAAAGTTGGAATTTAACGAGAAAATTTTTAAAATTAATATCACTTTATGTAGTTAATGAAATTTATTGTAGTTTTCAAAAATTCTGTGAATCATATTCGTGCTTGCAATTTTTTTCAATGGGATTTAGTGTTAGATTATATTAGATGTGAATATGGATCAATTTCATATGTATTAAAAAATAATTTTTAATTAAATTATATATTATAGTTTAAAATTTTATCAAATTAAACCAAATTAGTAGTAGTTAAGATAAATTGCCTAAATTATCAATATATGTATTGATTTAGTTTTGATGATTTGTGATGTTTATAATACTAAATTTATTAGTTTAAAGATTATTAATTTAATTTAATATATCATATTACAAAAATCAAGGTAAACAAAATGACAACTCATCAAATGTGCTTCAAAATAATATAAAAAATATCAACGCATATAACAGAGAAATGAAAAGCAATATCCTAAGTAAAAAAAATAATTACTGATTAATAAATATTTTAATATTCAATTTAAATTTGATTATAGTACTCTGGTGAGAAAATAATATGTGAGATATTATGTAATAATAAAACTTACGTTGAAATGATAAAATATAATTTTAAAAAATAAAAATTATTTGATATAATAATTTAGATAATAATAAATTTTTTAAAATATTAAATTTTAATCTTTTATATTAAAAATTAATATAAAAATATATAAATTTAGATATAATCAATATATTTTTAATTATATAAAAAATTAAAATAAATTATTTGTTTTGAGATAGTACGTTGGGCCACAGATACAGTAACGTCATCGGGGCACGGTACTAACGGCGACAATACCAATAATTATTCTCATCTAAAACAATTATGAAATACTCAATTTACGCAATTAAATATTTAATTTATTTTATTATCTAAAAATAAATAAATATATATATATATATATTATTCTAATAAATAAATAAATAGAATGTATTAACAGCCTGTAAGTTTGGACGGCCATAATTAATTGACGGTCAAAGGCGTCACAGCCATCAGTCGTTCATTAACTTGGCTTGGCTGAATAAAAACATTTGTACGCGTCCACTGCCAAAAGTGGTTTCTGCCCATCTTGCCCACGTGAAATGGGCCCACAGGATGCCCTCCGATTTATTATCATAAATTCATTATGAAAATAACTTTTGTCCACCATTATAATTTTTTTAAAAATATAAAGTACATTAAAATTTTAAAAAATCAAAAAATAAATCTCACTTGTGACGAAATTACATTTAAATTATAGAGATGAGCTAATTTAAAAAATAATCTTTTCTATGAGCATATTATATGTATTAATTAATTAATTAATTATATGTATTAAGCAAAACTTACCAATCATAAATATATTTTCACTTTAGATTTAAATACGAGGACCTAATTATTTTTCAAAGGTGAAATGGGGTCTTATTTTCATTTTTTTTATTTTGATTATGATTTTTTGGCATTATGTGTATGGATAATTATGTGATTTATTTTTTTAAAGAAATAAACTTAGTTTTCAATATTAATTAAAAATAAATATAAAAAAGTAATTTTAAATAATATATATATTGCTCTTCCCTAGATAGAGACGGAGTGGAGGTACGAAACTTGTTCCTCTCCAATTGGTTCATTGGACTCGGTAATAAATTGCACCATTTCCCATGCAATGACTATATTTTATTGCCAACAGTTCTTAAAATTTAACCTTTTTTAAAAAATATATATATAAATATTAAAAACAATATAATTATCAAATATCGTAATAATAAATTTAACACAAAGATTAAGAATGATACAAGTCCTTTAACTATTACGTGATATTATAAATTTAACCATTTATATTATATAATTTTTGTTGCTTATCATGTCTTCCTTATATAACCATGCAAAGTACCCTTTTCATTGTTTTGTTCATTTAATGGATCTGAGCTTTCATTTTCAGCTTTGCAAATGATCTGCGCCCCAAAAATTCGATCTATTCAACCTTTGAACTCAGTCCTGCAAAACCATCTCTCTCTGTCTTCTGGGCGCTGTGACTACTGGAATACTCATGTGGGGTTTGAGCTGTTAATTATAAGTATCTTTCAATTTGCACTGCTCCATTTATGTGGATAATATGTGTTGAAATTCTGAGAAAATAGCATCTGGTTTTGCATTCCTCCTCCCTAGGTGGGCACTTGAAGATTCAAGTATTTTCTGTTGATAATTTCTGAATGGATTCGGTACTTCACTGAATCACTTGTTCGAATAGTTGGTGTGCACGAATGGATTCCCATTGAAATTGTTTTATGGGAAACATCGCAGAGAAATTATCACTTTCTTCCTCGTAATTTTTTGTAATACTGAAATTCTCTCTCTCTCCCTGTCACCATAAACAGTTTTGTTGTTGCTGGGAACTTGAGCTTATGATTTTAGGCTGTTATTCATAGAAATCTGTGAAATTTTGGGAGTCTTTGCAGCACATTTGCACTAAACTTGTGTGCTTTGATCTGGCAGGTACTTGCATTATCAGATCTAGATCGGTATTGGGAATCACTTTGTTCATCAATGGATCATTGCTGTTGAATGCCTATATGTTTCTGCTATTTGGGAGTGGAGAAACAGAGGATCTCTGCTGCCCATTCTGGAAGAAAATTACACAGAGAGAGAGAGAGAGAGAGAGAGAGAGTGCTCTGTGAACTGTCAAATTCTTATTTATTTCTGCTGCTTATGAGGAGAGAAGCAGAGGGAAAACTCTGCTGACAATCAAGAGTAAGAGGTGCACATTTTCTATCATTTTTTTTAGATCGAAAGAATAGAGGGAGGAGAAAAATGAGATCTATTGAGGATAAGGGGTGCTTAAACTATGGGCAAGCACAGGAAATTTCAACCAATAACTGCACCATTAATTTTGAATTCCACAAAGGAAGCGGATCGAATCGTGTTGCAGCTTCTCATCACCATCGAACTGCTTTAGGGAAACCAGCACCATCCAAATGGGATGATGCACAAAAATGGCTGGTTGGGTTATCAAGAGGAGGAGGAGGAGAGAAAAAACTTCAGAAAACAAAGCCAAGGAATTCCAATGCAGATGACACTAGGCTCATAGCGCCCACCCCTCAGCAGGAAACCAACTTCTCAAGTGGTGAGGAAGAAGTAGAGAAGGAAGAAAGTGGAGCTTGCCCCAGCTCTAATAGCCCAACCCAATATGAAGTAGAAACCAAGAAGGTCGATTACGAAGAATCTTATTGGCAGATCAATAAGCCCGTAGTGGCAGTCGACAACGCAAGCGTAGGTGTTAGATCGGTCTGCGTGAGGGACATGGGAACGGAGATGACTCCCACCGCTAGTCAGGAGCCTTCGAGAACCGCCACCCCACTAAAGGCTGCAACCCCTAGAGGGCGGAGCCCTATATCTTCGGGGACGTCGACCCCAATAAGGTTCGAGCCTGGCGGGCAAGGCGTGGAGAATTACCAAACAAGTGGTCCATCCATAGACTATAGAGCAGGCCAGGCTTCTCCTCTTAGGATGGGGAATGACCCAACGAGACTGCCGACTGGCGGTGCAGAACTAGGAAATGGTTTCCGAATGGAAGAGGCCAGTGACACAGAGCATGCTAAGAAGATGAATCCTCTGGAATCTCGAGCAATGGCTTGGGATGAGGCTGAGCGTGCCAAGTATATGGCCCGGTAAATTTCTAATATTCTCGTCGCCATGTAATCGACATGATTTGACTGTTGTTAAGCTAGAAAATCATTCACCAATGAAATAGTAATTGCCTCTTTGACGATGACGAAGGTGATCTTGTTACTGTTTGTCTTTAGGTTTAGGCAGGAAGAGGTGAAAATACAGGCATGGGAAAATCACGAGAAGCGGAAAGCCGAAATGGAGATGAAGAAAATGGAGGTAATTTTGCATTGAGATCATAGTTGTTGCATATTGTCAGGTCATAGATTATATGATATATTCATTGTGATTTGATCATACAACAGCTCATTGTCCCTGACTTACAGATTGCACCCGAAACGATAAGTTTATCTTTACTATCATTTTATCATCAATCCTCATAGATATAGTTATACGCAGAGTGGCTAGAGAGCTATTTGGTCTCATGCTCCACCAACAGGCGAAGGCCCTTGGCATTGTCTTCTTCAGTTGTTTTACTCATTTGTGAGGATTTCATGTTGTGAGTTCAGTTTAATGTATTACGTGATTTGTTTGTGGATGCATTCATATCACGGAAATAATACGGAAAAGAGAACCTGAAACTTCAAGATATTATAACACTATGTTTGGTTCGGGGGAATTAAATGGGAAAAAGATAGAATTAATAGTAATTATGAGTATTTATTATCAAAAAGGTGAGTATTGTTGGGAATTCGTCACCATGATACACCTGACCCGGCGTAACGGCACAAATCTGAATCCCCCGTCAACCATCAACCATCAAATTTGTAAGCACCAAAAACAAACAATGCACAATAATTTTTAACGTAAAAAACTCTTTTCAACTAAGGAAAAAATCACGAGATAAATTCCGAACGAATTTACTATAAATAGTGCCGATTACAAGAACTCCATCCGAAATTCCTTCATTCTGAACCCGAGTGAAGAATTGTTGAATACAACCCTCTCTCAACACACCTGGTAACCCACAAGAGAAATATCATGAAAAAAGGAGTAATTAAACGAAAATATATTTCTAGAATCACTTCCAGAACAACGTACCTGACCTTGATGAATAACAAAATTCGAATCGGATCTTAACCGGATGCCAAATCTCTTACTCTTCTCTCCTCTCTCTATGTGCGGCGCCCATTGTGGAGAAAGATTTAAGAAAATATAACCCTAAATGTGTGAGTCGCTTTTTATACCGTGTACCAGCGGTCGAACACTCTATGAACACGGATCAAGCGCACCGGTCCTGGATTTCGCACTCGAGCACCCGCTGAGCTTGTAACGAGTGCACCAAGTCTCGCCACTCAAGCATGAGGCGAGCACTAGCAATCATCTATTAATCTAGAATTAGCACTCGAGCTCCACTCAAACACCCGATTTGATCCTACCTCTTGGCCCTTTACCACGCACGTCAAGTGCTCATGAAAACTCCGATCCTCACACGAGCCTTATACGAACCTCCGATAACTTTTTATTTGTTGAGTTACCCTAAGGAAGTGACCCAAAAACCTAACAAGTATAAGTAACTTATGTAGAAGGTAGACTTATTTATCCTTGGATAAGTGAGAATAGTAATTACTGGTCCCACTTGTCCCCACGCTGCCCTTACCCTGTCGCCACATCCAGGCCAACCACTTGTGTGTCAGATTCCCTCATGGTCCCACCTTATTTCTGATGTTAACCAAACAATATAATATTTATTGTTACTTTTTTTGGGTAACATTTACTTCGTTCTCACATGTTTTTTCCTAGCTTTCAAATAACCAATAAGTGAACCATCAGGAGGGCTTAAAAATATAATGGGTATGCCCTCAAGAGTGCCAATCTGGTTGTGCCGTGTCATGTCTATGTTCTGACTTTCCAATGAAAACAACTACATTTATGCATCAGAAAAATGTTTTATAGTTATATTTTATATAAGATCGAGTCGGATTGTCGTTGCCGATTCAGATTTCGGACATGTCTCGCAATTTAACTCTGGTTTTGGGTCACAATAAGACCCCGGATTCCACCCCCTGATGAACTGGGATTGTTACTCTGTGCGCACAGGTCAAGGCTGAGAGGTTGAAAGCAAGAGCACAAGAAAAATATGCGAACAAACTAGCTGCAACCAGAAGGATTGCTGAAGAGAGGAGAGCAAATGCGGAGGCCAAATTGAATGAGAATGCCGTCAAGACTTCAGAGAAAGCAGACTATTTAAGGAGGACTGGTCATTTGGCCTCTTCTTTCTCCTTAAGATTGCCTTCTTTCTGCTGGTAATTGTGACTGGAAAATGTGTCCAAGGATCATCTTTCCTTCTTTATCACTCCTCTCTCTCTTGTCTTTTCCTTCGGTTTTAGCATGTGGGACCATTCGCATGGGTCAATTATGAAGCAATAAAGAATAAAAATATTAATATTACTCCTAAATACATTATAATATTAAATATATTAAAAATAACTTTAAAAATTATAAATTTATAGCCAAATATTATTTGTATGGTAAGATATTGTAATTTTACTGTGTCATTGAGAGTTAATAACAGTATTTATTAGTCAATATATTAAATATTAATCAATATTTTTATTTATGGTTAATGTAGAATGCATTCTTGGACATTCACTTAACAAATTAAATTTTAAAATTTATTAATTTTTTGATGTGATATCAAAACCACTCGACAGCTTCATTTATTATAGCCAATCACTCATCAAGCCTAAAGGGATATTTTTGTGAGAGGGTACATTTGGACTGCTCTCGAATCAGGCAACTTGTCTTTAATAATGATATGTTCAGATGAGTAGTGCTCTTCAAGTAGTTCAAATAGGGTCGAGAGGCCTCTGTCTCTATAAAAGGCAGAGAAAATTATTTTTTTAAATATAAATTATTTATTTTTAAATAAATAATTATAATTTAATAATTAAATTTAATAAAATTTTTAAAATTTTTTAAAAATAATTAAAATATAATAAATTTATTTTTTTAAAAAAATCCCTTTCATCCTTTTAACATACGAGCAGTCCTTATCCTTCCCAAGTGGGCCTTCACCAATTAGCTGACAAAGAACGCAGAGTGATGGTTGGCTTGGTTAAAATGGAAAATTAATCAACACTCCGGGGTTATTTCTAGCATAAGAGAAAATATATAATGTATCAGAAATATAATATATAGTTTTTCTTAAAATATAATTCTTATACAAGAATATTCTTTGTGGGCATTTTCACTTGCCATATGACTTGGATGAATTTGGTTTGGGTATTTTTGGGGTTAAAAATTAAAATATAATTCTTGTTATTTATTTTTTTAGATAAGTAATTATCTTTTATTTATTTATTTATTTATTTATTTATGTTAATTAAGGGTTTTTAAGAGAAAATTAGCTCTAGTCATCATAATACATGCTTGCTGTTGGATCTACTTTTTGAAAAAAAGGTTTTATCAATTAGAGACAATTTTCATATATACCATGAATGAATATATTAATATCATTTATAATTATATTACTGTTTGATATATTAAATAATATATATCAGTATTATATATATAATAAATAATATTTGTGTAAATCATAAATTAAAAGTTAAATATCGATTAATATATAAAATATCAATATGTTAAGGGCATCTTCTTAGTACCTATAGTTCAAATTTAATGAGATTCAAATATAACTGCATTTCCTAATTAGAGAAGTTTATATTTTTCATTATTTCTCCCCATTGAATTTAATAAGATGAGACTTTTCATATTATATATTTTTAAAAAAAAATTAAATATTTATAATTTTTATCCATATAATATAAAAAATATATATACCTGATTGAATGGATGACAAATATATTCATAAATGATAAGATGATGTAAGAAACTTTAGTGAGATAAAATTTTAATCATAGAATCTTCATTACCATAATTCTTCAATAATTAATCAATTATAAAATAAATTTATATACATGGATCTATTAACATCAAACTTTTATATATGACCGTAATAGTTATTATCTCAAAGAATCAGAAGATGATTTCTCTTTCTTTTTCTTTTATATTTGTAGAGCATATAAATTTATGTGTCCCTAAATGATGGCTAAATATGTCCTTTTATAGAGGAAGAGATAATCATTCTCAAATTATTAAAATGTTCCTTTTTTCGCTCAATAGATACATTATAAATAGTTATAATCATTAAGAAGTGATATCTATTCGCTCAACGGGTATATTTTAAAGAGACATATCTATTTACTAAATGATATATATTAAAAAATAATATATCTTTTTCATTAAAGGTACGTCTTGAATAAGCATGTCTTTTAAAAAATTTCTCTTCATTATATATAAATCAAATGGATCGTATTTATTTAATCAATTTAATAAATCAATAATTCATATATCTCGTCATTTGGGATATATTTTTAACATTCTTCCATTTGATCCATATGACAATAATATTTATTAGAATTGATTAATATAAACTTTAAAATACAATATTACCATCCTCTAATAGTTTATATGTCATAATATTATAATCAAATAATCGATAAATGTAAGTCACGGCGATTTCACACTATTATGTGACATAATTTCTTTCATGTACCACAATACCTGTAAATTATATGATTAAATCTTAAATAAAAATTATCATACTGTCTAACAATAATATCTTAGTAAAAGACTATTTCTATTATTATCAATCTAAAATTTTAAATTTAAACAATATGAAATAAATAGAAGATATCAAAAATGCATTATATGAGATTTTAAATTTCAAAGTAATATCATTACATCATGTATAATGACAAAGACTCATATCATTAATATGATTTACAAATACTTTTGAAAGTAAACTTTTAGTTAATTAATTTACAATCATAAGTTTGGAGCTAATATACTCTATTGACACCCTTTGTTTCTGTATTTTACTTTTAACGGTAAAATATTTAATTTTTTTTTATACTTAACACCCTTTGAATACTTATCATTCTTTGAGAAAAAACTATAACGAAATTATAACAATAAATTTTTAGCGATCTGGCTATATTGTCAATAATTTTAAATTCTAAAATAAAATTTCGTAACCATAATACATGTATAGTGATTTCAAAGCATGTCACAAACTCTACTTTTATCGTGGACACAGTAATTACAGATTGTTTTGCACTTTTCCATGAGATTACTCTTCCAACAAAAAGAAAAATTATCAAGATGTGGACTTTCTAGGTTCTGAACATTCAACATAGTTTGAATCTGAATATTTTATCACCTCCAAATAATCAAACTTTTTATAGGTAAGTATGTAATCTTTAGTTCCTTACAAGTATCTCATTACTTTCTTTGTAATTTTCTAGTGATCCATATCAGGATTGCTTTGGTATCGTTCGAGCACACCGATCACAAATTTTATATTTGGTTTGATATAAGTTTGTACATACATTAAACTTCCTACAGTAGATGCATAAGAAATATCTTTCATTTAATTTCTTTTTTATTTATTTTGTGGACATTATATTAAACTAAATTTATTACCTTTCTAGATTTGAGTAATACTGACTGCACAATTTTTTATCCCAAATCTCTCTCAAATTTTCTTGATATCTTTTTGAGACAATTTTAACAATCAATGTGATCTATCTCAAAATATTTCTATTTCTATCATATACGTTGCCTCACCCATATCTTTCATATTAAAATTTTTAGAGAGATAACCCTTAATCTCATATAATAATCCAAGATCACTACTTGCAAGTAATATATTATTAACATATAGAACTAAAAATATAAATTTACTCCCACTGACCTTCAAGTATATACATTGATCAACGATATTTTTTGTAAAATTGAAGGATAAAATTGTATCATAAAACTTAATGTACCATTATTGTGAGGCTTGTTTAAGTCCATATATTAATTTTTTTAATTTATAAACTAAGTTCTCTTGTCATTTAATTGAAAATCCTTCAGGTTATTCTATGTAAATTTCTTCATCTAAATTTTTATTTAGAAAACAGTCTTTATATCAATTTGGTACAACTCAAAGTCAAAATGTGCTACTAATATTATTATGATTCTTAAGGAGTCATTCTTAAAAATTAAAAAAAATATCTCATTATAATCAATACCATGTTTTTGTGTTTAATTTTTAAGTACAAATCTAGTCTTATGTCGTTCAATATTACTTTTAGAATCACGTTTAATTTTAAATACTTATTTACAACGAACTGTTCTGCAACCCTTAGGCAATTCGATAAGATCTCTAATTTCATTATATGCCATTAATTGTAATTCATCTTTTATGGTATCACTCCATTTAAAAGAATCACTTATTTCTATGGCTTGCTAGAAAGAAACCGAATCATCATAGATTCCTATAACATACTCAGGTTATTGTATATAAACCAAATAATCATTTAAAATAGCAGATTTTCTTTTTCTATAAAATTTTCTTAATAATACTTCTTGTGATTGTTCTACAATATATTCAATGGTGATATTATCATTACGGAGGATAGAATTATTAACTTGTTGTTCAATAGCAGTTGGGACAATAATTTTTTTTTAGAAATTATAGGTATAAAGACTTGTACCATAATTTTTTTAATCTTTATATTTTGTGAAATATCACTCTCATTGATTTCATCATTCTCGAAGAATTTGGTATTACCAATTTCTATTATTCTCATACTATAGTTAGAACAGTAAAATTTATACCATTTAAATTTTTTTCGATAACCAATAAAGTATCCACTAACAGTTCTGAAATATAATTTCTTTTCTTATAGATTATACATTCTAATATCTATTGGATACCCTCAAATATGTAGATATTGAATACTCAATTTTTTTTCTAATCCATAACTTAAAAGGAGTTTTTGAAACTATTTTACTAGAAATTCAGTTAAGAATATAAATAGCAGTCTTAAGGGCTTCCATCCACAAAATTTAAATAAAGAAGAATAATTCAATATACTTCTAACCATATTCATTAATGTACGATTACGCTGTTTAGTAATACCATTCTACTGTGGCATACCTGGCACAGTATATTGTGCACGTATACCATATTTTTCTAACAACTTAGCAAAAGGGTTAGGATATTATCTTGATATATCATATCTACTATAATATTTACTACATCTATTAGATCGAATGACTTTTATATTTTTATTTAATTGCCTTTCAACATCAGTAATATGTATCTCTAAAATATTTACAATTTGAGATTTTTTATACAATAAATAAATATAACAATAACGTAAAAAATTATCGATACAGGTGATAAAATATTTTTCTCCTCTTTAAGATGAAGAATCAAAAGGGCCACAAATGTCTGTATGGATAATTTTTAAAAGTTTTAAACTTTTTATAATACCCTTTTTTGTATGTTTGATTTATTTTTTTTAAATAATCCATATATATATCAAGATCGAAAAAATTAAGGTTAGGTAAGATTTTTTTGATTTTCCAACCATTTATACATTATATAACCAACCATAATTAAGGTTAGATATATGACCAAATCTTTTGTACCATAAGAAAGAAGAGTTCTCATTTATAGATTTACGTTTTGTTCTTATATTATGATACAGTATTATAAGAGTTTCAATAAAATTTTGTTCAAGATTTATTTTGTAGAGGCTATCAGAAAGAATTTTTGAACCAAAGAAGGTTTTATTTTTATATATACTTATTCTTTTATTTTTAAATTTTAAATAGTATTTTTGAACATCAAGTTTAAAGATAGAAATGAAATTTCTAGAAATTAAAAGTATATAAAGTGTTTTCAGTAAATCTAAATACACTGTAATATCAAGAAATAAACAAAAAGTTCTAATAGTAGAAATATAAACTTTGACATTATTTTTCAGGACAATAAAATTCTCATTTTGGTGTAGCATTTGGGTTGTAAGGAATCCCTATATCGATTTAAAAATATGAACGTTAGAACCTGAATCGAACTATAAAGTATTAGAAGATACTTCAATTAGGTTTGATTCAAAACAAATGTAAGCCAAATGCTCACATTTGTTTTTGAACTAAGCTTATTTTTTATACCAATCTTTCTTAAAGTGTCCCACATTTTTACAAAAATGATACTTTACATTACTTTTCTTTTTTTGAGTCCCTGTACTAGAATGGGGCTCTTTTTTTTTATGATCCAACTTTAATACTCTCTCTTTTTTTTTTCTTCTTTTATTTATCACCATTGTCCGTTAAATTTATCAAATGAATTCTTTATTATTTGAGTCTTGTCTCCTCTTGAACTAATATGCTTCCCAATTTATTGATATTTTATTTATCTTTAATAGTATTGTAATAAATTTAAAAAGATCCGCTTGAGGAAGAAGAAAATTCATTATAAATTAAATAAGAAATGATTCATTCACATCTATACCAAGAGTTTTAAGTTTGACAGCTGAATTGGTTATCTCATGAATGTGTTCTTGCAGTCCTTAAATACCATCAAATTTCATGGTGATATATTTTGTATGAGTGTTCCAGCAATAGACTTATTTGCAGACCGAAAATGATTTTTTAAAAGTTTTTAATCAATTCTTAGCGTTTTCTATTTCAGGAAGGGTAAACTTAATATTATTCGCCATGGTTATTCTCATAAATATCATACTTATTCTGTTTATTTTTTTTTCATACTCTAAAATAAGATTTTTTTTTCTCATCACATCTTGAACCAGTAATAGTGGCAGGCTTATCTGATTGTAATACGATATCAAGATTCAATACACCAAGATGAAACTGAATTTGGTCGAACAAATCCAAAAAATTAGTTCCATTAAATATTAAAACAGAAGAAGTACGAAATTATAGCAAAATTGAAATAGATACTACAATAAATTAACATGCTTAATATTAATACTTATAAATTAATAAAATATGAGAAACATAAAATATAAATAATATTATTATGTAGCCGGCTCGCATTCCACTCCGGCAGTTCCTCTCATTCAAATATGTTAGATTCACTATTTTGATAACAATTTAGCCTACTGAGATATTTTCTGGCAGCAAAATCCAATCCGGTAATTTCTTCTCACAAGAAACCGGTTCCAAATCCAAACCGGCATCTTCTTTCACACGGCCGATCCAAGTCCACTCCAGTGCGCCAGATAAAAACCGCCAAAACTCACATCTAGTCTGCTTGAGAGCTCTCTTGCCAGATTATGTCACTCCTGGAGATCATCTCAATCGGAAAGATTACTCAGTTTGGATTCTTAGTCCACTCTGAAGGTATTTTTACTCTGGAATTTCATCTAACTCCAAATTTCAGCCACTCCAGAGGTTTCATTTACTACGGATTTGCTGCACACCAAATTTTCCTCCAGAAGATAATTCACAGCGGATTTTTAGTTTGGATTTTATTCATTTATGAATTTCCACTAAGAAAATTGAACTCCAAGAGTTTTACTCCGGAATTCTCTTGAGGTCATATCGTGCGCAATACATCCTACCATGAGTAACCGAATCCAACACAACGGCCTTTGTTGACAATCATCTAACGGTTTCAACTGCTTCGACTTGTACCGATCTCAAGATATTACGCTGGAGTTTCACCCTTCAACTCCCACGTAATTGAGGTCATCCAGCATTCGCAGAAAAATGCTTGGATTGATAATCTCGTAGCCCAAGCAGCCACTAGTGACGAGACATGACGGTGATCAGGGAATCAATTCAGTCATTAAATACTGATGAAAGCCAAGAGCATGGTCCATATCGCTCCAAGAGCATGGTCCATATCGCTCCAAGAACATGGCACATCATCTAATTTGAATACCAAGCGGCCCAAAGGAGGTCGAATTCTAAACTTCGATTACATCACCGAACGGCTCAAAAGAAGTCAAATTTTAAACCTCGATTACATCACCAAGCGGCCCAAAAGAGGTCAAATTCTAAACTTCGATTACATCACCGAGCGGCCCAAATGAGGTCGAATTTTAAACATCGGTTACATCACCGAGCGGCCCAAAAGAGGTCAAATTCTAAACCTCGGTTACATCACCGAGCTCAAAAAAGAGGTCGAATTCTAAACCTCGGTTACATCACCGAGCGGCCCAAAAGAGGTCAAATTTTAAACCTCGGTTACATTACCGAGCGGCACAAAAGAGGTCAAATTCTAAATCTCGTTACATCACCAAGCAGCCCAACCTCGGTTACATCACCGAGCAGCCCAAAAAAGGTCAAATTCTAAACCTCGGTTACATCACCGAACATCCCAAAAGATATCAAATTTTAAACCTTAGTTACATCACCGAGCTGCCCAAAAGAGGTCGAATTTTAAATCTCAGTTACATCACCGATTTGCCCAAAAGAGGTCAAATTCTAAACCTCGATTACATTACCGAGTAGCCCAAAAGAGGTCAAATTTTAGACCTCGGTTACATCACTGAGCGGCTCAAAAGAAGCCGAATTTTAAAAATCAGATTTTTCAAAGATAGTAAGTCGACAAAGTCAGACAAATAGCATCCCATTAGAAACATGTCGGGAGTTAAAAATTTTAAATCATCCGGCATGGGGGGCTAATGATGGGTACAGTATACCCAACCTAGAAAACCGTTCAAACCACTTTATCCAATCTGATGGCGGTTATCTTCAACGGTTGGTTACGGATAAGTGTGACCATTGTTATCTTTGACGGTTGACTGTGGATAAGAATAACCATCATTCAATTATATAAGGATCCTTATCCCAAAAAAAAGGAGGGGGAAAAACGGCCGAAAACCTCTAGAAAGGAAGCCGAGAGAAATGGCCAGAGAGATAATCTATCTTAAGGAGGGCAGCCCTCCATCATCCCTAGAGGCCAGAATAATTTCTTGGGAGTCCATCCAAACGACCTCCCTCTTCCTCCAAGAGATCTCCCTTCAAGGGACATCCCTTAAGAGGCACACTTCTAAGCCGTCTATCAATAGGATGCATCCACGCTCAATCCACCACATACGCATCCTCCATTGATCTCTCTATATTCTTAGAAAGATATTTGACTTGAGCGTCGGAGGGTTTACGATGGGAGCAATTTTCATCGACCTCTGACGTCTCGTTTTTAGTTGTGTTACGCAGGATTCAGGTTTGAAGCTATGGAAGGCGGATCCGCGTCAGATCAACCAGCAAGAAGATCCGATTTACGGTCCCTGATCTGTATGATAGCTCCTATTCCTGGTACGCAACAAGCGTCAATTTTTTATACACGATCGTAATAGTTATTGTTTCAAAGAATCGGAAGATGATTTCTCTCTCTTTTTCTTTTATATTTGTAGAGCATTCAAATTTATATGTCCCTAAATGATGGCTAAGGACGTCCTTTTATAGAGGGAAAGATAATCATTCCCAAATTATTAAAATGTCACTTTTTTCGCTCAATAGATATGTTATAAATAGATATAATCATTGAGAAGTGATATTTATTCGCTCAATGGGTATATTTTAAAGAGACATATCTATTTACTAAAGGATATATCTATTAAAAAATAATATATATTTTTCATTAAAGGTACGTCTTGAACAAGTATGTCTTTTAAAAAGATTTTCTTTATTATATATAAATCAAAAGGATCGTACTTATTTAATCAATTTAATAAATCAATAGTTCATATATCTCGTCATGTGAGATATATTTCTAATATTCTTCCACCTAAATTTTCTTAATTTGTTTTTTTTGAGATAATTTTAACAATCCATGTTATCTATCTCAAAATATTTCTATTTCTGTCACATAAGTTGTCTCACCCATGTCTTTTATATCAAAATTTTTAGAGAGATAGTCATTAATCTCATATAACAACCCAAGATCACTACTTGTAAGTAATATATTATTAACATATAGAATTAGAAATATAAATTTGCTCCCACTGACCTTCAAGTATATATATTGATCAACGATATTTTTTATAAAATCAAAGAATAAAATTGTATCATGAAACTTAATGTACTATTATTGTGATGCTTGATTAAATCCATATATTAATTTTTTTAATTTATAAACTAAATTCTTTTGTCACTTAATTAAAAATCCTTCAAGTTATTCTATGTAAATTTCTTCATCTAAATTTTTATTTAGAAAAACAGTCTTTACATCAATTTGGTACAACTCCAAGTTAAAATGTGCTACTAATATTATTATGATTCTTAAAGAGTCCTTCTTAAAAATTAAAAAAAAATATCTCATTATAATCAATACCATCTTTTTGTGTCTAATCTTTAACTACAAATCTAGTCTTATGTCGTTCGAAATTACTTTTAAAATTACGTTTAATTTTAAATAC
Source organism: Nepenthes gracilis (assembly GCA_033239525.1). Taxonomy (NCBI): domain Eukaryota; kingdom Viridiplantae; phylum Streptophyta; class Magnoliopsida; order Caryophyllales; family Nepenthaceae; genus Nepenthes; species Nepenthes gracilis. Next base: position 4,999,101 of record BSYO01000033.1, read on the forward strand.
TCATTTACGACCAATTGTTCTGTAACCCTTAGGCAATTCGACAGGATCTTAGATTTCATTATGTGCCATTAATTTTAACTCATCTTTCATGGTATCAATCCATTTAAAAGAATCACTTCTTTCTATGGCTTGCTAGAAAGAAATTGAATCATCATATATCCCTATAATATACTCAGGTTATTGTAGATAAACCAAATAATCATTTAAAATAGCAGGTTTTCTTTTTCTATGAATTTTTCTTAATGCTACTTCTAGTAATTATTCTACAATACGTTCAATGGTGATATTATCATTACAGATGATAGAATTATTAACCGGTTATTCAATAACAGTTGGAACAATAATTTTTTTTAGAAATTATAGGTATAAGGACTTGTACCATAATTTTTTTACTCTTCACATTTTGTGAAATATCACTCTCACCGATTTCATCATTCTCGAAGAATTTGGTGTTATCAATTTTTATTATTCTCGTATTATAGTTAGAACAATAAAATCTATACCCTTTAGATTTCTATCGATAACCAATAAAGTATTCACTAACAGCTCTGAAATCTAATTTCTTTTCTTGTAAATTATACATTCTAATATCTATTGGACACCCCCAAATATGTAGATGTTGAATACTCGATTTTCTTCTAATCCATAACTCAAAAGGAGTTTTTGTAACTATTTTACTAGAAACTCGGTTAAGAATATAAATAGCAATCTTAAGGGCTTTCATCCACAAAAATTTGAATAAAAAAGAATAACTCAACATACTTCTAACAATATCCATTAACGTACGATTGCGCTGTTCAGTAACACCATTCTGCTGTGACATACCTGGCATAGTATATTATACACGTATACCATACTTTTCTAACAGTTTAGCAAAAGGATTAGGATATTGTCTTAATATATCATATCTACCATAATATTTGCTACATCTATTAGATCGAATGACTTTCATACTTTTATTTAATTGTTTTTCAACATCAGTAATATATATCTTTAAAATATTTATAATTTGATATTTTTTTATATAATAAATAAATACAACAATAACGTAAAAAATTATCGATAAATGTGATAAAATATTTTCCTCCTCCTAAAGATGGAGAATACAAAGGCCCACAAATATCAGTATGGATAATTTTTAAAAGTTTTAAACTTTTTATAACACCTTTTTTTGTATATTTGATTTGTTTTCCTTTAATAAAATCCATACATACATCAAGATCGAAAAAATTAAGGTTATGTAAGATTCATTCATTTACCAACCATTTATACATTATATAACCAACCATCATTAAAGTTAGATATACAACTAAATCTTTTGTGTCACAAGAAAGAAGAGTTCTCATTTATATATTTACGTTTTGTTCTTACATTATGATATAGGGTTATGAGAGTTTCAATAAAATTTTGTTCAAGATTTATTTTGTAAAGGCCATCAGAAAGAATTTTTGAATCAAAGAAGGTTTTATTTTTATATATACTTATTCTTTTATTTTTAAATTTTAAATAGTATCATTGAATATCAAGTTTGAAGATAAAAATAAAATTTCTAGAAATTGAAAGTATATAAAATATTTTCAGTAAATCTAAATATATTCCAATATCAAGAAATAAATAAAAAGTTCTAACAGTAGAAATATGAATTTTGACACTAATTTTTAGGATAATAAAATTTTTATTTTGATTTAGCATTTGGGTTGTAAGGAATCCCTGTATCGATTTAGAAATATAAACGTTAGAATCTAAACCAAACTGTCAAGTAATAGATGATACTTCAATTAGATTTGATTCAAAACAAATGTAAGCCAAATGTTCAACTTTCTTTTCGAACTAGGCCTTTTTTTATACCAATCTTTCTTAAAGTGTCCCACCTTTTTACAAAAGTAACACTTTATATTATTTTTCTTTTTTTGAATCTCTGTACCAGAATGGGGCTCCTTTTTCTTTGATGTATCAAATTTAATACTCTCTCTTTTTCTTCTTCTTTCATTTATCACCATAGCACGTTAAATTTATCAAATAAATTCTTTATTATTTGAGTCTTGTCTCCTCATGAACTAACATGTTTCTCAATAAATAAATTCTCATTTATCTTTAATAGTATTATAATAAATTTAAAAAGACCCGTACTGATGAGGAAAATAATTTATTATAAATTAAACAAGAAATGATTCATTCACATCCATACCAAGAGTTTTGAGTTTGGCAGTCAAATTAGCTATCTCAAGAACATATTCACGCAGTCCTTAAATACCATCAAATTTCATGGTGATACATTTTGCCATCAGTTTTTCAGTAAGAGACTTATCCGCAGACCGAAAATGATTTTCAATAGTTTTCAATCAATTCTTAGCGTTTTTAGTTTCAGAAAGTGTAAACTTAATATTATTCGTCATTGTCATTTTTATAAATGTCATACTTATTCTGTTTGATTTTTTTCATACTTTAAAATAAGATTTTTTTCTCATCACTGCTTGAACCAATAATAGTAGTAGGCTTATCTGATTGTAATACAATATCAAGATTCAATATACCAAGATGAAATTGAATTTGCTCAACTAATTCAAAAAATTAGTTCTATTGAATATCAAAACAGAAGAAGTATGAGAATGTAGTGAAATTAGAATAGATATTGTAATAAATTAACATGTTTAATATTAATACTTTAAATTAATAAAATATGATGAACATAAAATATAAATAGTATTATTATAATTCATCTTTGGGTGTAATTATAATACATTAATTGACTATTATAGTGATTTTTAGTCACTTATAGAAATAATTAGTAATATTTTAAAATTTAAATAAGTATGTTATCTTTGAGTATCCAATATCCTATTTAAAATAATTAATATTTATTAATTATTTTATTTAATTAATTAATCACGTAAAAGTTAGTATACCTTTGGATCTACCATAATATCTATTGATTGAAAAATTATAACACTTTAAATTTACAAAGTAATAAAATTAATAAATTGGATAACTATATCCATTTTTCATTCTATAATTTAATATTTATAAAATCATTTAGTTGGGCTATTTTGACGACTACTATACTACATCATTATATAGATACTCAATCATAATTATTTTATACAATATCATATATAATATCTACATAAATCTAGACAAATAACATTTAATTATAATAAAATTATAAATTTAAATTTTACATTATATAAATAAATAAATAAATTATAGATATTAAATAAATAAATAATTATTTTTATATAACATATATATATATATATATATATATATATATATATATATATATATATATAATAAACAAATATATTATATTATATTAATTTACCTTTATATATAATATATATATATATATATATATATATATATATATATATATAATAAACAAATATATTATATTATTTTATTTTAATTTTCCTTTTATATGTAAAACAAATATTATATATAATATCATATTACTTTTCCTTTTAACTTCTTCCTCCGGCCGTTCTTTTCCCTAATTCCTTTTAGCATCTAAAATTGCCGACAATCAACGCCAAATTGACTACCGCCGTTAATCGTCGCACCCTATGGCTTCAAACGATGCCTATTCGACGAATGATGGTCTGATTTCATCCCACGGCGACCGATAGATTGATGGAACGGCCATGTAAGGTCAAGAAGAGTTTCGGACGGCAGAAAAGAATGCAAAAAATATGTCCATGGAACACACAATATTCAGAATACAGAATACATCACATATGAATCTTTTGTTATGATAATTAATAAAATAATATAATTAAAAGAAAATATGATAATTATAACCAATGCTCTGATACCACACGTAAGAAACTTTGATGAGATAAAATTTTAATCCACATTATCTTCATTATCATAATTTTTTCAGTAATTAATCAATTATAAAATAAATTTACATACCTGGATCTATTAACGTTAGACTTTTATACACGATCGTAATAATTTTTATCTTGAAGAATCGGGAGATAATTTTTCTTTCTTTCTCTTTTATGTTTGTAAAGTATACAAATTTGTGTGTCCCTAAATGATGGCCAAAGACATTTTTTTTTTATAGAGGGAGAGAAGATCATTTCAAAATTACTAAAATGTCAATCCTTTCACCCAAGAGATGCGTCATGAACAGACATAATCATTAAGAAGTAATATCTATTCGCTCAATGAATATATCTTAAATAGACACATATATTGACTAAAAGATATATTTATTGAGAAATAATATATCATTTTCATCAAATGATACGTCTTGAATAGGCATGTCTTTTAAAAATTTTTTTTTTATTATATATAAATAAATAGGATCGTATTTGTTTAATTAATTTAATAAAATAATAATTCATATATCTTATCATGTAAAATATATTTCTAACAGAAGATTGATCGGATAAGCAAACAAATGGAATATTGTATTGGAAAACAATTATCACATACGCAAAACATCAGGATGGTGGAATGAATTTTGGCGGAGTTGCAGCCAATAGAGGAATTATTTAGGCAAATTACCAAACATAAAGTTGTTTTTTGTGGGGTTTTAAGCTATTTTTATTGTGAATTTTACATTTATGAAAAGCTTTTTTTTTTCACTTCTTTAGCTGTCAGAAAATTTCATATGAAGTTCACGCAACGTTTGGTTCTAATAAAAGTCTTATAAGAGGTTTGTTCGAGCAAAAGTTACTTTAAACTGTACAAATAAAATAACACCTGATAAATATATAATAGACGTCTGTATATATTTAGGACAGAATAGGCATACTTGATGCGTGTCCAAATGGCGCACGTGCATTGGCACAAGTATAGAGCATCATGATCTAATTTTAGGATAAAATTTTTAATGTCATTTCAGCATAATAGGCGTCACATGTAGAGAAAAATTAGATAAAATAAAAATTTTTATCAACCGATTAATGTACCTATTGAGTTTCATTTTTTATCAAACTCCGTATATTGCTCTTGTTTAGTCCTAATCTAAAGATACATCATCGATTAATTGCCCGTTTCTCGTTATATTCTTTTCTAATTGATTATTAAATATGTTAAGAGTTATATACAATTGATTATTCATACAGATTATTATAAAAAAATTTTAAAGTAAGTTATTTATAATCATACATGTTATTATTACGACAGAATGTAAGGGCTTATTCATATGTGAAAAAAAAAAAGAGAATATTTTACACTATTTTAAAAAAATAAAGTAAATATTTAAAAATTTAATTAGATTGGCATACTTTTATTTAAAAAATCTAACAAGCATAAATTTTTTTTCTAGTTTGTACTAATTTTATAAAAAAAAAAAAAAGGGAGCAAAAATATATATCAAATTTCAGTAGATCTTTTTAAAATAATTATTCACTACTAATAAAAACAAATGCTTATCACGTTCGCAAAAGATGTGTTTAATATTGTTTTCTCAATTTGGCTGGTTACGAGGTGGGACCGAAAAGGATTATATTAGCCGTTCAAAACTCATGGATAAGATAAAAACTTAATCCAAGGGACGAAAATGCTTCGTTATCCATATTCGGCGCCAAGTAAAAATATATATTAAAAAATAAAAACAATAATTTAAGTGATAAAATTAATCATCTATTAAAAAAAATACTATAATATTAAATTTTAAATTTGGTTAATGGCATTCTAATGAGAAAAAATTTATATGATACTATTTAATTAGAAAAATAATATTAAAAAAATAAAATAAAATATTTATGTAATTAAATATTATATGATATATTTTCGTTCTCTTTTTTAATATCATCTAAAGGTTGTCTAATATCATGGAATCTACTTAAAACATGGCTATTATCATTAACAATTAATCATATTTAATAATGGAGATGACATTAAAAATATTTAAAACAATTAAGAATTTAATAATTTATATTAAAAGTTAATTTAAAAGTATAATAAAAATATATATGATTAATATATTTTTTAGTTATAACAGAAATTTTGTATCATTTAGTTTGATTTGATTTAATTTAAATTTATAAACTGTAACCAAATTAAAAATTTAATTTAAATAAAAAATAAAATTTCTACGAAATCATACATATAATAAACTATTTAAATTTAATTTGATTTAACGTAATACTTAGAAACTTAAACAATATTAACTATTATTTATAATATATAATAAGAGAGTTTACGTTAATTTTTTAAATAATGTATTCTTTTTTTTTTTAAATAAGAATAACTTAATAATTTTATATAGGTTTTTCAGACATATAAATAACTTTTATTAAATTATGAAATACAACAATATTACTTGATATGAAGAAGTAAAAGTACCTATTTTTTCATTAACATTGAAGTTGTTGCACGACTTTTCCTATAAATAGTAAAATTTATCATTTGTTTGTATTTAATTTAACAATAATTAAATCACCAATTTAAATAATCATTCTTATTGAAAGTAATGTGTTATCAATAATCAGATTTAACTTATTGACTATAAATAATTATCTTATGGAAGATTAATTTCATAAATTTTGTTTCAATAAATATAAGTAATCTATATGTTGAGCAAAATATTTTATTTATTAGAAATTTAGTTAGGTCCAGTAAAAATTTAAAATAAAAATAGACCTAGTAGACAAAGACGCTTTTATCCTAAAGAAGGATCAAAATCTAATTTGATTCAAGGGTAAAAAAAAAAAAAGAAAAGAAGTAACGGATACCCGTCTTCACAGAAGAATACACAGTTCAAAGCCTAGTCTTCCAATATCACTATTTCTCTTTCTCACATTATCACTTTCTTATCACACCCATTAAGTGTTTAAAATCTAAATTAATTATCGAAGGATAACCCGAAGGTAAGTCCTTATTCCTTTAGTGCTTTTATTTTAATTTATAGTATATAAAATTTGAGATAAAAATGTCAAAAGATCAGATCTAAAGATCCATAGGCTAAACCCAAATTTCAGATATGTATCACTAACATTGTCCGTGAAAATGACTAATTGGCTTGTTCTTCCAAAATTAATAACACACTTATGAAGATCCACCAATTATTTCCCATGGTTACCACTAGAGCACACAACTAATAAAGTTAACCTCTAAGAGACGTACCTTCTCATAGCATCTTTCCGAACAATGACAACCAAATAAGCTCACACTCTCAGCCAAATAAAGTGGATGTGAGAATAAAAAGAATAAAAAATAGGTTTTTAGAAAAGGCATCATTTACCTTAGATATAAGGAGGCATTCTCTCTCAAAATTTTAAAATCTGACTCCAAAATCGTATGATGGATGTGTTGATTTGATGAATCACTTTGACTATTTTCTAACTTTGTAAAGGTGCTTGAAATTCGACATCTGAAAAAGTGAAACTTGGGGAAAGTAATGACACCAATATTTTGTAAAATGAGATACTCTCATTGAATTTATTGCTTGGGAATAAACTCATCTTCTAGTGATAAATAATTTGACAGAGCTTGTCCACAAGATAGAGGCATTTTATTTACTATTCCTTAACGATACATTCAATTGAAGAGACCAACATTTTTATCTCTATAGTACGGATGAAGTCCTTTAAAGGACAATTTTGGTGTCTATAGTGATCAAGGTGCCTCGACATTGGTAGCCCTTTTCTCAGTAGCATTGATTGGCTCATTATCAATCATGGCCCTATCCTTAGCAACTACCATTTGACCTTTAAGATCGTCAATCCACTCGGCAACACTTTTTTCCCTACCCATGCATTCAACAAGATCCTCATCTAAGTTTTCAACCCTTACCCCTTGTGAAAAAATGATCCCACAAACTAAGAAATTCTATAGTATGAAATGACAAAAAATAGATTCAGAGGCAATGGCCCTCTCCTCCATTTCCCTTGCCACCGTGGGTCCAGTAAAGAACTTGGATAGCTCCACTACTTCATGTTCTAGGAAGAGGATTCTATGCTTCACTTGCTCAAGCATGGATGAGGACTATGAAAGGGACTATATTAGCAATCAAATTTATAACGCAAAACCAAAATGGAAGCTGAGGAAAAACAATACTCTCGGGAAGGAACTGGCTTTTCCTCCCCAAAATGATTGGAAGATGGACCAACAACACCATGACTTGGTGATATGAAAGTGCATCGGCAGGAATGGGAAGGGCTAGCTGAGAATCAAGGGCCTTTGTCAGGGCACATCCTCATGGCACCTTGATCCCCTATTTCCCTAGGAATGAGATCTAGGAAGCACCTTAGTGACTCTTGCCGTTATAGGCTCTAAACCTATGGGCTTGTCAAAAGCAACTATAGATCTTGGAGACCCAGGTAATGACACATAGGGCCACCAAATATCATATGATATTTAGACAAATTTGATCTATGAGGACCCAGAGGGCATCTATCACTTCTACAGATTCCCTCGCAATGGAAATGTGAAGCTTTCTCTTCAAGTTGGCCTCATAAATAGTGGCAAAACTATCTCAAGGAGATGACGTCGAATTCTCCGATGTAAAAACAAAAAAAATAATAATGAAAATATTATACTTATCGCAAATAACGTCAATGTCATTGAGAGTTGTGACTTAAGTAACATCGACAACACCCTAACTACTAGAGGCTTCAACGTGGTGTGGAGCCATTGACGATCAAAATATGGCATTGGGAGATTGAAAACTTGTAATTTCCAAATATTTCAATAGGAAAAGGAAGAACTTGTATGCTGCAAGGAAGTTCACATAGGCAATGGAGCTAGGCACTGAATTGGTAGGCTAAGCGACTCACCTCAATAAAAATGACGAATAAATAATGCATTTCGTGCAGCCAAAACAATTTGTCCCAAATGATGGGCCCCTCATTTTCTTGAACGACACATCCTAACTCAAAGTAGGAACCAACGGAGTAGAAGACGTGCTAATCAAGGGAAACATACTTCTTTCTAAGGGAAGAAAGCGCATTTAATGTGCAGGTTATTAGTCATTTCATACGTAGAAGGCCATCATGATGCTGATATCATTTGGTTACATTGAGATATGCCATCCAATCTAAATAAAAAAATTATGAATTTTATTATCCCTAAATAGCCGTCAGATGAAATCTATAAAATCAATATTAGGCTTATAAAATAATTTTGAGAGTGATGAAAATTTAAGATTCGATCAATATTTTTTAATGTTAAACAAATGACCAAATTTGCTAATTAATTGAAACCTTAAGAGACCATGTATTTTCATGGGAGCAAGCATAAGTATGGGGGAAGATGGAATAAATTAATAATCCAACACAAAAGCAAAGGACAAAATATGCTTACAATTTATTTACTTTTGCTTAAAAATTGGTACAAATTATATCTCAAGGTGAAAATATCATTTATGTCCAGAGATCTAAGAGAAATAGGAAGAAAGGCGGCTCTAGAAAAAACCTCATCAACAGCCATTGCCAAATCACCATACTCAACTTTCTTAGCTCATATGAGAAGCGAGATATGGACGAAGGCATCTGCTCCACCACATTCGAGGACACCAAAGAAGGACTCAAGGGGCAAGTCAGGCTGCAAGAGGATGGTGATTGCCTATAATTGTAGCTTCCCGTGAGGAAAGATAGAGGGCAAAAGCTACTATCTCATAAGAATCACAGAACTCCTCAAAAACCGCGACACCAACCAAGTAGCAACTAAAGTTCTCTTAGTCCAACCGCTATGGCCAACGGGAGTACGCAGAAGGGCAAACAGAGAACCCAACAAACATTCCTAGCTTTGGGGAATTGATGATTGATCTACAATAATTACAACCCGTTGGCAAGGAGAAAGTCATTAGGATAAATTAGTCAATGACTTCTTGAAACAGTTCGGACACAACTGAGTGCTAGCCAGGGCCGTCTTCTGGCATGAGTGTCATTCCCATCAGGGGTGAGAAAAAGAATAAGAAAGACCTCTAAGACACTAGATTTCCTCTGGTAGCTTGGTTCTAGATGGTGATTTGGTGGGCGGTGCCGCCTAAAAGAAGGAAACCGATGTTGTTCTCCATTTTAAAAAAATGAAGCCAAGACAATCTTCATTATTAGTAACTAGTCACATAACTCCATAACGCGATCCTTCCACCTTTTTCACCGGAAGCCAATGATCCTCTAGGCAGAAAGAGATTCAAAAAGCTTTGCTTTGCTCCATCAGCAACTAGAAATTAAAGGCCAAGAAATGAGTGAAGCTAGAGGTGAATCAAGCCCCTTGTTATAGATAGCAAAATAGGCAAAACAATGCATTCTGAGTAACATATTGAAATAGTTAACATTTGCAGTAAATGTAGGGAATATCTGCCACCAATGCCAATTTAAGCACTATAACTAAAAAACTTGACTAGGGTGATATGATGATTTGATGGGTCCAACTTTGTTGGAAAAGAACACTTGTCATATGAGGATTTGCAGTTGGACTTGGGTCATTCCATATATCCTTGAAGCTTGATTTCAAGTTTCAAGGCTTTAGAGCTAGTGTTGACTCTAATAAAATTTAAAGTGTAGGCCTAGTAGACATGTCCAAGAAGAAGAAGAAGACCCAGGCATACCGAGAGTCCAATATGACGTGTGCCAATGAGTAAAGCCTAAAGCAATTGACCACCTCTAGGACACGACTTGCACAAGAGAAGAACCATCTCCATAGCATAAACTGCTCAAGAGGAGAATCAAGCCAAGACACAAACCGCTATAAATAGCAACATCCTTTATCTTGAAAGAAGGATCAGAATCTAATCTGATTCGAGAGCAAAAAAAAAGAGTGACAAAGATGCCTCTTCACAAGTTAGAGACTAGTCCTCCACCCTCGTTCTCTCTCTTTCTTACTTTCCCGCTCTTTTATCAAGCCTATTAAGTACTCAAAAATTAATTTGAGCGTTCGTGAATAACCTAAAAATTAAATTCCTATTCCTCTGTACTTTTATTATAATTTGTAATGTAGATCTAAGATAAAATGTTAAAATATCATGTGAGAGTTTCAAAATTTTAAATCAGCTTATGATTAAATAAATTAAGGAGAGAAAGTCTCGAGATCAAATGAAATATTAGATCAAAATTAACTTTGAATTGGATCACATCGAGTTAAATGATGCCTGATCGGTGCTTAACGTGTGCACCTGCATATTTTGGATAAACAGGTTGCGCTTGAAGGATGCCTGATTGGAGCTTGAGTACACTTTGATAGAATACTGATACCCGGTGTGCACCTGAGGGATTGTCAAGCATACTTTTGGCATATTGCCAGCGCCTAATTTAACGCTATGCGCCACAATATTTTATCGTGGTGCCCAACACGCCCTTGACAAGGGTATATGTGCCAATATTTTATATAAGTTATATTTGACTAATTTTCGATCATATTCTGTCAAATTTTGAGAGAAGAGGAGGAAGGAAAAGAAGAGAAAAGAGATGAGAGAGAAAATGTAAGAGAATGTCATTTATGGTGAATCCAATGAAGATTTTAGTAAATTTAAAATTAATGCAAGTATATCCAAAATATTCTTTTCTTTATTATTGATCTTTCTCTACTCAATTGAGTATTATTATCTCAAATATTTATACATGCTATATTTTTATACTAAATATATTTATTCATTGCATTCATATACTATTTTTCTTATTTTTCTGTAATATTATATAAAAACATGTCTTAAGCTATGCAAATTGTATTATTTGGCTGGTTTATTGTACTAAACCCTATACATATTTTAAAATTTTGATTTAATACTCTTACAGGTTTGATTTTCATACATAAGGTCCAACATGTTTAGAATTCTTAAGTTTGTACTTTGTATGCCTTAAAATTACTATAAATTGTCCTTACATGTTTGTAAATTGAAATGAAACGTTAAAAATAAAAAAATTTTATTGATTTTTCTGTCCTTTATGGCTGAAAATAGTTTATATGTTTGATTATCTTTCTCAATTTTATTGAGTATTTATTATCTTAAATATTTATACATACTATATTTTCATACTCAAGGTACTTATTCATCATATACATGTAACATTCTTCTCATTTTTCTATAATATTATATGAAATCATTCTTTACGTATGCACATTGTATTATTTAGCTGGTTCACTGCATTACAGCCTATACATATTCTAAAATTTTGAATTAATGCTCTTACATGTTTAATTTTCGTACATAATATCTAGTATGTTTACAATCCTTAAGTTTATACTTTACGTCTTAGAATTACTATGAATTGTCCCTATATATTTGTAAATTAAAATGAAATGTTGAAACTAAAAAAATTATACTGATTTTTTTATCATTTATGGTTGAAAATGGTCTATATGTTTGATTATTTTAGAATGTGACTTTATATGTTTTGAAATGAGTATATTTAAGTTTTTGTAGAAATTTTAAAATATTGTATGACAAGTATTTAAAATAATTTAAAAGAAAACTCTATAATTTGTGAAAGAATTAAGAATATTTTTTTTAAATGAGAAAATATAAAAGATTATTTATATTTTTATAGTATTTTTTTCTTAATCATACATAGACCATTGTAGAAAAATAGCGGTGATATATTATGACATATTTTAATATATTATAGTGGTAATCGAAGTTCAAACCTATCATCTATAATATGAAAGCGACGTTCGATCCTATCTTCGAGGTTAGATGTATAATGGCTGATCTATATATCTTAAATAGTAGTATAATGACCTACAAATGAATCTTAAATAGTAGTATAAGGTATTTGATTGTGTAAAAATAAATATAATTCAAGTTTTAATTATTCATTAATTTATCTGTAAGGCCCTACTAGCCATTGGTCTATAAGAATTAGCATGATTTGAATATATTTTTTTTATAGTATATTAATTAGAATAAGAAATTGAATTATCAATTTAAAATTATGTATAATTAATATAGAAATCTTTTGATCTTGCATATGAAATTTAATCATATCCCTTTTAAGATAAATTATATGTTTGATTATATAAATTCTATATCTTATTGAGTAATTGACTCGCTTTTACTTTTATTTTTATTAACTTTTTTCAGATTAGTAGGTTCGAGCATTTCTAAACAGATGATATAATCAGGAACACAATTTGAGCATGTAGGCTTAGGATGTGGATATTTTGATATTGTTTTGCTGCCTCAAATAGTAACCCTAAAGGTGTATTTTTCATATCGATTGAATGATTTTGTAATTGATTTAATTATTACGATGTATTGTCAGTCATATAGCTAAATTTTGATTCTCTTTTCAGTAATTTAGACGAGTACTTTGATTTTTGTACAAATATACTTCTTTACGTATATTTGACGTCATGATATAGTTAGTTTTTAAAGACTCTCTCGGGTATAGTATTTTAGGTCATATAATTTGATTATCAACATATAATCTAGGATCATGTCCGGTGGGCATTTTTTTAAAATTTTAAAAATTTTTATCGGTCTCATTTTTTCAGTCTTAAAATATTATAAAGTAAGAAGTAGACTAAATTGATTAATTAAAATAAAATAATCTTACTAATTATTTGGAACCGATAAGGGGATATGATATAAAATATTTAAATTGAAGATTCTCAAGCTAAATCTAGATTTTATATGCACATCACATATATTGTGCAATACCTTAATTACAACTCACTTATGACAAAAATATAATTAGAAAATCCATTTGAATCAAATTCTTAAGTTTGAACAACTTTTAATCAATATTTCTTATAGTGTTACATCAATCAACGATTCTAAGTTAAGGAAGAAGAAGAAGTGTATTACTCCATTTCCTTACCATAATCACATTTTTATTTATTAAAATATTAGTTACGTCTATTAATAAGTTTTAATTTATAAAATACATAATTTTATAACAAGAAAAATAAATATATCTTATAATATTTAAAAAAATTTATTAGCACAAATTAAATAAATAGAATGAGGAATTATTTTTTTAAAAAATAGAAATAGGATCTTACTTCTCTAATTTAGATCTTTGATTTAAAAAAATTAAATAGTCTTAATTTAAATATTAAATAATATTTTTTAATAATTAATTTTGTATTAGATTTAATATTTAGTAAATATTAATATTAAATATTAAATTTTAGTTATTAAGTTTTTATATTGATGTTGAAAAAAGCAGGTTCCACGAACCCCAAGCCCGCCTCGACAGTCCCATTAGGAATAAATAAATAAAATCGGGAGGCAAAGTGCATCGGCCTATTTTCTACGGTTGCCTCCTCGCTGTCGAAGTTTCCGATTCTCTTCCTCCTCTCGAGGGAGCGTCACGGCCCTTTCTTCCTTGGCGATTCTTCCGGTAAGAGCCTTTGAACTCCTTATCACTTTGTCTCTTTCGACTGCGAGAACAGAAATTGTTGTTCAATACCAGTCTTAGGATTTGTGTCCTCGCTCCGTTGTTCGATTCCTAGGGTTGTCAAATAACTTTACGCAATTCGATGTCACAATTCATGCTCTCAAGCTTCAGAGCGCAAAATTTTGAGGCTGGCAACTGTGTTTGCTATTTTTTTCCCTAATTTTTAAGATATAGTGTTGTATCGACTTAGGATTGATTTTGGCATTGGAATTTAGGGCGTTCTACAAATTGTGGAAGATTAAAAAGAAGAATAATTTGAGTTGGGGGATTTTTTTATCTAACAAGTGGTTTTTTTGTTCGTATTGGTCGGTTTGAGGGTAGTGGCTTGATATTGAAGCGGCTGAGTGGTTTGAGTGAGTATGTTTTGGGAAATTAGGGTTATATTTTCTGGTATTGGGTGCCAATAACCTGTCTGCATCGTATTGTTTCTGGATATATATGGCAGCGGGAAGATATGGGGTTTTTCATGATACTGAATTTGCAGACCGTGAGCCCAATTATGATACGGCCAGGCAGGATTCAGCTTATTCTAAGGATGAGTATGATCCGGTTAGGACAGACCGTTGGCTACATGTCCGTGAGCTAAGAGAGAGGGATAGGGGTAGGGTTAGACATAAGGATATTAAGGAGAGGGAGGTTGTAAATAGTGGTTACCGAACCTCATCTAGTAGAAGTGATCCTGGTAATAGTGATGGAAGTGGTAGAGGTCCGAGGATATGTGGATACTCCGTAAGGATTATGGAGCGTGAGCCAGGTGAGCTGTCGACTGATGGCTCTGATGGAGCTGACTCTGAATCACAAGTTAAAAATAATGTGGTCTCAAAGTTGGAGAATGGGACTGAATCCCCATTGCTTACTAGGAAAAGGAAGTTTTCTCCTATAGTATGGGATAGGGATGACAAGGAAGTGAAAGATTTGTGGAAAAGTAGAATTTTGACAACTACTACTATCTGCCGTCCTACACAATTGCTGGCAAAATCGGACAGCCAGCTACCTTATGTTGTCCCTGATGAGGATGTGCGAATATCACCAGTTAAAAGAGGAAGATCTCAGGACTTGCCAACTTCCCCATTAAGAACTTCTGCTGAGCATGGTTCAGCAGAGAATGCTTTGTGTGAGTCTCCAGTGAATATGAGGTACTCATCTCCTCAGAAGCTGCAGCAGAGCGAGGATAAGGAACAAGAACAGCTTGAAGATGAGGATTATATTCCCACCAGGAATATCTCAGCTTCACGTTGGGCAGGTGATGCTAACTCTCCTGCTGATGAAGGTGAAATTTCTGACGGTGAAGCTGTGCCTAAAAAGTGGGGCAGAGTACCCTTAACTGCATTGGAAACTAGAGTGAACAAAAGGTCCTATAGTCCTGAACTTGGAGAGCTTAAGGGAGAGGGATCTGGTGGAGCAAAGGCACGATCACTTGATTCTGAAGGGAGCATGCATAGTAGATCTTCCAGTGGTAATTGTGGTGTGGAAAATATTTCAGAGAAGGAAGAATATATGGAGATGGATGCGGAACACATTAGTAATGGAACCAATTTTAGCAAGTCAGATACAAATTCGCATGATGAAAATTATTCTGATGAAACACCAGAGCCTCCAGATCCTCCAAAAAGAACAGTCAATATGCTTCAAGGATGTAGAAGTGTTGATGAGTTTGAGAGATTGAATAAGATTGATGAAGGGACTTATGGTGTTGTATACAGAGCTAAAGACAGGAAGACCGGAGAAATTGTGGCATTAAAGAAGGTAAAGATGGAGAAAGAACGGGAGGGTTTTCCCTTGACGTCCTTGAGGGAAATAAACATTCTTCTTTCCTTCCATCATCCATCTATCGTTGATGTTAAAGAAGTAGTTGTAGGGAACAACCTGGATAGTATTTTTATGGTGATGGAGTATATGGAACACGATCTCAAAGGACTGATGGAAACAATGAAGCAGCCATTTAGTCAAAGTGAAGTCAAATGTCTCATTCTGCAGCTGTTAGAAGGGATTAAGTATCTTCATGATAATTGGGTCCTTCATCGTGATCTAAAAACTTCAAATTTGCTTTTGAACAACCAGGGTGAGTTAAAGATCTGTGACTTTGGGCTGGCCCGCCAGTATGGGAGTCCACTGAAGCCATATACTCATTTGGTTGTCACTCTGTGGTACAGGTGAGCTGCCCAACAAATTCCACTCTGTTTTAGGATAAGTATCTGTGGTTCTTTATTTGCTATTATTCCAATAAATATCTACTTGTTGGTTATTGTATTGATAAGATGATAAGGCATCAGAGACTGCTTATTTAACTGCTTGTGATTTATTTTGGTGCGATGCAAAATAACTTGTTTCCAGGTTGGGTTAATGAAAGTTATTATCTAGTGCTGTCACAGATTATTCTGTCTGTCAGAGGAATTCTTCCTTCTATCAGTATTTATATTTGGATTGGACTGTGTTGGAGGATCAAAGGTCACTGTATTTACAGTCATCTTGATTTGATCGGTAGAGATGGATGGCTTGTTTGGTTGTTTTTGTTCTGTTTGTCATAGTAGTAGTGTCTTTTGAGACCTCGACTACTGTTGGTCTTGTGTACAGCTGAGTGTGGGTGTCTGGATTGGCAGCATTAGCTCGCCCCCCCCCCCCTTTTTTCGTTTCCTCTTTTCTTGTGAGCTGACTGAGTTTGGGTTTCCAATAACTAATTTCTGATGCTAATAAGATTGTGTGGAGTTGTGAACCTCCCCAATCTCAACGTTTCTCGAATTTTTGCTCTTTGTGGGAAAGAGGATCTCATGGTTAGAGGTGTTCGTTTTTCAGGGCACCGGAGCTTCTATTGGGAGTAAAACAGTATTCAACAGCAATTGACATGTGGTCACTTGGTTGCATTATGGCAGAGCTACTGTCAAAAGAGTCATTGTTTAATGGGAAAACTGAAATTGATCAGCTTGACAAGGTACATCCGTCCACAAAAAATTAGAGATCATAGTGACGAGGTAGATTAGTAGGGCTTCATATCATGTTCATCATAATATAGAACTGCTTATTATTTTTGTTCAATTGTTGCAGCTCATGTGATTGCCTCTGCCTTATTAGTTTTTGTGGAATTACATGATTGCAGATATTCAGAATTCTTGGCACACCAAATGAGACAATTTGGCCTGGGTTTTCCAAATTGCCCGGGGTGAAGGTCAATTTTGTCAAGCACCGGTGAGTGTTTCTTTGTTCAGAATATATGTTTTTATTTTTAGTGGTACCCAAATTTTCTTACTTTCCACTCTTTTCCCAGGCTTCCAGCTTTGGGTGGTTCTGGTCTGGATTTCTTGCCTCATTGGTGAAGCTTTGAGTGAGTAGAGCATATCCTTTTGTCATTATTGACTGTTTTTTACATATTGCTTTCAGGTATAATCAATTGCGCAAGAAATTTCCAGCCACATCATTCACTGGTACTCCAGTCCTCTCTGATGCTGGTTTTGATTTGTTGAACAGACTCCTAACTTATGATCCTGAAAAGGTACATTATTATGTTTGATAGAAAGCAAGCATGCTTCTATCATGGTGTTTTATAAATCTAAAAACCATTGTGTCTCTGTTTGTAAGCTGATGAATCTAATTGATCATGTCTTGTGAAATAACAAGCAGCGTATAACAGCTGAAGCTGCTCTTAAGCATGATTGGTTCCAAGAAGTTCCTCTTCCCAAGTCTAAAGAGTTCATGCCCACATTTCCTGCTCAACATGCCCAGGATAGGTACTTAAGCTTTTCAAAGAGACTATTCCCAGAATTCTCCATTTATTTTTTGTTGCTACTTTTATTGTTACAATTTCATGTTATTGTTAGGCGCATGCGGAGAATCATGAGGAGTCCAGATCCATTGGAAGAGCAGCGGAGGAAGGAGTTGCAGCAAGCAGAATTAGGAGCAGGGGGCTTGTTTGGTTGACATGACCTAATTGGGTGCATAGTTCAATTTGATCTCGATGCTTTAAGATTTCTCTTAATACTCTTCAATTGGCATGACTGAGGTGAGAGGATGGATTGAAAACCCTTGAAGCATAGGTTGTGAAGCTATTTTGCTTCTTCTATCAGGCATTGCTGATAATTGGACCGAGAAGGCTATTCTTTTGCCTCCTGTTGAGATGATTCATTGCTGGCTAACCACGTTCTTCAGCTATGGTGATCATCTTGGATGCATTTTGGCACTGTCTTCTGCTCAAGGTTTGGCATAATGGAATTTCATTCTTGATGGATCAGGCTCAGTTGAAATTTGTGTATGTAACACGTTTGGTATTTTCAGTTGGTACATTGTAAACAATTCTTTTAATATTTGATTCTGAATACAGAAATCACTAAATTTACTGCTTATAATTGTTACATCTTTTTTAGTTTCTGATCATGCTTGCAAGAGATGGTTGTTGTAAATTTAGAGTTTGTTCTTTGTTATCATTGATGACAATTTAGGGGAGAGGCTGCCTGGGTCAATGGATTGAAGGCAGTATCTTACATTTCCACTTGCAACTACAAAATAGGCTACTGACCTAGCAGTGAAAGGCGAGCGAGCTGATCAGAATTGAAAGATGAATGAAATTGGTGGTAGTATCAATAAGTGGTAGTGTACTACTCACGAATTCATATTATCAGTCCCAACTGTATTCTTATCTATTGTGGGTGTAGTTCAACTATTCTGTGTATCAGAAAGAATGCATTAGATTTTCTCTCGCACTACAAAGCATGAGATCAGAAAGAAGATATAAAGTAAAATAGCTGATAGGACAGCAGATAAAGAACAAAAGTCATAGGGACAGCAAAACGAAAAATGAAGTCTAATATTCGAAAGTACCTCTTGATTTCGATTTTTGTTCAAAATTAGTCAAGGCCCCACTCAACAGTTCGAGCTTTAGGGATATGAAGGCACAACACAGTTGTTATTTCCGTCAACATCAGTCAGATGTCATTTTTATTAGTAGGAAGGGAATGGCTTTGTTTGATTTGGTTTATTGTGAGTGTGTTAAGGCATGATGTATGGTCAACTTTTATCATTTAAGAGTAACATCAGTCTAAGTTTGTGGGTTGTTATCAATTAGTGGAAAAGAAAAAGGTGTCTTTCATGTTTGAAGGGATGGAATTTGGTTTAGTTAGTTTGAAAGATTGCAGCAATGACAGTTTCAAATTTTTTAACCTTTCACACTTCCTCTTCTCTGTTTTGGAAATTTTTCCCCTCTTGGCATGCAATGGGTAAAAGTTCAGAAGACACTGCATTGGCATGTGTGTGGACTAGTGTGACCGGTAGAAATATCTTAAATATTAAGTGGTGAAAACCTAAAAGGGGTTGAAATTGCAAGTGCTAGAAGAACTTTTAGGCGGTGTTGAACACTCTTCTGAAATTGCAATTAAGTTTGGAAAGGGAAGAATCCTCTTTAGTGAGCAATACTGGACTTTGCCACTGATATGTGCTTCATCTTAGGAGCTGGGAACTACTATGCCGTGGATTTTCTGGCTGTGAGAGCTTCATTTCCTAGCTAGAGGTCATTTGTATAATCTACGTGCTTCCATTATGTTTGTCTTTCTTTATTTATTTTTTGGATTCTTGGTTGTATAATGAAGCTTTCTGTCTTCTTTGGCTTAATGTAGTATTTGGCTTAATGTGTGACAGTGAAACTCTGTAATAGCTGCTGAACTTTGTGTGACTTTTTTGTTTTTCTGCACATCACTGCAGTATTAAAGCCAGCAGGTTGAGGAGGTCACTTGCATCCTCTGGCAATTATTGAACACTCTCTCCATTGTGTTTTCTGTTCTTCACAAACTGTTTTTCTCCCACCTGAGGCAGTAGAGGTACCTATACAACCCATGTTTATTTAATTTCTAATTTATAGCATTCTTGTTAGACAATGTTTAAGTTAGCTGCCTTGTATGAAAAGGAGCACATGAATCTGTTGAAGAATCGAGAACTTTACTGTCTAGAATCTTATTGAAAAAGGATGAGGGATCTTTTTGCCTCTATATAAAAAAAAGTTAAAATCATATGCTGCATGACTAGCCCTTTCCTGCTAACTGGGTATGGCTCTATGGTTTAGCCTAACCGTAGAGGATTGATGAATCATTGTATAGTGGAAGTTCTAGCTAATTTCCAATAGTTCAGTTTGCTCACGATTTAAATTTTCTTAGAGACGTCAAAAGAAATGTTGTATTTCTGCCAGAAGGAATTTGCTGAAATGAGTTATGATGGTCTCTTGGTGACGACATATCTATGCTGTCCCGTCCTTGTACCCACAAATCCTCGTATGGTGAACTGTATGGGGGAACTCAATGTGTTTTGGCATGTTTCATGAATGATTGATTATTAAGAGTTGTTTCCAAAAGCCTCATTTACATACCAGTGTCTATGCAAGTATACAGCTTCCTCAATGCCTTTTTTCAAGATGAATGTAAGTACAGTCGGAATTTCCTCCAGAGTTTTTGCTGCTGAGTCATGATTTTTGGTTGATTGGGTTGCCACTAAAATATTTACGGATCTAGAGCAAATATACTTCTATATATTGGGTAATATATATTAATATCTAAAGATTTCAATATGGAGGCCTCAATATCGCGATATATGGCTGTAAAAGAGACATTGGAAAATATTGACTGGATTGACCAATGTTCAGACAGTAGTATAATACAGCTCTCAATCAAGTGGGGTCTTTTTTTTTGTTTTTTGTTTTTTTTTTTTGGTTATTAGGATGTTTGAATTCTTATAGATTCATCTCCAGGAAGAAACTGGACATGTTTTTCTTCATCCAACCTGAACAAGAATACGAAAGGAAAAAAAAACAAAGGCAAATAGGGCCGGCATCAGCATGTCATATGGCCTTATGACTTTGAGAATTGGTAGGTCTTGTTATTCATAACTTAGGAGAAGGATATACTGTTATTTGCTGTTGGTTTGATTTCATGCAAGAGAATGTTTCGCTGGCTGCAGCAGGACGTACTGCCATTGAAGTGGAATGGAGAAGAACGCAACCTAAAATTAGGTACAATTATTGTATTTTTCTTTCCTCGTCTTGTTTCTATTGAATTTTAGCATACTCCACTATCCCTACCGAGTGTGGGGTATGAGCCCTCAAATTTATCTACCCCATCTTGTAGGGGGGAGTGCAGCCCTCATAAAACTGGGTTTGGGACTTAGGTTGATGTTTTTTTCTTTTCGTATTTTCCATTTACATTGCAGCTAGATAAGGCAATGGCTTACCCAGAGAGCTGATATGGTCCTTTTATTAGGAAGACTTTTATATTTATCTAACAATTAGTATTGAAAGTTGGGCGGATAAATTACGGAAGCTGGATAACAGTTATCAAATGCAATTTTCATTATTAATCTATTCAATTTTTAATTATTTTAGGGGCTCTTTTGCCCTAGTTCCCTTCAAAACCCCACCTACCTCGAGAACTGATATGGTTCTTTCAGAAGACATTTATATTTATCTAACGATTAATAATAAAAGTTGGAGAAAATAAATAATAAAAGTTAAATACTTATTTAAATTATTTTATATAATTTTTATTATTTATCTATTAAACTTTCAATCATTGACAAGGCTATTCTGCTATGGTTTTGGAACATTTGATTGGATGGAGCATCCCAAGATATTTGATTGGAATTTTTAGATGAAAATAGTTACTCTGAAAATATATATTAAGAACATTACCATAAATAGAGGATATCTTTTATTATTGGAAAAATATTATTGGTTGTATACTTGTGGGAAATTACACTTACCTCATTTCCAAATCAAATAACTATATCTTGGGCATCCTTCTAATAAAATATTTACGTCAACGTATTATGATGTGAAATATAATTTTGTTTTGTTTTGTTCCATTTGCAATTAAATATAAATTTACAGACATCGAAGACGCTTGTACTAATTTCAACTTGTAATCTTCAGACGACCTTGATAGTGTGTCATGGTTAATACCGCAAACATCCCAATTAACCAGAAATTAATGGTAGGGATTAGAAATATCATTAACAGATAATATATTTTTACCATTTATTTCGTATGCAATCATTTAATCAAAATAATGGAGAATTTCTATAGATTGGATATGGTAAAATATAGAATCTAACCAAAATCATTATATGTAATTCGTAATATCTGTTGATTAAAAGACATTTCTATTAATTCTTAAAAAAAAAAAAAAAAAAACATTAACTAGGTAGATCCCATAACTCTAAGGGCCATCCAGTTTTTTCCCATGCCAGATTCTTTCTACAGCATATCTTGGAACTTTTCACATGCCGGCCAGATCATGACTGAGTCTACCACAAATTATGATTGACCTAATAATATTAGCCTCTGGATTGGCTTTATTTTGGAGCTCCGTGAATGCAGCTCTCATGAACGTCCATGCCATCAGTCTTAAGCTGTGATCAAATGATAGGGATTACCTTCAACGAGCTGAGTTATAGCTATTTATTTGCTTTACGAGCAAGAAAACGATCACGAGCCGCCTGGATTCTACTCTCCCGGTCATCAGGAGCCCCGGCATCAATTTCATCTTCCTTTGGCATGTCTTGATGCTTTCCGATAGTGCTTTCCTGGGGGTGGCCGATCCCACCACTGAGTCATAGACAATAGAAACACAGTTTTATAAGCAATGATATTACCAGATTTTGAATAGTGAGGTTCTCTTTAAAGCATTCGGTCAATCGACTAGGGCAGGTCCAATCAGATACCCCAGATACCATCTCAGGGCTCACAAAGGACCAGACACCGAGCTTCCTAACACCTCATCTCCCAACGTGAGGATCCCAGGACATATACAGCCCGGCCCTCCAATTGTTCCTACTAAATTCAAGCATCAGAGAAATATTTTGGTAAAACCGCCCAGCCCTTTTCACTTCCTGTGGCGATGTGCAGGACCTGGGTTGGAACCTCGGGTAAAACTCGAATACTGGTTTTCAGGCTTCTGGATCAAACCTTAATGTAGCTGTGAAGGGAGGAAAGGCTGTTTAAAAGTACATTATATTTTGGTTGCATTTATCCTTAAAACTATCATTTCACTCAGATTTCCCAGGTTTTTTGAAGAATCTAATCAATAATAATTTTTGGAAAATTTCCATAATACTATCAAAACTTTCAGATATAGAATAGAGCCTGATCACCTGAGTTGGCTGACGGTGAGATTTTCAAGCTTCTTTAAGATGGGCAATACCCATGACATCTCTACAGCGCACACATTGCGCATGAATGGACGAGATGTAGCAACCACCTCGTGGTAGACGACATAATTTGGAAGCATTCCTTCCTCATCTGGTTTAAGCACCGATGATGGATGCACCTAATAATAAAGATTGACAACAATTGCTTCTTCCATACTTTTCCCTTGTGGGTGGGAGTGATCAATCACAAGGTAAAACATTCCAGGAGAATGATTTCAGCAAGAAAAATTCTTCATCCCATTAAATGTCACCCATTCAAATGATTTTTTTGAGAATTAAACTTATATTAGTCAAAATCATAAAATTTAGAAAAACATTTGCAAAAGGCAATTTCGGAAAAAAAATATATATATTTGTACCTTTTAAGTTGAAAATGTTATATAATTTTCTAAAATGCAGAAAAAGATATTTTTAACTTGGTATTTCACCAATTTAGTTTGAAATTTTATGAATTTGGTAGGTCTATTTGAAAGTAAAAACAAATTAAATTGGATAATAGAATAGGTGGGGTGTGTAAAAACAATAGCAAATATGCTTAAACTTGCTACCTGAACAAGTTGAGACTTCAGTCCAATGGTTCGATAGCCATTGTGACGAATCATCCTCTCTGCGAGCTGATTAGCATAACCTACACATAAAGCCTTCCTCAAATTACTGTAATCTTGTAGCTTCTCTCTTTGCGCATGACTTCCTTGCACTTCCAGCGGCCCTATTTCAAGATAAAACAGTGACTTAAGCAAAGAAAAGGAGAAACAATGTACAATATAGAAAATCATCAAATCAAGTAGTTATTCCTGCATCTCAGTCCAGCTACGTCTTGGAGAGTTAATTTTAAAATGGAATGAGAATTTAGTGGTTGTTTTATGTTAGCAACGCATTGAACATCACACCTTCAAATATCACTCAAACGAAAACTCATGCAGGACAAACTATCCAAAATTTCACCCATATCATAGAGTAGCAGAGCAGACCTGCAATTAATTGAAGTGATTAAGGTATCTGTCTGGTATAATTGGCTTGCAGTAGGTGGAACAACGAACTTATTTGCCAAACATGAGGGTGGAACTTAATTGGAAAACCATCAAGCAAGATAAGGGAAGTGTAGAGCAGCTTTAGGAATTGGTTTTTCCAGGTCTTTTTCCCCTCTTCAGTGTCCCTCCATGTGCGCGTGTAGTACATTTTAGTCATCTTTTCTTCTTTCTTTGTTTCTTTGATTTTTTTGTTTATTTTATTTTTATTTTTTCCCTTTTTTGGATGGGTGGGGGAGGGGAATGATTAGAGAGTGAAATAGGAAACAAATGAGGAAGAGAAATTGTTCTTAACATTCCAAGCAGCACCATACTTGATTTCATGGATGAAAACATTGGTAGAAATGTATCGATATCGGAAGACTTTGATGCTAATATTTCCTAATACCGAAAATGAGTGATATATCAGCAGATTGGACAATTATGATTTATTTTTATTTTTCTCCATTTTGTTTTGCTTCTCTCTTGAAGCTTCAATCCACACACTGTCTAAAATCCCATATCTCATAAGAAGTCTAAATCAACATGTTTAATAAAGGAATAAAACTATGCATTGATCAAATTTTTTCAATGATTTAACCCAAATAATTTTAATAAAATTGATAAAAAGTCATCAAATAGGTAAATAGATGCTTGAAAATTGTCAAATTTCAGCACATAACTCATCTTTGATGTGATCACAAGAAAAAACTTACGCCTGTGGTGTTCAATATTGATATAGCCATAACCTATACTAATACTTTTGTCCACACTTAATAAAGACGCAGAAGATAACACAAAATAGAGACATATAGCAATCAGACAACAACTTGAGATTTGATATGCAACATCCGACAATTTATTGGTGGCATAACAGGCAATCTATAGAATGGGTTCCTAACCTTTGGCCAATTTCTGCATTATTTGAGACAATTGTTTCCGGACATCCTTGACAAACAACATTCCTCGCACCTACAATCAGAAAGTGACATCCAC
The DNA here is from genome assembly GCA_033239525.1 of Nepenthes gracilis. Lineage (NCBI taxonomy): Eukaryota > Viridiplantae > Streptophyta > Magnoliopsida > Caryophyllales > Nepenthaceae > Nepenthes > Nepenthes gracilis. Next base: position 5,024,575 of record BSYO01000033.1, read on the forward strand.
GTTATGCATATGAATATTAAAGCAATATGGAGAATTCGCCACGTCGTCCACTACGTTCATTTCCTTTACCATGCACCTGAATCGTTGGTTGAGTGTAGCAACGATGATAACTAACAAATGCTTATTAAATACTTCAGCAGATTTAGCTTCAATAGCCAAAGCATGTTAATTTTACTCATAAATCATGGTGAACGATGACAATGCTAGACTTTTCCTAGAGTCAATGGGATAGTGTTTCCTGATGATACCAATGAACTAAGTTATTCTGTCAAATGCTGAAGCATGAATATGACATGAATTTCTACAAGCCTTTTTTAAAAACAAAATGCACGACAAAACACCTGCAATCCATGAACTTTACACCATTCAGGATCATAAAGAGTTCTATCCCAGCTTTCATAGATCTGCAGCAATTGGATGTGATCACCAAAGCCTGAACCATCAGGAAGGTCTGCAGGAGCATGTTTCCTTTTCTTCTTGGATTCCTTACTGCAGGAAAACACAGCTACATACATTTAATTGAAATCAGGGAGCAAGGAAAACAATTTAGAAATACTATCAACAAGTGCTTACAAGAACTCATACTCAAAATGCAATCACAGCACAATAAAACTACTTCCAATGATAAAACTGAATACGATGCCCAACTATAAAGAACAAAAACTATAATGAAAAGACAATCATAGTAGGTTTCCAAATGCATGTCAAGAAGCTATACTACTAGGGTTGCAAATGATCTAAGCTGAGCTTAGACATGTTTAGTCTTGGCAAGGCTCTTTATCTATTAGGTTTGTTTAGCCACAGCCAAGCATGAGCTCAAGCTTACCTTGTTTGTCAAAACAAGCTAAAAAATGAGCCAAACTCATGCCTGAGCTCAAACAAACCAAGTTGATTCCCATAAACAAGACTATTCACATGTCCTTACCAAACTGTCTGTGAGACTCAGAAAATCAAGATAAGATAGGCCTGGCTCTCTTATTTGACAAGCTTTGAAATTAGACTCAGGCATCACTCATTTATATGAACAAGCAGGCTCGAATGAGCCCTCATTAAGCGGAGTCCTTTTCAAGCGGAGCCCTCATGGAGGCTATCCCCTAAGCAATTCACAAACTTCTTGGCTCATTTTTGTTGTTATGAGTGAATGAAGTAAAAAGACCTGGAAATAAAGAATAACCAAACAATTCATATATTGGCAGAAATCTTAGCTGTAAAATCCGTCAAGACAGCACTACCAAATTTACATAATGATAATCATTCTTATAGAGTTATAATATATTATAGGAATCCAGGAGTTATAACATATCATCTGCCATTAACAGACCATTCATGATATAGTTCAAAGATGTAATCCTCATCAACCAACCTGTAACCAGGAAGCAAGGTGGTCTCTGCTGATAACATCGCAGCAACGGTTACAGCCTGGGATAAGCATCCATTCTCATTTGCATCTATCAAAGTCCTTGCCAGAGAAGGCTCCAAAGGAAGTTCTGTGTAATATTTGGAAATATAATTATTAATGAATCAAATAGAGAGTTTTCAATGAGTAAATTTTCCAATGTGCACAGGAAGCTAAGTTGATAAAAATCCATAAATTACAAGTCCTGATAATGGAATTACAATCAAGATGAAACATAAGCCAATTATTTCAAGCATATTGATAGCAATAGAATCGCTGTTCTTCAATTCTTAAATAGATAATAGCAATAGGTTTGGTGCTTAAGAAACACGCAGATAAGAGTACAGTACCAGCCATAATTCGCCCAAATCTAGTAATAGATCCATTTTCATCAATGGCATCAATGAGATACAATTGCCTCAAAGCATCCTCTAGGGACTCATCTGCATCAACAAAATTCACAATGATGAAATCATTCTAAGCAAGAACTGAACCAACAAGTAGAACTACTTAAGATACATCATCTTCTTTGCTTTTCCACTTTTTCTCAAATAGGATGCCAGAAGAGGGTTAGGAAACAATGGTTGGCAACTAGTAAGTATCAACAAATTTCAGGTAAATTGTATAGTAAAAGCAGGGAAAAAAAATTCTTACAGGAGGGAGGATCAAGATAGTCAAATTTAAGAATATCTATATCAGGAAGATCCAAGGATTTCAAATGAAGAACACTTCCAGCAAGAGAAGAACGAAGAATCTCTGGAACCGTTGCATCCAGGAATTCCTCATGGTAGACCACAGATGGGTATAAACGGTAGCATTTCCCAGGCCGAGTTCTTCCAGCACGTCCTGCACGCTGGTTGGCTTGCACCCTGCAATGACAAACTTGTACAACAGTTGTAAGAACAAAAGAACTATGTACATCCCCTCTTTTCTATTTTTCAAATGATGGCAATAATATTTTTCAAGTAAGTTCCTCTCATCATTTTATCCTAATCCAAGGCCATTATTAGAACTAAAGAATACCATACATTTCACCAACTTACATAGGCTATAAAAATTAATTTGATTACAAACATAGCAAAAAGAAGCATACTTCATCATCAAATTTGATTAAAAAAAAACATCCAATAAATCCAAAAGACCAGAAACTCCATGCCTTGACATTTCAGCTCGGAGTTTATGCTTCATTCTCAATATGAGACTACTGACTTCCTGCCTACATTATTCTTGAAATGTCAATACTAGTGTTGCGGAAGGGACCCCAAGCAACACCACCAACACAATAGATTAACCAGGGGAACTAGCTAAAAAGAAAAAATTCAACTGGCACTTTCATGTCAAGTTCAGGCATCTGACTCCTTTGCCATTTTACCTTGCTGCAAGATCTGATCCCGTTGCCTACTCTTGGAAACAAAAATGCAAAAGAGGAATGAAGGGCTTGCCAGGTTTAAACAAAAATACAAAAGTGGAATAAAGGGCTTGCCTGGTTTAAAAGTGCAATAATTACAGACTCTTGTTTCTTTAATCTCCCAGAATCTTTGTAGCTATAAGCTCCAATATGCAAACACCAAACTAACACTATTTCACATGGGCCATGCATATCAATATATGAAGCTGGATATGCAACCATCAGTCCCCTAGGCATTCACTTGGAACAGTTGAAACTTCAATCCCTCCAAATATGAGAATTATGTTACTAGTCTGGACCAATTATGCACACAGGCGAGGACTCTAACAGGTTTTGGGCGACTGTGGGATCAGAGGTGGTCTTGGGCAGTGATGAGGTAAATTAGAGAGAGCAGGAGGATTACTAGTGGCAGCAGTGTGCATGGTGGTTAGCCAATGTTTGCTCCATCTAGTGATGTGAGATTTTCGTAGTGGGGGTGAGAATTGGAGAGGTAAATTGGAGAATTGGCTTATGGGTATGGTCGTTGGGGGTGGTGGGAATGCCAATAGGCAATTGAGAGTTCAGTACATGGTCGGTGCTGAGGTGGCAAGAAATGGTTATAGACTTCCATTGTATGGGAGGGTTTGGGAGAAAAAGGCCAGAAGTGACATGACTACCACTCTTAGGGTAAAGAATTCCTTGCATTCAGGAGTAAACATTAAGAGGGGTAATATTTTCATCACATCCCAGATTTCCTATGCTCTTTCAAAGGCACAAAAAGCATCAAGGCGCAAAAAGGTCCCTAGGGATAAGCGCAAGGTACAGGCTTGGTGGAAGTCAGGTAGCCTTTTATGACTTAACTTATAGGCTTAAATGGCTTCATCATCTTTATATGTCACTCTAAGTTAGAATTTTCATTACAAACTCCAATGGAGCTCTCGTGGCACTTACAGTTTAATGTTCACACTATTTCTTAATTTAAAAAACTTTATAGACGAAGTTACTCTAACAATTTTAGCTACATAAAAAGAATCATCTTCAAATACAATAGTCCTATCCATTTTTCTAATCAGCCTCTCTTATTTTAATCCATCCTAATTTCACAAACACCAGATTTATATTAAAAGAAATAATTATAATTAATAGCTAATTTAAGAAGAAACAATTTAATTTTTTGTTTTTGGAAAAAAATCTATATGGTGCTCAAAGCTCCCGCCATAGAGCCTAGCAATGAGCCTTGCAAAGGTATGTGAGATGCCAGGGTTTGAGCCCCGATTTAACAAGGTAGATCAAATGTGCCTTAAGATGGAGAGGTTGAACCTTAAGTTTAGCTTTATAATGGATCTGGCTGCTTCAGTTTTCCTATATTGGAGAGGGAAGGGGAAGTGGCTGCAGCCAGGGGGTGAGACAGAACACATCCATTTAGCACATTAAAGCTCCCTTACCTTCCTAAATGCATTCGGAATTTCAACTTCTTAATCCCATTGAATGACTTTCCTGATCCCATCACAGTCCTGACAATACCTAACGGATCTAGGAACCTCCTCCTGAACTCAAAGCTCTCATTTGCAAGAATCCAAATAATTGTAGAGGTGCCACCAAATTTAGAAAAGGATTCCAGGAGGGCATTTAAGCATCAAAAAGACTTCTATCAACAAAGTTGACCAACTCTTAACAATTTTACACTATGAATCCCAAAATGAGGAGTCTAGAGTCTTGAGCCATCTTTCTACAAAGGACTGCAGTGATAGCTCTGTTGTTTCAAAAGCCTGCTATTTCTTTTCTATCATGCGGAATAAGAGAGGCACCCTTCTCTTTATAAATGCCTGGCCTTCTTTTCGGCTTTCCTCCCAAGCCAGACATGGGGGAGAAGCCCTCAATTGAAGCCCGTGCAAGATGTAAAAAGTTTTTACCAATTATATTAGGCATGTTTCAACAGGTTCTCCTAACACAAAGTGCCTAGAAAACACCGAAAAAATGGAAATCAAATCCAGTCGCACCATCACATATCTCTGGATTTACAACTACAAAAGAGAAAGATGACAACTAAAAGCAATGACTGACATCATTTTAGCTTCAGTTGCTAGTCCATTTCAGCTATGTATCTGAACAACAATGAGATGTACAGAGAGGTAAAGCCTTCCTTCTAGTTAAGATTTTCCATTCTTTAAGCATATATTAAGAACGACAGAAAAAGGAGGCAATTGCTGTTTACCGTGCCAACATTCTTCAACTGCAGTAATGTAATTGGAAAAAACTAAAGTGGGGACTATATATGTCTATTTTATTACTCTCTACCTCAAAAGAAAACTTCCTCCTACATCCCTTTGCGTTAAGACTGACTGTTATACCGTCATCTTTAGTTCAATAAACTGGGTCACTCATACAACAAAGATCAATCACAGATGCAAAGCATCTCATTCCAGTTACTAAAAAATTTCCAGAGGTTTATTATGAAGGTGTCATAATTTATATATTCAAAAGACAGAAATGTGAAGATGTAGATGTTTCCAAAATCCTTGTAAAACAGCATTTAGAAACCATGCTTGTATGAGAAAAGGGTTTTGGACTTTCGGCCTATATAAAATACCTAATCCTCTGAAGACAAAAAATGAATTTCACCATAAAGTGCCTTATAACCATCGCCAACTCTGAGGCCTTGTACGTTGCAAGAGATTTGTGATAGATAAAGATAGGACTAGGAGTGATAACATGTTCAGTGTTTTGCTGTCAATTCTGCTTTGTTGACATTGAAGAAAATTGTGGTGGATGGGAGAGGAAAAGGAGGAAAATAGAGGACAGGAGAAAGCAAATCGAATGGAACTATAAAGACTAATTATGGTTTTGCAAAAATAAAATGGATCTCTGGGGCTCAAGTTTATTTTTCCAGCATTGACCCAATTTAAAGAGTTTTATTTTTTTGCTTAATTCGGCGCCTGCTTACCCATGCAAATGAATTCTAGTTCTAAAGGCTAAAAGTTTGTGGTTAATTCCTTGATCCATGAGCAAGAGAGTGAGGATGAGGAATTTGCTTTGAATAATGGAAAAAGGGATTTGAGGAAGAAGATAACCAACCTAGTGACAGCGACGATGAGAAAGAAATAGTTAAAATGGTGTGAAATGGGATATAATCCTTAAAGAGACAAGGGATGTGAGATCTCATGGCAAGAGGCTAACCCATGAAAAAAAGGAGGTGTGCTACCCTCAACATGAGAGCCATGACAAGAAAAAGTATGAATACTTGGCAGAACTGGCACCAAAAGTATGAAAAGAAGCGCCTATTTACTCTTTACATAACTAGTATTTACCAAAAAAAGACAAACTACATATCTATAATCAACATAAATTTATTCATAAATATCTTCAATGCATCTCAACAAATCCATATAAACGTACTGCATTGCATTTTGTTTTCACAAGTAAAGAACCCCATGCGAAGACTATCTCCGCAAGTCTCTCGAAGAAAATTAGGGAATACAAGAACAATATATATTGAACAAAATGAATATATGGGCAGATAAAGACAAAAGGCTAATATACATTGTAAAGCAACAGCAAGTACCAAAAAGTAGCCAAATACTGCAAGAGATAAAATAAGGCATCAAATCTTTACCTACTTATTTGAACAACATCAAGAGAATACATGCCAGTTGAGGGATTGTATTGTCGTTGCTTGACATATCCCGAATCAATGACATACCTAACATTGTGTGCTTGCCAAGTCAATTTGATAAAGTTGATATCATCAACAAGATTTAACAAAGGTGGTTTGAATAAAATATAAAATAAATTGATTAATCCAGTTTCCAGGAAAAGAATCATTTCCATAAGCAGAAAAGAAAATCACAATCCAGTATGTCCCAATTTGACCTAGGTCTTCCAATATATCACAATTTGACAAGGTCTCTTCATCATTTACTTCATCCCACCACAAAATAAAGACGGATTTGACCATTCCAGCAAACATATTTGACAGCCTTCACAATCAACTTATTCAGAAATATTAGAGGATCATCCAAGTGTCCATTACAAAAAATAATCCCATCATTAGTATAGATATACTGGAGGACTTCATCATCCCATCGAAAAGAACAAACTCCGCATCCACACCATAAAAAAAACACACACACACACACAGTCGGACCCAAAGTTCAAAGCACATAATACAGCAACAAAAGGGAAACAGAGAAATCAATAAATCTTTGTTTATTGGTGATTTTCACAAATGACAAGAAAGAGTGCACCATGTATTTAAAATAAAATTGGGGGAAAAGCATTGTGGAATATGCACTTCAAAATACCAGCTATGTTATCTAGTGTTACATATTATGAAAACAATGTTGTTTACTCATATTAGGATCTCAATTAATTATAAACCAGGCAAAAGAAAAGGTTTATAATACATAAAGAACACTTTTATGAATATCATATTAACGTATTATATGCCATTGGTACTATTATTATTGCCCCAAGCATTCCGCATATCTGCCAAAAGATTTTCTCTCAAGGTCAATGCATACAACAAAACTGGTGAAGATGTAATTTTGGGGCAACAGGGGAGGGGCAAAAGGCCTGACAGTGCAGCAAATGCAAATTAAAACATGAAGAAACAATAAATATATTTTATATGAAAACGATCCTTACATGCACTTTCTTTTGGGAAGTGAGCACCACTGATTTAGAAATTGATCAGTAAACAACCACAAAAACTGCTTAAAAAGGGCAAGGAAGAAAAAAAATCAAGAAAAGAGATGATAAACTAGACTGAACTTAAAGTAATTACTTAAAGTCAGATCTCCTTACACCACACCATCAATCGTCAAAGAAGTTTCAGCAATATTTGTCGCAACAATAAATCGTCTACAATTAGGAGGCGGAGGACTGAATACACGCACCTGCAGATTCACACAGAACATAAAGGATTAACACCAGGGAGAACACCAAGCAGATATTACTTAACCACCACAAATTTGACAAAATCAAATGTAACAAACCTGACTGAAACCTGGACACAAATTTGATAAATCTCGACTTTCACTAGACAGTAACATTACAGAAATAATGACATTAGAAATAAATAAGACTTCTAAATCAAATCCAAAGCAGTGATCTCTGCAAAGGAAATTTGAACTTCAACACATGATCCGATTCCCATTCCTCAAAAACACAACTTTCCAATCACATCCTGGAGAGAACCACTCGACAGTGTAGCCATGTACAGAGGAACACACGCCAATTTCCAACATTTAACACACATACTGGGCACCACACATTGACGAGCATAAGCTTCCCTAGACATCTACCAGGAATGATTGACAATCCCAGGTAATCCTCTAAGCAAATAAAGGGAAAAAGTAAACAGAACTACACATGCTGCTCTGGGAATTACGGACAACGTATTGATTGAGGAAGGCTTAGAAGCATAGACATCTCTGTCCCATGAATAAATAGAAAAAGACAAAAAGAACCCTATTCATGTTTTAAACGTTGAGGTTCTTTAAGCTCCATCAAACACAAATAGGGAAGAGAAAACAGAAGAGAAAACAGAAGGATGTACCTGCATTTCAGGTGGCAAGGAACCATGCAGAGGAAGGATTATGGCATCCATACAAGATCCTTCCTCCAGGCTTCGAACTCGCTCTTCCAGCTTTGACACCAGTTTTTCTATATCATCCTATCAACCAAAAGATAAATATAATTATCGACTGCTTGGCAACACAAAAGTTATTAAGAGAACATCTCACACAAAGCAGAAAACAATTTGCTGACCTGCCCAGTCATGAATATCAAGACATCTCCTTGGGGCTCTTGAATATGTATATCTATAAACACAGTCAGCATTTTTTACAACTTCACAGTAGTATCAATCAAGATAAAGAAAATGATGAGTTTTAATTTAAAGAATAGCATGTAAACAGCAGTATCAACCATACCAATAGCTTTTTCCAAAGCAGACTCAAGATAGCTTGTAGGGCGTTCTGTACTGTAGAATACTTCAACAGGAAATAACTTTCCAGGCACATTCAATACAGGGCAGCCTGAGAAGAACTGCGATACTTTTTCCCCATCAAGTGTTGCAGAAGTAATCAAAACCTTTAGATTTGATGCACGCATATGAACTAATCGTTTCATCAATCCCAATAAAATATCCCTGTTCATAAATGCAAAAATTCAGATGTCCACTACAAATATGAAATAAAACTGTGAAAGTACATAAATTGAAGGCCGCTAACATGCCACAGATCATGCAGAAGACATTTGAAATTTTCTGTTCATCCAGAAATCAAGAGTTTACAAGCATTGCAATAAATGAAGCATATAATGAAATAAGAACATGCAAAGCATGATACATTGCTAAACAATTCTTACGTGTTTAAGCTCCTTTCATGAGCTTCATCCAAAATTATTACAGAATATGAACTCAGCTCTGTGTCAGACAGACTTTCACGAAGGAGGACGCCATCGGTAAGGTATCTGCAGGTCTCATCACCCCACAGTTGGGGAACAATAGATTATATTGTCAGAGAGTACTGATTTTTGTAATCATATATTTCAGAAGTAAAACTTACTTAATACATGTGAGCTCTGAAGTTCTATCTTCGAACCGAATAGCATAACCCACTTCCTCCCCAAGCCGGACTCCAAGCTCCTGTGCAACGCGTCTGGGCACAAAAAAAGCAGCAAAAGGAAAACATACTAATTCTATGGATCAAAGATTTAGCAAACCAATATCCAAAACACATCCTATTCACAGCTATATATTCATAGCATGGATGAAAATATTGATATTGGCATTGACATTAGTTACGGTCATATCGGTATCGGACATATTGGACAATATATATGGTATCGAATATATCAAATAGAAAAAATTTTTTAAAAATTGTAAGCTAATAAGGTCATATCGGTTGATATATCAGTTATATTGGCCGATATGAAAATATATCGCGATATTTGTGCTTATCAGAAGGCTTGATACCAATACATATTAACTAATATATATCATATCGGCTGATATTTTCATTCATGATCCATGTATATTCACATTATGAAAATCATCAATAATCCAATTAAAATGTGAAGATGGCAAACGCACTACCAAAAGAAAAAAAGATGCTAAAATTGTGAACGATAACATTGGATTACTGATTGATAGAGAGAGAATGCAAAAGTGAAATTTTAGGAAGATATCTTGCAATGACAGTGACACAGTAAGAATGTGTACCAATATATTCTTCGATCATATGATTGGTAACTTCTGCTAAATGTCCAAGTGATCATGAAAGGAAAGAAAAATCAAGAGAAAATAATAAGCATTTAGACAGTGAGAATATGCATTGCTCAAACAGAGGTGAAAGGGGGACATTTCAGCTTAATAGAAGCACTGATGATGTGCCTTCTGCTTACTGTTCTTTTACTTATTCGTGCATTTATTGCTTTATTCTGCACTCCTACAGCTAAATCTATTACTCAATCCCATTTTACCCTTTGGGAATTGTTACAGTGAGAATATGCATTGCTCAAACAGAGGTGAAAGGGGACATTTCAGCTTAATAGAAGCATTGTTGATGTGCATGGCATTATTGCATTCTGCACATGCATGCATGCACGCAGCAGTGAAGTTCATTAATAGAAGCATTGTTGATGTGCCTTCTGCTTACTGTTCTTTTGCTTATTCGTGCATTATTGTCATCAAACTAGCAGAGCAGACCCAAATGCTTTTTCTATGGAGTTAGAAGACAGAAGGAAAGCTGCTATTATCATTAGCTCTTGCTTTGTGTTTGGATGGTATAATACACTCACGATAGTGCTATTAATACTAAGAGTTTTAAAATGACCGTCTTTAGCTTTTGGTAGGAGAGAGCAGACATCATAATTCACAGAGATATAGTACCATCCAGCAGCAGACAGCAGGACTCCTCCTGGTTGGATGGAAAACATTAGGAAATGGTTCTCCTTCATTTGGTTCATATTTTCATGTATCTATAGGAGTAACATATTTACCTAATTTTTATGTCACTCCCAACCAAAAATAGAAATGCAAAAAATGACCTATGTCAGTTATTTACCTAAATTATTGGAAATGACATAGTTACACTACATTATGAAGAAAGGGGTTATAAATTATAATAGATACAACATGATCCTTTTGTCCCTTTCAGGCAATTGGAAAATAATGAAATTGTGAATACATTCAAGAAAATTACTTATTTACATAATACCACCCTAATTCGTCTTATTTCATGATATTAAGGATGTGATATGCTTACAAGGATGAACCTGATATGGACTGTTCCAAATTAGAATTTGATGGGTCTAGCCACCACATGGGCCGATCTAGTCATAACGAGGGCCGATCCAATAGTCAGCCTATTAATCAACGAAGTCCAACGCAAAACAAAGCCCAGAAATAGTCCAACCGGCCCAGGAGAACCAACAGCCCAGAGTCAAGGGGTAGCCTCTGTGGATGAGCCAATCATAGCAAAGTCCACCCTCCACCTTAGCAATAGCAGTCTAGCAGCGTAGAAGATGCTGGCACAATGATTCTCAGCCAATGGTGACAGCAGTCAACCATGGGGAATTGTTGTATTCACCAACCAACGATAGCCCAGCTAACCCATACGAGAAGCAACCCGGCCCCTGTTGGCCACCACCAGCCGCGGTCATGTCACCGCCACAAGATAACATCTAACACAGTGACTTCCGTCAACACTCCAGTGGCCGGAGAATCCTGGTGGAACACCTGTCGGCAATCTTGGCGCCAAAACTTTCTTCACGAAGTACTATAAATTTCATCACTCTTTACAAGATAAGGAATGGAGCAATCCCCCATGAAAAAACACCCTCGAGCGAGACATAAGAGCTAGAAAGAACCAACCTCTCTTTCCCAACATAGCTCTTTCTCCTCCTCACGAGAGCCATGCCCCATCAAGTGCATCTTAATGAGCCGCTCACCGAGTGCAATACGTAGGAGCCCAGTCCTCCACCTCCCCAAGCCGCTCCCTGCCAAGCACACTCCAGGAGCTCAAACCTCCTCTCACGATCCCCGCATACGAGCATTATTGTATTCTTTTACATCCTCCTTACATCTTTTTATTTTCCTGAGAAAGAATACTAATTTAAGTGTCGAAAGATAAACCAGAAAATGAATCCCGCCAATCTCTGACCTCTTGTTTGTAATTTGTGGTGCGCAAGTTCCAGGTTAGCAGAAATGGAGACCAAACTTGCTTCTATCAGCAGAAAATCAGGTGACTCCCTAATCGTACCATAACCCGAATACTATTCTTGAACAAAAATCCAAAGAATGGGAACACAATTTTCACTTTTATTATGATAGTTATTTTTACAGTTTTAAATTTTGATTTGAGTTATAAAATTACATTTACTATATGGAGGATCAAGTATTTTACTTTGTTAATAATAGAATGCATAGATAATATGGTGGAAAAATGACTTCCATCCTACAGATGAGATGTCAAATTCCATTATTTAGAAATTTTGTTAAATAAGACATGAAAATATTTTCCCCAACCATAATTTCCATCAAACCAAATCGAGATATGTCAACCAGTTAGCCTTTTTGTATACTTTTTGCTTGTAACTCTAGTAGATGCAGCAGTCTTCTGCAGAATAATATTTAAAAATATTTTCTTCCACAGAAATCATTTCCAATGGAAAGTATTACCTCTACTAAACAAATTCCAGAGTTCAAATGCCAAATATAAAATTCGAAGCAATTCCCTCTAATTATTTGAATTCTTAAAAGATATTAATGGGATTTGGTACAATCTTGGGTTGGCCGGCACTTTCAGGGCTGACCGAATGGAACCCAATCAGCGCGATTGAATTTGGGGACCAAGCTGCTCATACCAAAGGACCTTGGGCAAAGACAGTGATCTCAGATCAAACATCTAGTCTAGTCAAAGAAACAAGGCCAATACTGGCTATGACTTCAACATTGGAAAGCAAGGATTCCCACTGGCACAACAGACTGTTGGATTTTGAGTCACTCCCTCGTGAGTCTTATACCTGTTAGAAGTGTTGTTTTTACTTTCGGAGCTATCAGGCATTTTCGTGCAATGTTGACACAAGATTGCTCAAACGAAACTGTTCGTGGATGGTTCCGTGAAAAGATCGTGAGCTGACAACTTAAGCACTAAGCTAAAATTGATTTCTGTTAGCTATCCATGAAAAGACCTCTGGCTAGCTGCCTAAGCACCAAGACTGAGAGCATTTCTAGTGGTACAACGTGAGATAGCCGTGGGCTAACTGCTCAAACGATCATGTAGGATATAAAAGGCCTGGTTCTGGTTTAAAGGCATAGAAAATATCATTTTAACATAAATGGCCACCGCATGAAGAAAGAGAAAAGAGAAAAAAGGAAGATATTCAGCATCCAATTAATGCCCGATTCAAGTTCCATTCTTTGCTAATTCGGATGTGTTGCTCTAGTATTATTTTCTAGGATGTCTTCATGTTTAGTTGCTCTTTTTTTCCATATATTCTCATCTAGTGGGGTGCTAAGTGTGTTGGAGTTATACTCAATTTTCTATTTACATCGATTGTCATAAAAGGATCTTAAAGGGGGTTATATTTGTAATCAAATACTATTATAGCAAATTTCTTTTGAGTTTGTCCTGTAGTCTCTTAGTTGAGAATGATTTTTTTATATTAAATATTATTATATAACTTGTTTGTATTTGATTACGTAATTTTCGTTCCTTATACTCTCACGGTGTTTGGTAGCCAACAATTGATAGGGGATTCGGGTATTCATTTCCACAGCGCCAATTGTGTGCAATATTTTTGTTCCCAAGGAATCCCAACAAGTAATATCAAAGAGCATATTTTTTGATGTGAAAACTATAATTTGATAATGTCGACGTCAAAGGATTTACCATTTTACATTGAATAATTTAACGGATAAAATAACTTTATTCTTTGACAACAAAGAGAGAAATAATTTATCCGGGAATGAATAGTAAAAGTACTAGGAAAGGAAAATAAACTAGAGATAATAAAGGATGATGAATGGCAAGTTGTGAGAGATTTTATTAATTGCACGTTAAAGTTATATCTTGCGAATAATACTTTTCAAGAAATCATCGGTTTGTCAGATCTAGCGAAAGTCTGGATGAAACTTAAGGATTGGTACAAGTTTAAGCTCTTGATAACGAGATTGCATATGAAAAAGCAATTCTATTGTCTCAATTGTCGAAAGAGGAAACTTCAAAAAGTATTTAGACGAATTTAATTGGATCTTAATATAAATGTCGGCACTTTATGAGAAGATTAATGATGAAGACAAGGCGTTAGTATTGCTGACTTCATTGTCAACCTCATACAATCGTACTGTTACGACGTTATTATTTGAAAATGATACGCTCAGTATTGATGAGAACATCAATTTATTACTTATGAGCAAGTCTAAGTGAAGAAAAATGATGAGGTTTCAGGGGAGCCAAGTGTCTTGATGTCCACTAGCAATCAGGGGCAGGGGAGATCAAGAGAGAGAGAGGTGGCAAATTGAAGATGAGTAATAGCCAGTCCAAACTCAATGACATCAAGTACTTCCATTGTGACAATAGGGGCCACATAAAATAGGATTGCTTCAAACAACAACAGGAGAAGGAGGGTGTAGCAAGTAGCAAGAAATGAGGAATAATAATGGTAATAATCAGGCCTCTACTGCTACCTACGGAAACCTTGTAGTCGTTGATGTGGGAAAAACATGGAGCTTTATAGGCTACAAGATGAATTAGGTGATGGATAAAAGATCTTCACACCATGCGATATCAACAAAGTCCCTTTTCAACATTTATATGCTCGGGGACAACTGTGTATTGAAGATGGAAAATAATAGCTCATCGAAAGTAGTGGGCATCGAGAACGTCAACTTGTGGACAAGCAACAAGATGAAACTCGTGTTGAGGCATGTGACATGCTCTAAACACTTCAGTTACCAAGGGTGACACTAAGGTGATTAACGGGTGGTTTGATCAAGATGGTGGCAAGAGGCCAAAGAGCAATGTAAGGGTGACTAATGCTACCACGGTGAAGATGTCAAAGGGAAGTAGCAATACTTCATGAATTTTGGTGGGATGAAAGAGGGTGTTGTTCAAACTTGTAGAAGCTGATATCGAGATCCCCGTAGAAGGGAAGTTACCAGAGGAAGAGGTCATAACGGCTCACAGGATAAACGGGGTTTCCCACAAGGTCGTGAGAAGAAGTTGGTTGGGTTTTTGGTTACCGTATTGTGAGTTTCACTCTAATTGGTTTTTTACTTTTGGAGTTATCAAGCATTTTTGCATGATGTTTGCATGATGCTTGTGCGAGATTTGCTCAAGCAAAACTGTTCGCGATAGGTTCTATGAAAAGACTGCGAGCTAATGGCTTAAGTGTCAAGTTGGGGAGGATTTCCAACAGTTATTTGTAAGAAGACTAGAAACTAACTGCTTCATGTTAAATTCAAATCAAACCATATAAATTTTTATATAATTTTTCATGCATCCTCAAATTTTTCAATGAATATGGTGAATTTAGTTTGAATTTTAGTAATATAAAAAAATCAAATACCCAATTATGAAAGGTAGAGACTTTCAATATATAATAATGCCAAAAGCCCAAAATTCTCTATATGAATGAATAAATTTTAAAGATCTTCTTCCATATTCAATTGTTGTCTGTTATTACTGGTTGCTTACTTATATTTTCGCACTTTTAATTAGTAACTTACTTGAATTTGAAACACTCGGCAATGGTACATTTTGTGGTTCCGTCCCGAGATCGACTCTAACACTTAAGTTTGATTAGGGGTTAGCTTGGTTGGTGTCTGGCTTCCAATGGGAACGGGCGGTTGTCCAATTTTATGGCTATAAAATTCGAATTGTGACAGTTGGTATCAAAACCTGGCTTATGAGATGAGCCGTAAAAAAGGCATTGGCTTTGGAAAAATCTCATCAGTGGGATACCCCATTGTAAAAGAAATTAAATACCCTATTGTAAAAGTTGAAAACTTTCATATTAATACTAATGACCAAAGGGTCAAAAACTTTCTATATAGGAGAATGAATTGTAAAAGTCTTCTTCTATATCCAATTGTTACCTGTTGCTCCTGAATGCTTGTTTGTGTTTTCACACTTTCAGTTACAACTTACTTGTGTTTGAGATATTTGATACTTGTGTACATTTTATAATTGTATCTCAAGATCGACCCCGGCACTTAAGTGTACTCAAGGATTAACTTAGCTGGCATCTAACTCCCAATGGAAATGGACGGACCACACAGTTTTATGGCTATAAAATTTAGATTGTGACACTTAAGCGCTAGGATTGTGAGGATTTTCGGTGGTACATCACGAGATGGCTGCAAGTTGGCTACTCAAGCAACCACATGGGATATAAAGGCATAGCTTTGATTTTAAAGCATAGAAGATATCATTTTAACACAAAAGGCCGCTGCACAAAGAGATAGAAGAGAGAAAGGAGAGAAGAAGAAGATGCTTGACATCCAATTGAGATCCAATTCAAATTCCATTGTTTGTTAAGTTTGGGTACATTACTCTAGTATTGTTTTCTTAGATGTACTACTATTTGATTGTTTGCTTTTTCCATATATTCCTCTCTAATGGGTTGTTAAGTGTATTAGGATTATATTTAATTAGTTATTTATACGGATTGTTGTGAAAGGATCTCGGAGGGGATTCTATTTATAACCAGACACTATTATAATGAATTTTTTTGGTATTTGTCTTGTGATTTTTTCCTTGACTAAGAAAAATTTTTCACATTAAATATTATCATGTAACTTGTGTGTGCTTGGTTACATAACTATTATTCCTTGTGCTCTCATGGTGTTTGGTGGTCAATAATTGATGGAGGATTTGAGGGTTCATTTTCGCTGCATCAATTCTGTGATTGTTTTTATTTTCAACAAATCCCAACACAGACTTGGGTTGAGTCAACCTACAAAGGAGTCCATTGTGACAAGCAAATAGGTTCACACAAGCCACCTCCCCTGATAAACATTGCTTGTCCCATCATAAGAGCAAAAGCAAGGCGAGGGCAAGCCAACTACGCAGATATGGATATAAAAACCCGACCTTAGTAGAATTTAGGACATCACCTTAGGTACTGTCATATTGGATATAAGCAAAGTACCAACCTGATCTCCCAAAAATCATTATGACCATGGCAAGGCCCTCTACCCCTTCGACAGCTATAAAAGTGGAAGGAGATGAAATAGGTGAGAGATCCATCTTTTCTTGTGTATGGACGGAGGTTTTCGAGTAATGCCAACAACTCCGTTCCTTGCCAAAACTAGTTAGCTGAATGACACAGCCCTTACGTCGAATCCGCAACCAAGGCCCTATCCTACTACTCCAAATCATCCATCTTAAATATATTACTGTGGACTTGGGTACAAGAGTGATCACTCGAGTGATGCCTAAATCTCTCGCCAACCATTATCCTGTTTATTAGTGTATTCAGATTCAGGCATCATCCAAAAAGTCTCCGTTATTGGGCAAAGAGTAAAAGCAACAAATCTTAGCATAACAGATTTTAAGGCAAGCACCCCGAGGATTCATGTCTTTGTCCGTATGTAAACATTTTGCAAGATTTTGGTCCAGCACGAGTAGTTTCTGCTTACCTTGCGACGGAGACAGTGGCGACACGGCGGGGCTGAGTGACTCCGATTATACCGGCTTTAGCATAACCTCTCCTGTAAAGCATCTGAGAGAGCTGAGTGCTCTTACCTGATCCCGTCTCGCCAAGTATTACTACAACCTGGTTTTTCTCCACTGTTTCCACGATTATTTCTTCGAATTGCAGAATTGGAAGGTTCGCCATTAACAAACGGCGGAAAAAAAATCAACGCCCGAACAATATGGACTAACTGAAACAATGATTGTAACTTTTAGAGGTTCCCTTGGCGAGGACGGTCGTCTTTCCCGAAACTGAATACTGATTCTTAAGGCTGGATATTTCTGCCCGACGGGTCGTAGGGAGACGAATTCTCAAAGTTGGAATTGAGAGTGTTGGGCACTAGGACGGTCAATTGGGTTCCCTCAGGAACGATTGAACGAAGGGGTCTTCGTCGTCTTTGGTGCGACCCCTGTACAGCGAAGGAGGCAGACAAGTGCGAAAGAGTCGGCGGTGAAAGTCGGATACTGAGCGGTGGCCGAGGCGAATAGTTCGCCGGTGGAGTTAAATTGCCTTGTCCGGTGGAGGTACTGAAGGCCGCTTCTGAAGTCTCAAGACTTACTAATCCAAAAATTATATATAAAATTAAAATTTATTTTACAATATTCATAACCACCATCCAAAAAAAAAAAAAAAAAAGCTCGAAAATTCCCTTAAATTTATTAGTAATTAATATGATAAAACAATGAGTCATATTGGGTATGAATATTTTTATTTATTTTGTTGTTGAAATTATTTCTCCAGCTGTTAGTGAATTTTGCTAGTAATGTTAAATTAAATCATAAAGGTGGTATAGTTAATATTTTTATTAAATTTTATTTTAATTAAATATGACTTATTAAACTAATGGGCTTAAATTATGTCAGGATTCCAATACAAATTGTAATTTAATAATATCAAAAACTTTATTATACGGTGATACAATAAATATCATTAAATACTTTTAAAAATAATCCATTAAGTTATAAGATTTTAGCCAAAGTCTCATTGTTTGATCCAATCGACATATTACATCCTCAATACTTATTATACACTGTGAAGAAAATGTCTTTTTATATCTATAATATTTTTTGACCCAATACTAAATAATAGCATATATATATATATAGATAAACTAACTGGTCTAAATAGACAAATATATGATTCTAAATGTATCTAAATCTAACATATTACATTCAACAATTGAACGACTAAAAATAAAATACTTTGAGTTTGATCCTGTCTAAACTCTACAACAGATCCATATCCCGCTAACTTAAAATGTTACAAAAATCGATAAGAGCAAACACCACAATTTAACATCCAAAACATGTATAATTTATACATGTGGATATATATGGATAAATGTGAGAAAGGACCTCGCAGTTGGATACTCCGGTTTTAAAATCAATGATAGTGATGGCAAACTCACAAAAAGATATGACTATCTCATACAGGAAAAGCCAACCAAACCAACTTCACCATTATCAAAGAAGTATGCGCCATCATGAAGAATCCAAACGGCCACGACATTATCCGCAAAATAACCACCTCTGCCTTTATAATGATCCTCATTCCATGGACAAGGAGAGAGACGGGAGAAAACTTGTAAAAGAAGAGGAGCCCTGATATGAAAAGAGAGCTCTTGATATGCCATGCAGGCAAGCCCTCCCCACCCGGATCTTCCTATAAATACCAAAGAAAATTCTTCATCAAAAGACCTTCTTTCGGCTCTTGGAGGCAAAAAGAAAGAAGAGGCTAAAAAGGCTCGAAGAGAGCTTCCAAACGAGAGAGCTTCCTCTCCTCCAAGAGATTATCCCCAAAAGGGACATCCCTTACATCTATACCAAACATTTCTAAAAGGCTCGGGCCGCCCATCAATTGATTTAAGGGAATCCACGCCAACCCAACCCAATTTTCATCTCATTTTCCATTCTTATACTTTCACAAACACTTGGAAGCACGCGATGCGGAGGGTATATAATTTTAAATATATCTAAATCTAACATATTACATTCAACAATTGAATGACTAAAAATGAAATACTTTGAGTTTAATTCTGTCTAAACTCTACAACAAATCCATACCCCGCTAACTTAAAATGTTACAAAAATCAATAAGAGCAAACCTACAATTTAGTAAAGTATGTATTATTTATATATGTGGATATATATGAATAAAGGTGAGAAAGGACAATAATAGTTGGATACGAAATTTCAAAATCAATGATATATCGATAAAAACAAAGAAAAAATATAATAGTATAATGATATAAAAAAAGCATAAGATTCAATGATTATTAATAGCTTTATCACCTGCTTTAGTTGAATATTAAAGATTGGACTACATAATTTTTTTATAAATCAGGTTATATGTTATTATTCAAAACCTATAGATTAGCCAACTATATATTATTTCATATAGATTGAATCAAATGTTACTTTATTAAATTTATGGATGTTAAATAACAATTTTTGCTTATCTATAATATAATATAATATAATATAATATGTTTAAATATATTTTATCAATTCTCTATAATGATTCTTATTTGATTAAAATAAAATAATTTATGATAAATAATAGATATACAAATTTTTCTAATATTACAAATAAATATTTTTTACAAATTAAAAATAGAGTATTTTGTTGATTACCTGTATAAAAAGACAAGTAAGATCAAATATTTCAAAAATTTTAAGATTTCTTTACAAATTTCATAAATATATAAATAAACATTTAAATATCATAAATGATAATAAAATTAATATGTATGTCAAAAATAAGCTAAAATAAATATCGAATGACAACATATAAGTAAATATCAAATAGAAAATTAAAAAATTTAAATAATAAACAAAAAAAATATGTTTAGATGCACTTACCTTCATATGAATCTTACTTGAATCTAACACAAAATTGCTTCCAAACCACCTTACTTCACCTTCTCTATCATCTTTTCTCTTTTCTTTTTCTTTATTTCTTTCTCCACTTTCAAGATCTCAACATAAATGACTAAAAACACATGCAAAATTTCTTATATAATTAGCCTAGTAAACAAGCATATGTCAGTCATCCATTAAGTGCTAAGGACAAACACATACACACATAAATGCCACGCATCGACACATGAACGCTGCCTATTCAGCTAAACCACACACAAGCGCTCTCCACTATGTACGAGCGTCACCTATTATATTCAGCCAAGTATAAGCATGCCTCCACAATGCACAAGGGGCAACTCATTTTACTATGTCACACACAAGCATACCTCCGTTATGAACAAATGCCATCCATTCTGGTAAATTACATACAAACATTACCCATTCTATTAAATTGCGTCTAAGAACTGTACATACATAGGTCAAATACCAACCCACTTTTCTCAAATACTTAGTTTTTCTTCCTATCACACAATTAGTTTCAAAATTTCACACAATACAATTTAATTATGACATTATAATACATCATTTCGAAATCAAATGTTACAAGTAAGGCTTGATATCTCTTATTTAGTTAATGAGTAGAGCTTGAATGAGTTAAGCTCCAGCTTTGAATGAACTTAAGCTTTAAGTTGTTATCCCATGTTTGGTTGGAAGGAATAGAAATTCTATTCCCTCCTTATTCTTGGCGGAATAATAATTTCACCGTTTAATTGCATTTTACCTGGGAATAATAATTCCCCAATGAATAGTTATTCCCTAATTATAAGGAATAATTATTCCTTAATGATAGTAGGTATTTTTTATTCCTAGTTAAGGAGGAAAAAGAATTCCCACACAATATTTTAATTAACCCAAATTTGCCATCCATTTTAATTATTGCGGCACGTTTTGTTGCCCTCCATTCCTGAAACCCTACTTCCTCGACACTTCCTCCTCGCAGACGTCCTTCCCTCTCGACACAATCTCTTCCCTCTCGACACAATCTCTTCTCTTCTCTCTCGAAGCCAAACCTCCATCTCTTGACAACCTACCTTCTTTCTCTCGCAGCCAATCTTCCCTTTCTCGAAACCCTAACTTCCCTGTATCTCGAAATCCTCTCTCGCAGCCGCACTCCCTCGAAACCAGACGCTTCTCTCTCTCTGCTACTTTCGCATTCCGATTGAGCATCTGTTTGAAGTTAAGGTACGTGATACTTTCGTTTGGAATTAATCGTTTTGGATCGATTTCGATCCATACTAGCATTTGCCTATGAGCTTTTTCTATTTTCTGTTTTTTGGCTCCACTTGGATTTCGATTTGATACAATTTCACTATCCACTGGAGGCGGATTCCGATTCTGATTCCGATTGGACAGTCCAACGGAGGCGGGGCTTGGGATCGGATGTCATAACCACACAATCACTATCTCCTCCCAAATTCGCGCTGTGGAAATCACCACCGTGCCCTTCCAAGGGCAGGGAATGAATAGCCGAGTACATTTTCTTCTTTTGATTTTCCCGAAAATTAGATGGCCATAAAACAAAGTGAGAAAAACAAGGCTGGAAGAGGCTGCAGTTGAAATGTAGTGAGAAAAAACGGCGATGTATTAGGACTTTCTCTCTATCTTCAGAAGAGTAGCAAATCAAATGACACTGGAGCATGAGAAGCATGCTTCTTTTATAAAGTCTGCCTTTTTTAGAACATTGAAGCCTAGAAATCCAGCACGCTGTCCTATTTTGCCAGCTTAACCCCAATGTCTTGATAAAGCACATATCTATACACTTTGTGATGCATATGTGGCAACTTGTTTTCATTTATTGTCGTCCTTCAATGACTTTGAGCCTTGCTGAATATTAAGGTTGTTTCATTGTAGCCTGAAGTTCATGGATTTAAATGACTTTGAGCCTTGCAAGGGTAAAATTGCATGCGTCTGCCTGCCTTGGTTTCATAATGCAAGAGCCTTGGGTATAGGTTTCCCTGTAACTCGTACTATTTCACTTTGGGATACTGCCCCAAATTACTTTCCAAATAGACTATAATTAATGTACAATTTCTCCTCTTGCCACTATCACACTTTTTGCAGTGACATGTGAGCTATGACTAACAACCTCAAGAAAACTTTGGTGAACTCTAGAACTTCAAAATTTGTTAGAAAAAAATGACAGTTCATTCAAGCAGATATATGCAAAATTGCAATTTCTTGAACTTTGGATATTGTTGACAAGGACAGTTGCTTGCAACAGGTGAGAGTATTCCTGACTTACTAAGTAAAAGAGAAAACAACCTGAATGGTGGCTGTGCCAAGAAGTATCAAGGATAAACGAAAGACAATTGCACCAACAATACCGTAGGAAAGCACCCGACTCTAAATAACAACATCAGATAATAATCATTTACAAAGACCAATGCAACTGTTATGTGAAGAAGAAAATTGGCAAGACATATTTGCACTAATTGGGCAGTGTGAGTTCATTGTAGCCTTCATAGAAGTTTTGAAAGCTAAACATAATACCTGATATGTTACTGGAACCTTGAAGTACTTGAAAATCAAAACAAATACAAATAGATTGTCCACAGAAAGACTTTGGTCTAGAAGATACCTGAAAGTAATAGATAATGGTCATTGTGATAAAAATGGGTGATTAATGAAAGCTCTTCAGCAATATCTTAGTAGAATATAAAATTATAGAAACAACATACAGAATCGAACACAAACAACAGGATAAGGCAACAAAGTTATGGTGTCTTTATGGTAATTTCAACTTAAACATTAATATTGACCCCAGTTTGCAAATCATAATACAAAGTGAGGATAGGGATCTTTTACAAGAAGCCCCAGCATTTTTATGTAAGAAGTCCCAGGCACTGAGAAATATGCATGAACATGAAGATGATCCAATCAAATTTCCCATCTGAAAATGCAGAGTTCTTTTAATTTTATTTTTAATTTTTTGAGAAAAATAATTATCATGCACTTTACCATGATTCTATTAAATTTCAACGTCAGAAAAAAGTTTTCCAACAACATAGGAGTATCTAATGGAAGAGACTATAGCCAGCAAGCAAAAGAATTTAAGGCAGTAGATATGGTTGATTGGCCAGTTTTTGGGTACATCCAAGTGGAAAGAAAGACATACGAAGCACATTTTAATTTTAAAAAAGTGGAGCACATACTATCTCACACAACAGGTTGCTTACTAGTCAATGCCATTTATAAGTAATTGTAGAACTAATTAATAGTAAGGTCATGCTTTGTTTTTATCCGTATTCAGATTAACTACATTGACCAATTCTTGAACTAATTAATAGTAAGGTCATGCTACATTGAACTAATTAACTACATTAACAGTAAATTGCAATAGGTTGCAATAGGACTCCATAATAGTCCTGACTTATGAGTTGGATAACCTCTTTCTTCTTTGCTTCTTTGCTTACATTGACTTTTGTTGAAGAACTTATTAAGACGCTGCCAGCATATTCTAGTTCTAGCATCTCTGCTTGACGCCCACCACACAGTCCTTCTCTAGCACCTCCAGGGCAATCATATTCTCATCCTCAACCAATAATTGTATACACAAATAACCATTACTCAACGTACAAACGTCATATGGAGCACACTTAAGGGGAAGGTCACACGTAGTATTGAGAACTTGAAATGATGCCCCTGTAGCAACACGTCTCTAGCAACACGCTAGCGCTTAGGTTTAATCCTCTTATCAACAATGAAAATAACTTTAATCACTATTAGCTCCTTCTATGCCGTGTCTTTAACAATAAATGTGTTGACATCAAGCAACACCCAAGTTAGATTTCTTTTAATCCTGGTTTACAATTTGACTTGTATCTATTATTTGTTATTGCAGTTTATGGATCAATTACACTCCAAAGAGAAGAAAAAGAATATAGTGATCATTATAGTCTAATGGATTGTAGTTTGCTGTACCTTTTGGTGGTATTTATGTGTATTAGGTGCAATTTTAATTGTTGGACAGCCTAAATGTACTATTATGAGATCTTATAATCTTGACTTCTACAAAAAAAGAGAATACATCAACAAAATTATACATGATAGTGATACTACTTGTATTAACATATTGAGGATGTGTAGACCCACGTTTCTCAAACTGTGTGAGCTGTTAATGACTAGTGGGGGATTTCGTCCATCAAAACACATGCTAGTTGATGAACAAGTGGCAATGTTCTTGCACATCATGTGAAAAATAGGGTGGTTGCACATAATTTTCAGAGACGGTGAGTAGAATATTTAATAATGTGTTAGCCGCAGTAATACGTCTACAAGCACAACTATTTAGCCGATATGTTTTGTAGAACCCATTTCTGGAACAAACAGAATCGCAAAACCTTGATATAGCTACAAACAATGGAAGTGGTTCCCCTGCTCGGAGTATGATACTTATTTTATATGTTCGATGTTATATTTAAATGGCAAATATAACAACTAAGTCATTCTACTTGATATGTTTTTGTAGAATTGTATAGGCGCTTTGGATGGAACATACATTAAAATAAGGGTACCTCTCTACCGCATAATTTTATAAGAAACCTAGATATCGAACTCGAAATGGAGATATAGCTACAAACGTATTAGGAGTATGTACCCGTGACATGCAATTTATATATGTCCTATCAGGTTGGGAAGGATCTGCAATAGATTCTGAAATTTTACGAGATGCGCTAAATAGAATGCATGGACTCAAAGTTCCAAATGGTAAGCTCTTAGATAATCGAATAAATGAATGGCGTCAAGGCCATCGGCCAAGAACGGCGGAGGAATTTTTCAAAAATGAAACATCTTTAAAGGCATTTGTCAGTAATGTTATTGAAAGGTGTTTTAGATTCTTGAAAATGCGGTGAAAAATCCTTAGAAGTCCATCATTTTATCCCTTCGTAACACATAATCGAGTAATCATTACTTGTTACCCTCTTTGTGTTTGGAGATAATTTTATAAGAAATGAGATGAAATATGATCCTATCGAGGATGAATACAACGACATGCATCGGGATTGAGGACTTCCGTAACGAAGATGCAGATATGATAACACAATTAGATCCTACTTGATGGTTGGAGTGCATTTAGGAATAATTTGGCACATTCTATGTTAAATGTTCAACGAATGGAGAAATCATTGAATTTTGTCACAATGGTTTAATTTGAGTATCAAACAATTTGACATTAATGTGTTTGTTGTTCCATATCATCAAATTTTATATTCACTTCTTCAATGTTATATGTTTGTTATCACAATTATCAAAATTATTTTCCATATCATTTATATAGTATTTGTGGCTAAAACTTTTTGGATTCACTCTTTTACCATTATTATAACAGATAAAAGTAGTTAAATATGTCACAATCAGAAAAAGATAGCAAAAGAAGATGGGAGATCCATAAAGACGAAGCTCTTGTTGTTAGTATGATTGAGTTATACAATACCGGTACACACAATGCTGACAATGGTTTCAAGTCAGGTTACTTGCTTGAGTTAGATAGGATGTTATGACAAAAATTGCCAAATTCGTCTTTAAAGGCAACCCCACATGTTGTTTCCAGGATAAAGACGTTGAAGAAGGATTGGAGTATTGTATATGATATGATAAGGGGTATGAATACTTTCGAATTTGAGTGGGATGATTCACGGAAAATGGTTGTTGCGGAACCACACGTGTGGAATGCATACATATCGGTATGGTAGTTGTTTTTCATTTTTAATTGCTTTTTAAAATTACTTATTAATCTAGCATTTATTATATATTAACAATGACTATGATATACTTTGTGTTTGGAGATAGAGCCACAAGGGAGCTGCTATCTGGAGAAAAAAATTGTTCCCATATTTCGAAGATTTGTCAATGATCTATGGTAAAGATCGTGCAATAGGGGCAGATGCACAAGTTAAAAAAAATAAGATCTATTCTCTGGGAATAACTATTATATTCCCACCTTATTTCATTCCAATAATCAAATGTGACGTTAGAGAATTAATTATTACTACCATGCTAAACTTGGCTTTTTGAATCAATAGGCTGATGAAAATAAGATTCTAAGGTGGAGTTCAAACCAGTCCTAACAATGTGATCTCAAGCCGAAGTTGGTGTGATTTGGTTCTCTCATCTCCTTCTCAATGTTGCACCATTCTCCTTCATTTTTATCACCCATTGAGGAGGCCAATCAGGTTATGTGTGGATCATATTTTAATAAAAATTTGATAAATCGATCTGTCTATATGTTTTACTGTTAAGAACTAGTTATTACTATGTGAATAATCTTTTCTTTATTTGTAAATTGGTTAATGTTATCTGTAAATACTCATTTTTTCTTCTTTTTGGATCTATTGCATATTATAAAATGATTTATTCTATTTTAAAAATATTATTCTTGCTATCTTATATAAGTTAAAAAAAAAAAAAGAGTTTGCCATTTAATAGGTAACGCGAGGTGGTTACCGACGAGTATAAAATGGTTAGTGATCTTCGTGTGAGGGGGCTCCATTAGCTCGGCTAGTAACACACCTCTACCAACCTTGCGGCTTCACTTTCACCGATGTTATTGATCTAAAGTCTAATTAATAGGAGTATGTTTATTTTCACAAGAGTGTGATAGTGTGGTATAATTTTATATACTAAGTCAGAAGCATATTCATAAAAAATTATGTTCCAATATTAAAATTTTATGAAATAACTTAAAAAGTATAAAATTTTACATTTACAAACTTTAAAAATTTTAAAAAGAATGATTGAATTTTTTAGTGTTTTCGAATAAAGTAATGTAAAAATAAAAATAAAAAATAAAAATAAAGCCAAAACAAAATCACACAGTGAAATAAAGGTCTACTATTGGAAACACAATAAGTTTCAACCAACAACAACAAAAAATATGATATATATAAACACAGGAAAAAAAGAAAAACCTAATTAAAACATGCAAAAATAAATAAATTTAGTACAATTAAAGGAACTCAGATTTATAAGAAGTAAAAACTGAATAGTAAAAAAAACTAATGAAACAGTGTGTAACATAAAAATTAGATTGCAAAAAATAATAATTGGATATATAATTTCTCTATATAGATGACTGAATTAAAAGAAAATAAAGAATTTATAAAGATAAAAATCTACTGCAGTGGGCCCCCAAAAAAAAAAATAAATAAACCCTTACAAAATCTAGCAATGTGCCATTTTAAAGAAAGATCCGAGGTTTTCTTTATTTTATTGTATCCAAAAATATGATAGACACTTTCTTTATATGATTGATTTTTCTTCCTTATTTTTCTTGATTAATTGAAGTAATTAAAGAATGAAAATATCTCCTTTATATTTTGTTTGACTGGCTCCTCTGAGAGATATTTGGTAAATATCGATCTAATTATATCATTATTAAAAGTATAAAATAATTTTAAAAATGGCCTATCTGATCCAAACATAATAATATGACAAATATATAATCTTGAAATAATAAATCCAAAAGATTATGAAATCCACAACAAGTTATAATGTTGATTAAATAATTATAGTCTGATCCTTCAAAATCTCCTTCGATCTAGAAACTATGCAATGGATCCAGATGCGATAATATAAAATGTTACGAAATATAATAAAAGTAAGCATAATATTCATGTATATGTATATTTATATGTGAATATATATGTTAAAATATGAAGAATGACAATAATAATTAAATATAAAAATATTAAAAAATATGATCAAATAATTAAAAAAAACTAATTATTAATGATAATCTCAGTAACTAGGATAACTAAGATCAAATGTTGAAATTGGTCTACAACTTTTCAATAGCTCGAGCTTAACATCAAATTTCAAAATTTCTGATAGGTCAATTATATATTATGTTCTATACATGTGAGTTAAAAGCCACTTTTTAAAACCAATAATATTAGGTAATAATTTTTATTTATAAATTAATATATTAAAATATATTTAAAAATATTCTATCAATTTTTTATAATAATTCTTATTTAATCAAAATAAAAAGACCTACGATAAAGAACAAATACAAATATATATGCAATGTCAAATATCCAAA
This sequence comes from Nepenthes gracilis, assembly GCA_033239525.1. NCBI lineage: Eukaryota > Viridiplantae > Streptophyta > Magnoliopsida > Caryophyllales > Nepenthaceae > Nepenthes > Nepenthes gracilis. Next base: position 5,053,026 of record BSYO01000033.1, read on the forward strand.
AGCTTTAACATTTCTAAACAAATTTCATAAATTTAGGTATAAGCATTCAAAACCTAAAAATATAAATAATATAGACATGCACACAAGTAAACAAATTGAAAAGGATTATAAAGTATTACATACATACATATTTAAATAAAATTGAAAGAATATTCTAACATTTTGAGCAACTAATAAAAAAAGCATTTAGATATAATTATTTTAAATTAATTATTACTCATATCCAATATGAAATCATTTCAAAATCAACTTTCTTTACTTTTTCTCTAATCTTCTCTCATTTGGCCACTTCTCCTTTTCTCTCCTCACTCAAATATTCAAATAAAAATGGCCTAAAAAACGCAAAAGGTTTTTAAATAATTGAATGATGTATATATACTCGTTGTGCACCCATCAAGTATAAGTACACATAAGCATTCCTCAAACCACACTCAAGTGTGTCTCATTTATGTACAAGCGCGACCTATTCTGCTAGCCTTGTTTGACCACGGCACATGTTTGATTAGGCCCATGTCTTTTTTTTCTCAAATACTTGATTTTTTATTCAAATTTATAATTATTTTTAAAAGTTTATTTAATATATTTAATTATGATATTATAATACCATTCATTTTCAAAGTCAAACTCATCAATACACTAAAATATGTAACTTATGAAATCTAAAAATAAACTAAAATGTCCTCCTAGATGCTTTATAGTATTTTGTAAAATGTGCCATTTTAACAAGCTATAATATGCAGTGAGCATTAAACCTTAATACTTTTGACATTGTAGTATCTTGATCAATAAAATAGTTATTAAAACCCTACCATAATGACATATGAGTAAGTCTCAAATAGCCAAACAAATGAATAGATTGTCTCGTTATGTAACAGAGCAGCTTTAAATATAACCATAAATCTATAGTGGTTATAAACAATAAAATTTTCCAAAGGCCTTAATTCATTGTCCTATAAGCAATGTTGAATGTTACAAAATTTCTATAAATTTGGTAATTTATGATCATCTCCATATTATTCCTGAAGATGTTGGTTAACCAATTCATATTTTAAAAAAAAGGACTAAATCAATACTCAGTTGATATGCAAAATGAGAACAAAGGCGGCCATGATCGATTATTCATAGAGTGCTACATGCACAATAACAATGCAATCTCAGCTAAAAATGTGAAAATAAATGTGACTTATTTAATTTTATCAGAAAATTTGTAATATTTAAGAATTATTCAATAAATCAAAAAGCGTTTTAAATGTAATGTTTTAATAGGTATTATAACATTACTTTTTAAAACATTTTTATCCCTTATAAGTACAGACGGGCCGTGCGAATTGTTTTAATAATACAATCAAGCATTATTTAACTATGCTATACACTAATTAAATCAAACCCACCCGAAATCTCCAACGAAAATAATACTATCTAATCCTCACTGATTATTTCTTACAATAAAAAATTAATAAAAATAATATGATATTTATAAATTCATCCTTCTCAAGTCTTTTTTTCTCTCTTTCATTATCATTTGAAATTGATAAAACATATTACTTATAGGCAAATATATAACACATAAAAAATTTAGAAAATGGTCTCAAAATTTTAAAATTGAAAGTCATTTTTTAAAACCTATTCAATACTCATCATTATCCATCAACACTGATTAGTAAAATATTTATCCGAAGATAATATCATTATCAGTTTATGAAATCTTTGGTCTCATTGTCGATCATCAACCGACAATACCTTAGACTACCACAGCCGGATACTTCCGGGCGACACCTCGTCCCCTCACCGTTCGCAACCCGGAGACGACCTCCCCGTCCGATCACAAACAATCAAAAACAAATAAAAAGAAAAAATAAAAATTCAACCATGAAAATTCAACTCACTCACAGAAACAAATAAAAAGAAAAAATAAAAAAAAAAAAGAAGAAAAATTCAACTCAACGTGGATGCTTCAATCCCTCTGTCCTAGTCTTCATTCATAAAGTCTAAAGATACGAGTGCCTCCTTAATTTTTGAGGGGAAACAGTCAGTTCGAAAAAAGAAAATCAGCACTAAGTTTCCTAGTTTAAAATTAATTATAATAAGTTTATTTTTATCTTTTTTTTTTTTCTAATTTTGCTCAACCTTTTTTTCTTAATATTATATGAATTCAATTTTAGTAAAATTTTATAAGACAGTAAAAAAATTAATTATCATCAGATTTCTGTACTGCGTACGAAAAAAAAAAAATTTGATATTTATTTTTATATAACTAATATAAATAATATTGCTAGCAAAATAAAAACTACGAATAGAAATAGCGGATTAAAAAATAATTAAAATATAAAAAATATTTTGATATTTTCCAGATGTGGGCTCCATGTGATAAGAACTGGGGTGGGTTTTCCTTGTGTTTCCATTTGTGGGCTCCATTTCCGGGTTTAATTCCTTCCTCCCACTTTGGACAAAAATTACACCATAATCTTTTTATTTGTATAAATTATTTATATAATTATCACACATTATTTATTACTTAAATTTAATATAAATTTTGAAAATAATCACATATTTTTAATAATTAACAATACTATAAAAATAACATAATTTATTTAATATACTATATGTATAATTTATCGGCCACATTGATAGCGGACCGCCCGCCCGCAATAATACAGAGAGGAGGTAATAAATATGGAGAAAAATCAACACTACTTGCCAACATGCCAGTTATTTCAGGGCCATTATTGTAATAAAAATGGTCTACCAACCTATCAAATCAAAGAATAAAATGAATGGCACACCACGTCTCAAGGCACAAGGGGCAGAAGTTGGAAGCTTGAAGCTGCCCACTAACTACATAGGTTGATTTATTATGGTCCAATTCAGAATTATTTAATAAGATTAATGTACAAAAAATTAATACTTTTATATTAATCTTACAATATTCTTAGCAAAGTTAAAAGAAATTATGTTATTATTTTTTAATAAATTTTGTAGAGATAAATGAGTTATCATAATTAATAAATAATTTAAGTGTGAGATTGATTCTAAATTTCAATTTGATTATTAGTATATATTTATTTATTTTTATAAATAAAATATTTAATGGACTTAATTGACTTCACTCCCCAGAGAACCGATGGGCAGTTGGGCCCACTAGTGGTGGTGCTAAACTTCAACAGTGGCTATTTATTTAGAGAAATATTTTTTTCCTCTAATTAAATCATTCAACTTTATTTTTTCTACGAAATTAAACTTACATTCAAATAACTCAATATATTTAAAATAATGCTATAACAGATAAAAGAATAAAAATATATTTTTCTATTTACATCCTCTTTTTAATCCTTTTTTCTTTTTTGGTCTATACATAAATTATAAAATCAAAGTTTAAAGGAATTAATTTACTTTTTATTTACCAATGTATAAAAAAGATAACTCGGTATAAAAAGATCTTGCTCTACTAAAAAATCAAAATAAAATCAGACTATCTTAGATCAATTGTATATAATATCACTTTATATTATACTAAATGACATTTTAATATATGAAATTTTTATAATATCCACAATTTAAAAAAAATCAGACTATTTATAAGTTTACTATATACAATTTTACATTAATCGTTTCTACAATTCAAATCCCAAAACACTATGGCATATGACCATATCAACACCCAAAAAGGAAGCCTAGTGTATAAAGATCCAATTGTATATAGATTCAGAAAATGAACAAATCATTTTAAATTTAATATAGACAATCTTACCTTATACTATGTTAAAAGATAACCAGTGCATAGGCTTTTTTGTTATGCATGCAGTCCAAAAAAGGATAAGTATATTTAGTCATACCTTATGTAATTTAAGAGATTATTTTATGTTTCGGATTTATAAGAGGACACAGCTACCAACACCCTAGACAATCCCCAGTTGCATTAGGGGAAAAGGCACATATTTTATTTAGAAAGGCATGAGATGGGTAAAGGCACAATTACCTGCGCCGACAGCGGCTTTTCCCTTCATGCCTTGAAAAACTCCAGCTATAAAATACTGCTTCTGGCCTTTTAAGAGGGTATTCCTCTTGCTTCTCTGAAGAGCATTCATCGCCTGAATATTGAAAAACACGAGTCAAGGTAACTTGCTTAACTTCATTGCTATCTTCTACACATTTTTTGACAGTTCTTGGCCTTTTTTAATATAATTATTTTAGCTCTTATACTGAAAATCTCGTAAACCCATAAATTCTTACCACAATATTTTCCTGAGATGTGCATTTGTCTATTTTCCTCCATCGATATCCAGTAAGAGACAATAAAGAGCGCTGCCAATTATTTGATTCTGGACTGGAATTTTTCATAGTAGACAAAGTTGAATTTGGTGGATGAGGCATTGTGACAAACAGTTGTTGTCCCCCTCTATTCCAAGATGATCAAATGCTTGAAAATCCTAGCTTGTTGCCATTGTATGCCATATCTGAAAGAAACTCAACAGCGTTATGTTGTTCTTTTGTAGATCAACATCATATCTTGCACTAACATTCAAATTCTCAATTAATTGATGTTGTCAAAGGGAAGGAAAAGACCCATATAATGACAGAGTCAAATAGAGCCCCCCCCCCCCCAAAAAAAAAAAATAAATTAATGAAAACAAAAAAAATTAATCCATTTTCCTGACTGCTGTTAAAAATGCAGACCATTAAATATTATTTCCAAGTAAATTTCCAGATAATTTTCTCACATAAGTTCTGAGTGATTTTGTTTTGCGTGCAGAAACCTTCTCTGGATCATGAATAGAATGGCAGTGCACGTTTCCACAAAGATGATCAACAAAACATACTGACTTTTTGTAAACTCTGCAAAGTCAATACCAGAAAGCCTTGCATTGGGGCTAAAATATCATACATCTATCAAACAAACTAAGTCTTCATGTTCAAGGATTTTATTTTTTTCATGGCAGTTTCCTCGTAAAATTCAACTCTAATAATAACTAAAACCGCTCATGAATGAAGAATTTTTTTGGTGGTTGTTCGAGGATATGAAGATGCGTTATAGGCTAGGGTCACAAACAGACCCCACCCATTTCAATGAGTAGTTAAAGGATTTGTTATTCTCAGTATTCCGTCATTTTCATAGGAATATGAAATTGCATCTACTTTGGCACTAGATTAAGTAGAATAATGAAATTAAAATCTTCTCTGTTCTCGTCTTCACTATCTACTTTCCTTCTTGTATGCATCAGAATCTTGATCTCAAAGAAATTGTGATAAATTCTGACTGAGATGGTCCTTGGGTTGAAGACGAAGAAAAAGGGGATTTCAGTTGAAGTAGATTACATAGTCACTGTATCAGAGATCAAGCCTTGGCCACCATCGGTGTCTTTATGTTCTGTTCAAACTGTTCTAATTCAATGGGAAAATGGTGAACAAAATTCTGGGTTTTTACCTCCTGGAGTTCCTTCTCTTAATGGCTTTGACGATGGTAAAATTGAATTCAATGAATTCTTCAAGCTACCAGTTACTTTGTGTACATCAGGCAAAAACCGAGCTGGTGGAAGTTTCAAGAAGAATTACTTGGAGTTCTCCTTGTATGAGCCTAGGAAGGACATGGCTGTGAAGGGCCAACTTCTGGGTGCCGCCACCATAAACCTAGCAGAGTATGGAGTCATTGAAGAAACCGAAACTATCAGTGTTCCTATTGCTATCAAAAAGATGTCCAAAGGTATGGTTCAGCCCGTTCTATATGTTAAGATCCAGCCGTTCGATAACAAGGGGATAGAATCTGTTTTGCGGTTGATGAGCGAGCAATACGATGAAGATTCTGAGCTTACGTCGCTAACTGATGAGGAGGAGTATTCCTCCCAATCTTCAAAGACTCCATCAGCTTTTGAGGCTGCTGAGAGCTCACCATTTCAGAGAGAAGTGCTCAGCTTTGTTAGTGTATATGGAGTTTTTCTACTTGCTTTCAATTCTCTGTCTCATAGCTATAAGCTATTTCTTTAATTTCTGAATTTTCCTTTTAATGCTTTAATGCGGACATCGGAAAATTTCGAGGGCAAGGGAAGCACGGAGGAAAATGTGATCACGATATTACTTAATTCTGGATTTGACTAGAATAAAACTACAACATCTCTAAGGACTTGATTCTATCAAAGAATAGAATATTCTTCTAAGTGCTGATTTTCAATGACCGTATTCAAGGGAAGCAAGGTTAAGAAACTTAATAAGGAAAGACGATCTATCATTGCACTAGTTTCCATAGCCATCTTTTTAGTAGCCCACTATTCCTTTTTATTGATAGCATAAAAAAGAGAACTGCTAGCTCTAAAACTTGAGAATTAAGCTTTTATCTCAATTAGTTGTTGTCTGAATGAAACTTGCTCCATCTTTATTTGGGGCAGGACCTTATCTCCTATTCTATCATCTCACGGCTATATTCTTCCTATTCTACAATCTCGAGGCTGTACTCTTCCTTGGCTAGCAGTGCCAGTAAATTTCCCGTTGGAATGAATAATTGAAATGGCATTCATAGCTAAATCATACTTCACTTCATTCCTAAGAAGTGCGCTTTAATTACCTGAAGCCCCCACCCCACCCCACCTCACCTAACCGGACAAAAAGGGGAAGAAAAGAGCCTTACCATATGAAATCTTAAGAAAATCAGTGGTTGTTGAATCAAACTAGGAGCGGATTTCTGGCCTACCTTGATTTAGTTAACTGTTACATATCGTGCATGAATAACAGGATGAAATAAGCTTCTCTTTTATCTTGAATGGTAAGTAATATACAGTAAAAGAAGAAAAACAAAATACAGAAGTAACAAAGTAGGGTTTTGGGATAGTCAAGTTACACTAGAATCAGCCAATACAAGGCATGTAAACAAGTTTTCAAGTATGAATGCAAGTAGACAAGACTCTTTTTAACTGTTAAACTTTCAGGTGAGTTCGAATTCCGGCATCGGGAGTCCTAGAGCTGTGCAAGCCAATGAAACGGACGATCGAAAAGCAAGAAAAGCGGAAGAGCCAGGAAACGGACATGAAATTAGGTTATCAGGAGGGCAGATTTATTCGTCCGAAAGAGACGTGTTTAGCAAATTCTCAGAAGCTCCTGCCAGGAAGCAAGGGACCTCTAGAAGTAGTACTCTTAAATTTGGCAGGAAGGGACTCGACCTGCAGGGTGCGATGTTTCCTGATAAACTGAAACACATGAAATCTACTCGACTTCCTTGTGAATCAATCGGGACAGGGAATATGCTGCTTAGTAGCACTGATCGATTCTCAGATAAAGCGAAAGGAAATCTCTTGCCTTCTGATGCTAAGATTCATGAAACGAGTGAGAAGAAAGAGAAGAAGAGTGGCAGCAATGCTGATAATAGAGTTGAATTAGAATCTAGAATTCAGATGCTTGAGGAAGAGCTGAAGGAAGCTGCTGCTCTTGAAGTTGGTATTTATTCAGTAGTCGCTGAGCACCTTAACTCCAAAAGAAAGGTCCACGCCCCAGCTAGGCGGCTTTCTAGATTTTACCTCCATGCGTGCAAAGAAGGATCTCAAGCTAAAAGGGCAAGTGCTGCTAGAACCACCGTCTCTGGCCTAGTCTTGGTCTCAAAGGCATGCGGGAATGATGTCTCACGGTAAGAATTTTTCATCGTCTAGTGCAATCTTACTGCTATACTACGTGGAAATAAGGCAGGAAGAGGGAGGCCAAGGGGCGCAGCCCGTACAATTTTTTAAAAAAAAATTCCTTGAAAAACCGCCGTCGACAGCACCTCTAATCCTCCACCGCCACACACTTCTCCATCGCCCATTTCTAATATTATGCTGTCAACACCCATGCTGCCTGCCGACAACAAAGAGGAAAAAATACTTCGGGCAATCTACCGAAACATACAGATGTACCCCAAGGCCAAGGATCTTGCTTCGTACATGGGCAAAATGGGATCCTATTTTGCAGATCTGGGTGGTCAGTTTGCACTATCAGATAAAACTGACTACTCAAATCCATTCATATTACAAATTTAAAAAAATTATAACAATTTTAAATAGTCGATTTTATCTAACTGTATAAACTGACGGCCCAAATATACAAAGTAGAATCTTATTTCGCCTGTACGCAAAATAGAATCCCCGGGAGGGATGTCCCCTCCCCCCCAAATCACTAACAAAATGATACATCAGCCTGTTCTTACACCACCAACTAACCCAAATCGATCTTCAAAAATAAAATAAAAAATATAAACTTAGTTGCCGCTGTCATTCTCGGTCGCCGTTGTCTATAGTACCTCAGCCTCGTCATCATTGCTGCACTCACACCCGCATTCCTCAGCCCACCTCTCGAGAATACAGCGAGACAGCATTGGTGCTGAGGAGTTGACGGCGGCAGTGGCCACCGTTAGAAATGAAAGGGCAAAATTATGGTGGGCTAATTTTTAGATAATGTCTTTATTTTAATAAAAGAATTAATGACAGTCGTTAAATTAGATCTAACAACTATCATACGAAATTGTACTTGCTGCAACACCATAGGACATCACAGTGCCCCTCGTTTGGGAAGAGGGGGCCTGCGCCTACCGAGATGCAGACTTTTACCTTTCTTTTGAATGGTTTATTTCTTGTGTATTATATTGAATTTCAGTTTCAATGAACTACAACACAGTTCCAAAACCATTGAATACAAATTCAATAATCTAAGTACTTTAATTAAAAAATTATCATTTTAGATTTTTTTTATTTTAAAAAAAATACAAACACATGGACCGTTAAATTTACCTTTAATGATTTTGAAACTGAGACAGTAGCTGCGCCACATTGTCGAGGCACAGCCCCCCTGGTTTTTACTCGTGTTTTACGTCGAAGACTGGTGCAAGTGGTAGCCCTTTAGTGCTTTCTTATTGTTACAAATGTTAAAGCATATGCCATTTCATTTTCAGTCTCATGAATTAGATTTTTTTTCGGGAATTTTCCATTTGCCTAATGGATTGATTAATTTTTGGAAAGAAATAAAGAGAGAATGAAATAAATGCTACCAAAAATATGGTAGGTGCCAATATCTATCCTAACTTTCCTTACTGGTCCCTCTGACACTGATTTTGTTTTCTCTTGATATCGATATAATAGTAAAGTCAAATTCTATCCTCTCTGCGACGGGTAAGCAAGCAAGAAGGGTCACCCGCCGTTTCTCTGAAACATCAAATGGCATTACATGAGTAAACCTTCCCGAACATTAGCAAACTCTTAAGCCACATACAGCAAATCCATCCATGATTGCACTTCCTATCATAATATTTCCTGCCTTCTCTACTCCAAACAGATTAGCTTTCTGGCTGTCAAATTCAGTCATGCTACGAGCGATCATCACACGGATAGATAAACAAGTGCCGTCTTTAGCTGAACTTCACGTCGATGCCAAAAGTAGGGGGAAGAAATTGGAGAAAAGAAATGACTGCCACGATGACTGGGAAGATCCGGTGACATTTACTGCCGCTTTGGAAAAGATAGAGGCTTGGATCTTCTGCCGCATTGTCGAGTCTCTATGGTGGCAGGTCATGCCAAGCTCCTCGCTGCATATTCTTCTGCTGCTGATGTTGATTTTTCTTCTTCCTAGTAGTTTATTTTACCCACCACGGTTGACGCCTCCCCTCTTTATATGTTGCTCAGAGTTTTACGCCACATATGCAAACTAAAGCTACAAAGAGAAAAGGAAGAAAAATGGGCTCAAGGAAGACTCACAATTGGAGATTTGGTCTGGGTGATCAAGAGCAAGGAAACTTCTCCATTGATCTTTGGAAGAAAGCCTTCCAAGATGCTTCTGAAAGACTCTGTCCCATTCGAGCAGGAGGGCACGATTGTGGCTGCTTGCCCATCTTGTCCAGAATGGTGAGTTTCATGTCCTTTGAAAGAAGTTGCAAATTAGATTTTTTCTGAAATATTGATTGAAATTCTCTATTTTATGCTCTTTTTTTATGAATTAGAGCTTCATCAGAGGCACACTTGAGAAAGGTTTTAAATTATAACTGTTTGTGAAATCACTTTTCAAAATCAGAAACAAACACTCCCCACATCTACTTTCAAGATTGATATAACTCGTGCATGACCTAGGAAACCTATGGCAGTTCCTTCAACAAGGAAGAATTGTGCTACACTTGCATTCATTTGGATTTTTATATTAGCTTGACGCATTATCATCATTTAAGCCCTCTTAAAGATGAAAAATTAGTTAAAATGGGGCCGATCATATTCAAAGTTGTTCTTTCTGGTTCCTTCAGTAAAAGAATAAGAAGAAGAAAAGAAGAAGAAAAGCACTTCTTTGCTAGATTGATATGGAGTATGGCAGCCCTTAATATTTTCCTAAGATGGAAACATGACATCTCCTTAAAATACACTGGTTATTTAAAGTGATTAGGTTAAGGTCAGAAGCAAAGAGAGGGAATCCAGTCATTAGCTCGCGTGTAAGCTCCTTCACATTTGTTTGGGCTCACGGGATCTTGCCAGTTGTTTGATTCTGTAGCTCTAGTTTTATCAATCGTCTGGAATAGACCTAATAAAACCTAAGAGTGAGGCAATATTGACTAGCATGAAATAAATGGTAAAATCAAATTCATATTTATGACTGACCAGCAGCATTGGTTCATGTTGATGCTAAAACATCAAATTCTCCGGATTCATTTCAAGGTAATGGAGCACTTAGTGGACAGACTAGATGTGGCGATGTTCAACGGCATCCTTCGAGATTCAGATGAACAGATCCCAATAGATCCAGCGTCAGAGCCGATTAATGATCCCAAAGTTCTTCCCATTCCTGCTGGAAAATCAAGCTTTGGAGCTGGTGCACAGCTAAAAAATGCTGTCAGTATTATCAAAGCCAGTTCTCATTATCCCTAATATAAAGTGATAAACATTTTTAATCCGTCCTGATTCAAGAAGGAAGCTCTTTGATTTCCTTTCTAACTAGGTTGGGAGCTGGTCCAGATGGCTCACCGACCTCCTTGGTGTCAATGATAAAGACTCAATAGATGGAAAGTATGAATTACATTCAAAGGAAAAACTAGAATCTGAGGCATCTTTCAAGGATTTCCGTCTCCTTAATGCATTAAGTGATCTTATGATGCTTCCACCAGGAATGCTTTCTGATGGATCCACAAGAAAGGAGGTGAAATCTTTGAAAACATTCACTTTAAGGCCACAAATGGTTCTTTCTGTTTGCTCTATTGACTTTCGATTTGCTATGTTTGAAGGTATGTCCTCTCCTCACGGCACCACTGATCAAAAGGGTTCTCAAAAATTTTGTCCCTGATGATTTTTCACCGGATCCTATTCCAGAAGCACTTCTTGAGGACCTAGATTCCGAGGTTAGTTCTACTCAAAAATGACAAATACAAACTCATTGATGATTTCATTGATATGATTATCTTCAAAGTTCAAGAGCAAGCATACTTCCTCAAAAGATTAGTCTCCTGCTGATCTAGAATCTCCTTGCTTCAGGAACCTCTCAAGGCTTCCAAAGAATCTATCAAAACCTTTCCTTGTGCTGCAAATCCTGTAATCTACCATCCCATGCCGACAGCTTCACTCTCAAACATGATTGGAGAGATAGATAGCCTAAATCACAAAAAGGCAGTTCATCAATACTTCGAAAATCGTGTAATAGTGATGATGAGCTTGAGAAGCAGAATTTGCCATTAGCTTCAATCAACGTAGAGAATATCCGCATTTCTCCAGCTTCAACAAAACCTAACTGGACGCCTACAGGAAAAGGAGGTAGAAATGTTGTTAGATTTCAACTCTTGCGGGAAGTTTGGAGAAATAGTGAATGATGTGGTCCCTCTTGAACTAACCACAGAACTGCATATTTTGAGCTAAAGTTTGGAGGTATTTTGCGTATCCTCTAACTGCTTTGTTGCATATTTTGATTTGGACTAGTGTTTAGCTGGAGAATTCAGAAAATGGGGCAAATTTCCCAGCAGAATATATATTCATTTTACATGTATGTACAGTTGAGAATCATCTAAAGAATTGCCATCTTTGCAAGTTTGCATGTAAACTTATATGCTACAAGTGAGCTCATAGAAAAATGAGATTCATTGATAATTACAACTGAATTGAGCTCAAAGCCTAACAGAAACAGAGCATAAAATCAAAATTAACAATAAAGATATATACATCATTTGGAAAAAAAACTAGGCTTGATCTTGTGAGAGTCTCAATTTTTCTGTGTTTGATGGCCGCCTGGCTTGGATGAGAATGTGGTTATGGAGGCTTCCTCCTTGGGGAACAACATGAAGCAATGGATAGAGGAAAATGGGGGATGTCCCACCCTCTTGTCAGTTAGTACTTCCTATTTGATAGTCATTTAATTAATACATGTACATTTTAGAACGCAGAATGCGGGAAGACTCGAGCATTGGGCCATTATTTTTGTTTAATTAATTTTTAAGTCACATAGAGGATGCTAAGCGATTGTTAGGGAAATTGAACCTAAGGTGAGTTAGATTGGGTGTTATGTGGCCATGAAACAAAAATTAATAAAGTAGAAATTGAATTGAGGATTTTAAAAATAAAATTGGTCTATCATGTATTGTGCTTATCGATGGCAGTCTCTCCTCCTAACATATTCTTCAAATTTGCCGGCATTCAGTCCTTGAAGCAAGCAAAGGGTCCATAAATACGAAAATCTAACCATGGATTTAACATCATGTGCTATGCACTGAAGTACTCCTAGTTATTAACCAGCATATATATCAGTGTCCATCTAACCTGGTTTACTCTAGGATCAAGTATTTATTATGCAAGCAAAAGATGGAAATTGAAATTCATAAATCTATCAATTTTGGAATTGGTAATTTCCAACAGTCGTATTGGAAATAGACCTAATGAAGTTTTAAGTGATATTATAATATTCCCTAGGAAATAAACATTTTCTTGATGTATTATTTTAAACACCTTAAGGACGTCAGCTCCAGCTTATGAATCCAGGAATCCATCCAAAGCAAATGTCCCTCATCTTCTCCTGTGACGACCCGACTTTTTACCACCGCAAAAAGCCGTCATCAAGCCAAAAAGAAACCTTGCCTTAAGCGCATAATAAAACGGTGGACATAAATTTTTCTTTTTTAATCATACACAGGGTCTCATGAGGCCGGACTAAAAAACGCTGACCCACCGGTTTAATTTCAAACTTGTCCGTCCAACTCTAAAGTTAGCCGGACCAAAATACTCTGAGATGCTTAATAAATAACATTCATTACAGAATCCTCAAAGGAAAACACGGAAACGTACTAACATTCAAAATATTTATAAAATTTATAAACAGCGGAGTCTATTCAACATCAAAAGACAAAATAAAGCTCTTCAAAATCTGCTCCGGCTAGCCAAACCACTTTGATACTCCACAAAGTTCTACTCAATTTCATCATCCATAATTCTTTCATAATCTAAAAAAATAGCAAGAATGAGCTACCAAACCAAGCAAAATACTCACATGCAGAAAACAGAGAACATAACATATACATATAAGTGGATATAATACGAAAATCATCATATCTTTTAGTTTGAAATTTTATTAGTCTTTTCTTCTTGTCTTCATAACAAAACTCATAAAAATCATGGAGGGTTCTTATCATCTTTAGGGACCGGACGGAAGCCGGACAACTTCGAGGGACGAGTTGTGTGTAACCCCACAACCTAAAGCCGTATCCCCCTCATTATGCTCCCGGGGCGGGAGGTAATGTCTTTATCCCGATACGGGCCAAAAGTCTTATGCCACCAAAAAGGTTCCCTCCCGTGGCCCGGAGGTATCCTCGAGTGTCACTTCAATATCCTTCATCCATCTTTTACAAGTAGCTTAATGGAGACTCGGTTCTTAGTTCATATGGCCGTTCGTTATAGTTCAAAAGTCATAGAGTTCCACCTGCTGTCCAAATTAATACATTATTCTTTTAAATCGAAGCTCTTTTCTTTTTCAGACGGAGTTCACGATGCCGGAGTTCAAAATGCCGAAGTTCTTTTTCAGACGGAGTTCTTTCGAATTCCGAAGTTCTGAGAACCGGAGTTCGTTTTCGTTAAAGGCGGAGTTCTTTTCAAAAGGCAAAGTTTTTACCTGAAGTTCTTAAAAGCCGGAGTTCATTTAAATCTGGAGTTCTAAAAACCGGAGTACTTTTCTTTAAAATTCGGAACTCTAAAACCGGAGTGATTTTTCTTTAAAATCTGGACTGCTTCTTTATTAAAAGGACGGAGCTCTTTTTTGTAAAAAGATGGAGTGCGTTTTCTTCAAAAGACGGAACTCTTTTCTGTAAAAAGACGGAGCACTTTTCTTCAAAGGACGGAACTGTTTTCGTAAAAGGACAGAGCTCTTTTCTTCAAATGACGGAGCTGTTTTCTGTAAAAGACGGAGCACTTTTCTTCAAAAGACGGAGTTGTTTTCGTAAAAGGACGGAGCACTTAACTTCAAAAGGGCGGAGTTCTTCTAAGACGGAGTACTTTTCTTCACAAACATACAATTATCAAAATTCATATAAATTGACAGATAATCATACAAAACCGAATATCATGAAGTATTTTCCTTAAACATGCAATTATCGACAAATAATCGTAAGCATCAGATGAAAAGAACAGAATAAATATCATATAAGTTCATATAATATCAAACATACTAGCATAGAAATCATGCATAAACATGAAATTGAAAACAGGGGTGAGTATCTTGCACGGGGTTGTTCTTCTACTTTGCCCGATCTTTACTCTTGCCCGAGTTTCTCTACCTTGATCTTTACTCTTATCCGGTTTCTTCTACTTTGCTCTTCATCAAATTTCTATTACGTGCCTTACTCTCACTTTCTAGCTCTTATTTATAGACCTTGAATTTGATAGCCTCCATAAAATGATCGCGCAAAGACAAGGGAAATGTTTCTTATTAATGATGATCATTATTAATGATTCAGGGAAAATGTTTCTTATTAATTAAATCATTTATGATCTTATATTCCCAAGGAGTTCATAAATTCCTAGTGAACTCGAACTTAGCCTTATCATGTAAACACATTAAATCTCCTGTTAATCAACCTAGCTTTCTCATGTGAACACATTAAATTCTCGTTAACTTAACTTAGCAGGATTTAACTTTTCTCATTTAATCACATTCCGGACAACTATCGGTGTTGACCGGATTATCCCTCACATTACCTCCGGTCAACGCGTGTTGACCGGATCTTCAACTCTGGCTTTCTTCCCACAATTCTACTCCGGCCTCACAAAGCTACAAAGCCACTCCGGCCTCCAACACACAAAGCCACTCCGCCTCCAAGTCACTTCGGCCTTACATTCATACAATGCACTCCGCCTTCAATGGAACAAAACCCGATTTCAAAACATGTCAAGGCCGATTGATTTTCTTTTCCGAAAGTAGCCGGACTTGATTCTCACGGATGAAGCCGACTTATTTTGCATCAAGGAATATTCCGACTTCTTTTTATCAAGGAAATCCACAGAATTTTATCAAGGAATATCCTGGACTTCTTTAAGGAAATCGGACTAGAATAAAATTCGAACCAAAATGAAATCCGGACTAAAAATTCATAAAGGAAAATCCGGATTTCTTTGCTGGACTTGCTTTTCATCTTAAGGCCCATTTACTTTTCTTATTATATTTTCCGGTCAACTGGCGTTTGATTGGATTATATGGACTCGATGTTGGAATTTTCTATGTTCACAAAACTGGGTCGTTACATCTCTTGTTCCTGAAAATACCATCAAAACCCAATGCCACTAAAAAAACTAAAGCATCATAAGTCAGGCTTCTTTTTTAAACAGCAATTCAAGCCTTCTATTAAAATTATTCTGCTCTGTAACCAGAAAAAAAAAAATCAGATGAATATTATGGTAAAAGAATCTTGTAATTTAAATTTATGACCAAAAGAAACATATAGATACTAAGATACTTCTTTAATATTGTCATTTAATGAATGATGTTGTAATACAGGAACAAGAATTCATGATATTTTAGACACAAAGATACTCCTTTAATATTGTCATTCAATGAATGATGATGTGATATAGGAACAAGATTTCATGCTATTTTTGACACAGTTGAAAGTCAGTATAGAGAAAGACCATAGCATAGATAAAAGCATCAACCGATATTTCAAAATCGGCTGCTATGTATGAGTATCAGGGCTTCTCAATACCAATATTTTCTAATATCGCGACAATATTGCTATATGTTACTGTATCGATGATATATCGTGATATATCGACTAATATGCCAGATATTTAGCCGATATGTTCCTAACAACTTATAATTCTTATTTTTATTCTTCAAATATATCCGATATTAACACGTACAATCCAATATGACCAATACTAATATGGCATCAATCGATGCCGGTACTTATACTAATATTTTCATCCATGGACTATAGCAATTGGATTAAAGATTATAATGAGGTCCCTTCAGTGTATCATATATTTTCATCCATTTGTGCTGGATCAATTTAAATATTATTGCAGTCAGAAGCAGTCTAACAATAAGCCCATAAATCTTAGCACTATATCTCCGCTTGGATTCCTTCACAATAGATTCATTATATCATCTTACCATTTCATATCTCCACACTTTTGGATCAATTCATCAAGATTCTGTAAGCACCAAAGCATGTTCTTGTTGTGAAGAAGAGGAAAAGGTATGCGCAAAATTGACAACAGGATTTGCCAACCAAGTCAAATTAGGATATAAGGAAAAATACTGTATTGGATAACCAGAAAAATGGGAACAATCACACTTGGACAGCAGGGTTTGTATATTGCATTTGGGAAGAATAAATCACTCCCGAAAAGAAATGTATTGATTCTCTTCAAATTGATTGGGCTGTAGATGCGATGATTTACTTCAAAGGCAATGTCTCTCGTTCAATTCTAAGATGGCCCAGCTGCACCACGAAATAAAAAAAAGAAGAAACATCTGACTTCTTCATGCATATTCCACCTAAAAAGGGAAGCCATAGACCATTGGTAGAGCTCCACTCTTGCAATTGGTCATTGTGATTATTTGTTGGATGTCTAATTGTCCAAATGATAATAGTTCTTTCCGGACAAAAGAAAAAAAAAAAAAAGAGTTTGCATCTACTTATTCCCAAAGCTAGACTTCAGTTATATTTTGGTGCAAAGCAATTTGACTATGATAATTTTCTTAATGAAATGACTTTACAGAGTGGGCTAAATTATCATCTATTGAGAAAGGGCATTTTATTCTTTATCTGAGCTTGATTTGGATGATTCGGTAGATGAAGTTTCATCAGGTGATTAAACTTATACATATAAACAGAAAATCTTGAGCCCAAGGGAGCACAGTTATGATGAAATTAATCCATCCTTAACAATCAAACAGAAACAAGTCTTCCGTTTCAATCAGCTAAGCCAATTTATAACCAGGTCCATTTGTTTAAAAGTGAATCAAACAGATTTAAGCCTTTTACAGAAAATCACCTTGAGTTTATTCCATTTTCACTTAATCAGCAGTTACTTTTTATTTTGCATTGTCAGACATCTGTTTATTGCCCCTCCAGCAATGTCACACCGCACCCTGATCTGAAGATGGTTTTCATGTAAAGGACAAAATCGCTCACGGTGTTTTGGAAAAATGTAAAATTTGGATCATCCAATTTGATGCATACCTGAACCGAGGTCTTATCCAAGGCGATGATCAACCAAAATGGGATCCGAGCCCCAATGCTGGACCCTAATCATGCGCACCACAAAGAACAAAGTTAAGGGACTTAGGTTTTGCTCCTTAGTTATCCTCTCCAATACCTAAATCAATATAAGTTTGAGAAAAGTAAGGAAAGGAAAGAGATTATCAAATCATTGAGCTTCACCACGGGACTCCTAGTATTAGGCAAAATGTGTCGTGTGGGGCTGAGTGTTACTGTGAGCTTGACGGGAGTAATGTGGCCTTTCAGGAGACTAGTCCCAGGCTCTACTAGGTTCCAGCAGTGTTCGATCATTGGTGAGGAGAGGCGTTGGCACTCTTTCCGGGTGTTATCTCTCCACACCTTGGTTGGCTCCACAATTTGGAGTAACAGAAGCCTCTGTTATTAAAGAGTTGGATTATTTTACCTGGGGCTTTATTTTCGATATTAAGGTCATGTTTGGTTGCAGAAATTGGAGGGAAAAAGAATTTTAATTTCTACAAAAATTAAAATTTCTCTGTTTGATTAGTTATAAGGTGGGAATTGTTATTCCCACATATATATTTTTTTGTATTATTATTATTGTTGCGTTCCGGATCCTCGGGGTCCAATCGAATCCGCTGTTTTCGCGCAACACAAGGTGTGAGGTGTTGAACACGAGAGAAGATTGAGACCGGATCTTTACGTGGGAAAACCTCCTGAACGGGGGAGGAAACCACTGCGCCGCGGGCCAAAGATTTCACTATTTGGGTTGAAATCTTACAAAGATAAGTGTTGGGGTTAATCCCTTTTTTATCTGTTGATTTGTATCTCTTTTTTAGGGGGGATAGCTTGTTAGAAGGCTTTACCACTCTTCTGTTCTGTTTCGCAGGGAAGAGAGAGATTCAGGGCCGAGAGGATGTGGGCCTTTTGACTTCTTTCTGGAGCAAATTTTGGGGGAAGAGAATCCGGTTCCCTTAGAGAGGGACTTTGTTGAGTATTTATAGGGAAGACCAGGCCGTTGGAGAAGAGACGCGTGGCAACCATCGGATGGCTCAAACGCTGTGCAGTGTCTCACTGGCCTCATTAATGCTGCTGACGTGCGCGGTAAGGTATGCAGCTAGCGCCGCTGGCAGGACTAGGTGTGTTAGTATTGATTTGACCAGGCGTGCTCTATTTAGATGGGAGATCGCCGTGGTTGCAGGGGCTTCTTTAATCGGGAATCTGTTTAGCTGGCATCCTTGACCGAGCATAGGATAGTCTTCGCTCAGGTGGGTGCTCCTCGTAGTTCGGCAGACTGGTGAGAGGAGGTCGTTTCGAGGATCTTCCGGGGAAAAGTCCAGAGCCTCTTCTTGGCCTCTCAAGCGATTTTGAGATTCATGAGGCTTCTAGGTTCTCGGTCCTTTCGTGTCCATGCGCTTTGGGTATCGCTCTGCGTTGTCTTCGAGCTTCCTTATGAGCGGACGGAACCTTGGGCCTATATTGGTCTTGGTCTTACCAGCCATCGGGCCTCTACTGCCTCCCTTCGCACATCTGAGCTTTTCGGCCCGCGGGAGTATTTCCTCTTCCCATTTGTTCTCTTCTCCGAAATATGCATTTATATTTACACGTGCCAACAATTAT